>PVKU01000933.1:0-245000 GCA_004027475.1 Anoura caudifer
CACTCCATAGGACACAGGTGTGCAAAGTCACATTGGAAGACACCATCCGCAGGGAGGCCCACTCTGTCAGAGCAGGCGAGAGCGATTTGATTTATGGTCCACTCATCAGCAGAGCAACATTGTTTGACTCTGTCCATACATTCAGTGTCCTGAAATAAAATAGGTAAGTCCTAAAGCAAAACCTGTTAATTGCCAGAATGTTATATGTTCATATTCATTCATTCATTCATTCATTCATTCATACAGAATTTACAAGGAACCAGCAGTAGGTGATAGGGAAGCAAAATTAAAAAATGAAGCATGTTCATAAATCTCACCAATTTCTGAATGGTCTACTCTTTTAAGTAGCTCTTTAAGGCCAAAGCCCCTTGAGTTAACACTGAGGCCGTAAAGGCCTCCCAGGTGTTGCTTCAGGTCGGTTGTGAACTGGGGGTAACAGTTGTTATGAGTTGTCACAGCATTATTATGGCAACTGAGATAATCCATACAAAAATTGTCTCGCTGTTGGGACAAATTTATAGTTGACAAACATTTGCTGTAATTTTCTACATTAGTAGTAGTATTTAGTACAGAATAAAATATCTATCAATTTCCAGATAAGACAGAATCATGAAACTTAAATATTTCTAGCTTAATTACAACACAAGAAAAATCAGCAGAGGATTTTATGACATGGAAATTCCCATTTTAGGTAAATATATCTTTCAAAAGCAATCATTGGGCAAGAGAGCATAAAGCTTTTGAAAAAATAATAGGAAGAATTAGGCAAGTAAATTCTCAAAACAAATTAATATGTGCCAAATGAAATGCGTAGGACACAAGCAAAGTTACATTCTAGAACAGTCATTACAGAATAATAAGAAAACTAAAATGAAGATAAATGAGTTCAGAATATTTTTGTGAATAGCATAGGAGTATATGGAATAAATGGTAATTTGATATGTGAATTCATACCTAATTATACGGCCATATGCTAAGGATGATGATTAATGAATTAATATTAATGAGAGGAAAATTGCTAACGACTTGAGTCATTAGTCCATTCTGCTGTTTTATCAACCCTGCTGTTAATCACATTCTGCCATGTTTTCAATGTTTTTTTAATCTGTAGGCTATTTAATAATAAACCATGCTTATTAAATTATTAAATTATATGCAATAGAAAACATAGAATCTGAAAATGAATGATGATTTCCTAGTATGGAACAAATCTATCATGTTGAAATCATGTGGACATATATGTAAATTGATGGAGCTGTGTCCAAATATTCAAATGAGGGAAGTCTATGGATCCTGGGGAGAGAGAGGATCCCTCTCTGGCCACCCCTATGCCTGCAGCTGGAATCAGGAACAATATTCATAATTGGGTGATTTTGTGGAAGAAAAGACATATTGTTTCCAAAACACTTTGCGAGGTCCCAGGCGTATAGCAAACATGAAGGCACTGTTAAACCTTGAAACAGCGGAATGTGGGGGGGAAGAGTGTGCTGTTTTTAGTCATTTTCAGGCTCTGTATAAGCCAAGGGTACAGACGAGCGCCGAAAGTAAATGTCTTTGTTTAACTGCATCGGTCAGAGAGAAGGAGCAAGGGGATGCACATCAATTTTCCTGTTAGCACACGGCATGTTCTGAAGCACCCTGTTCGGGGGAGGGGAGTGAAACATGGGCACGCATTTTAAAAAAAGAAAAGCAATAAAAATGGTGATAAGTTCAAAGATGCGCTGAACAAAATTTGGAGAACATACTATTTCAAAATAAAAGTATGATTTTCAAATGCTTCGCTCTAAGTTTATTTGCAGGCTCTAATCGTTTGTTTCTGTGTTTTTCTAATAAGCACACAAAAAATTGTAAACTATATAGATAATAGTTTAAGACAAGTAACTTTTAAAACAGATACCAGTTATTTCACTGATGTTGTTCAGAATTAGGTCTGCATCTTATCATGATGTACCGTAACTGCAACTCCAAGCGCTGGGGAGATGCCGCCCTCTCTGAGATACAATGGAAGCTATGAAACTTTTCCAAACCATGAAAAAGAAATACCACTTAACCCAGTGTTCATATTAGGCAGCGTCTTCTACCTCTTAAAGCTCCACAGCGCTCATAGCGTCCAATTTAAGAATCTTTGGCCTAGGTGATTCCCAATGTTTTATTAATTCTAAGTTTTAAAAATTCCAATATGATCAAGGTGATCAATATGATCATGACATGGAAAATAACATTTTAATTGTCCTGATTCAGAGTTTTATTCTGTGGCTAGTTTTTCCATAAGATAAATCCAGGTTTACACTAAGCATTATGATTATCCACGATGCCCTGTAGTCACAAATTTTCCCCAACATCCAATACAATCATAAAAATATATCCAACATCACAAGATTTTCATACATACTCTCTGAAGAGATTGTTTGAAGATTAAAAAAATAATTTGAGGCAGCAGGATATTGCAGCCAAGGGATAATGGTACTAAGCCATTAGTATTAATAAAAGAATTCTCAGGTAATAGCTATGCAATGGAGATACAGCTCCAAATCAGATATTTTTTTTAATAAAACCAGTTAAAGTTAAGTTAGCATAAGCACATTTTAATAACATGCATACATTCTTCTGCCAAAAATATTTTATCAGTTATAAGGATATCAGAAGCTCCAGGGATACCCCAAACTCTTTAAAATGATTTCCTATTATGAAGCAAGATAAAAATTGGGGTTTATTTGTGGCAGTAAGTGGAAAATTGAAATAAAAATAAACCTGTTTTTATGTACTTGTTCATCCAAATGATGTTTTGAAGTAACATACAAGACCCAAATAAAAGACCTATCTTTTCAAAGTTCCACTCATTCATATGTTTATTAGTTCATATCGATCAACATCCGGCGAGGTGTGCCGGCACCGGCGGGTGGGGGCGCGGGCGCTCACCCCTCCTTTCCCTTTGCGTTCAGCTAACACGTTAAAAGGCCAATTAAGGGCACAGTGTCTTCTAATTCCCCTACACTCAGAAATTATTAGGAAAGCAAATCGTGTCTCACGTGGTTATTCCTAACATGTAAGATATAACACGTGAGGGAGAGAGCAAACGTTTGTATCTAGTGCCGAGGCCGGGGGTGATGGCAAGGGCCCCCGCTTCCACCCACTTCCATCTCCGATGCCTTTGCTGCCACCTCAGCCAGCGGTGCGACGACCGCTCTGGGATTACGGGTCTCGGGACTTTCCTGCCCTATTCGGCATGAAAAAAAAAATGGTCCGTGGTGATTTAGAATAAACATTTATAAACTAAGCCTAGTCACTAAGTTTTACATGTACAACTAATGTAACGTTACTTGTCAATTAAACTTCAGCGAAAAATTTACATTTAAAAGTGGAGATAGTCCTGATTATTTGTCTTATTTAGAGATATAAATCTTATAAACAAACACAATGACTCTGTAACTAGTTTTTGTACATGTGAATGGACGTTTCCCTACCACTTTAAGTAAAAAAAAAAAAAAAAAAATTGGTTTTTTCCAGATAATATTTTTCTTCATAACTCATTACTTTATTCTAGGCATTCCAATTTTAAAAATTATATGTCTGAAATCTTGCATGGCCTTCTTTCAAATTTCAAACCTATATTTTCTACTTAAGCACTAGGATTTTTGAAATTCAGCCAGAGAACTTTTATTACCAGTGTTTATATATACTTTGTTTGACTTCTAATGATGGTGTGCCAGGACTAGCTGAAATCTTAATATCCAATGTAAAGTCTTTGATTCAGAAAAAATAAAAGGATATAATTACATAGCCTGTATTCCAAGAAAACTAGATATTTTTAAATATAAGAAGCAGAAAATAGCTTAAATAATTATATGTCATGATACATAGCTTCTCAAAATTTTTGTTTTGCCTTTGGCTTTAAATGTCTCAGTCAGAATGTGACATAATTTCTCTTAAATACTGCAAAGTGCAGTAATGCCACTTGTTGAAATTTTTCTCTTTAGATAGAGCTGCATTCCTGATGTAAATTTAAGTTATCACAGAAAATTTATTAAAGTTGATTTATTTATAGCTAAAGTCTTTCCAGGTTTTTAGAATGATGCAATCATTGATTCAACGAACATTGCACACGTTTATTTAGTCAGTAATTGAATGGCTCGTTGCTGAACGACCCGAAACACTGAGCGTTTGGACAGAGGCAGGCAGAGGGTTCGTTTCCTTGGCACCAGGAGTCCACAAGCAACTGCTGAGCAGAGAAGCGGACGATTGAGAGCCGCACCGTACACATGCTCACTCAACAGCATCTACTGCCCCCACTGACCAGTACAGTGAAGTCATCATTGTTCACTCATGTGCATTCCAGTCCCCTCTCCTTGGCTGCCAGGTCACATCAATGTCACACAGTCTGTTCTCATTATATTAACAATGGTTGGACTTCTTCTGCACAGACCTCATGTCACATACATCTGTGTTTTAGTTAAATTATTTAAGCATGATGCTTTCTCAAGTTTAATATGTATAAATTTACTTCTTTATAATCATAATATTTTAAAGCATGTGTACACTTTTTCAGGTTCTCTATTATTAAACATGCTTTTATTTCCCTTTTTTAAAGTCTTTTTTCTTTTTCCCCCTTTTCTCCTCATCATCTTTCCTTACATCCTTCTCCTCCTCTTTTTTTTTAGCTAAATTAAGTTTGTTCATCTGTTCATGTAGTTGTTTGGTTTATGTCTTTGATTTGTTGTCGGCCACCTCAAACAATACTGAGACAAACATCCTTATACAAATATACTTACACATGCAGGCTGTTATTTTTGTATAAGGGAGTCACAAAACTTCAATCACAAGATGAACTCTTAATTTTAAAAGGATTGAAATGTACTTTCTCCAGTGACATCAGTAATGCCCATTCCCTTCGGAAATATGTGAGATTCAGCTGACAAGTCCCTCAAGGAGTTCTAAATACCGTCTTCAGAATAAGTTTTGCTTTTTTGGCAGATGTATTTGAAAGGAGAGGTTAGCAAAATTTCACCATGTTTTCTCTTCCCCTTCTTTCTCACACAATCTCTGTTATTGGCCCAAGTGAAAGAAAATCACAGAAGCAGGAAAAACATACTTGCGATGACATCTAAGAATTCTGTCATCTTTTGCCCAAGCTATTTTTTCACCTGCCATCTTCCATATCAATGACAAAAAATTAACATTAAACCCTCTCAATGTTAATGCCATGAACCTCTCCTAAAACTGGATGACACCTAGCATCACCACTGATGAATCTGGAGACACTCATTTAAATCCCTTCGTGCTGCCTCTGCCACGCCTCCTTCTTTTTTCTGACATCCCGAAGGAAACAAAAAGCAAAAGATATTTTTTAAAATCTTTTAGAGAAAAATAAAAGGCTTTTCATCTTAGTTATTAGAAGTAAATTAATACCCTGAATTATAATGAAGAAATATCGGGCAGATTTTTATTCCTTATTATTATTGGTGTTGAATTATTCAGTGGCTCCCATTAGCAATATGATAACATGACAATTTTATATTTAGACTCCTTGCAGATGCCATCAGGAGCTTACTTTGAACACCTGACAAGTTGACTGTGCAATGACTCAGAAATTATTAAAATTAGTGACTAAGATAAAATGATAAAATCTAGTTTGTTTTAAAAAATCTATGCCTAGAAAAATATTCTCCCTTAATACTGTCAACAATATTTGCTGTTTTTTTCTTTTTACTCCTCCTCCTCCATGTTCCTCTCATTATTTACCATAATTAATATTTTAGTCATCACCATCATCAAATAAGCAACTATCAGGAATGTCTCAATTATGTCTAAGAGCTAAAGTGTGTCGACATGCCACTAAACAGATACTATAAGAAATTTCTTATAGTATCTGTTTTTTTCACCCAATATGACCATTTTTCCTAATTAGTTTCAGATTTTTTTAAGGATATATATATTTTTCCTCATAGACCTGCACTGTAATTTACAAACTGTCAAGCCAATCCTTTTGCACTTTTTTAAAAGCTGTTTCTTTTTCTGGTTGTTTTATTGCAAAGGTACCAAATTTAATCTTGCAGATATGAAATCATTTCCATCTATCTGACAAAAACTAATTTCTACTCCTCAGTTTCACCAGGTTGCCTGTAACTTCCTTTGACCCTAGAAACAGATTTAAAAAAAAATCCTAAGTGGAAGATGCATTCCTTATACTTGATATACAGATAGACTTTTTAAATTATGTATTTGGGATAAATAGAATATGGTATACATTTTACACAAATCTGTATACACAATGTGTCCCAATCATATAAATATGAAATGTGTTCACCCTGTTCTCTCTCTCAATGACTGGAATACTAACAATGATCACCTGATTATCTCCGGATTATGAAATAAAGTATTTTAATTTCTCCATTAAATTCATTACTGTGTTTTTTAAACTTTTGACAACACGTGTGCATTTATTTTGTATTCATAAAATAATATACATTAAACTTGTGATATCATTGTATATTCTGCACCTTATTCATTAACAATGAGGAATTTATATTTATATTGTTATAATCTCAAAAGCACATCATAAGAAATACATATTTGCACATAAATATTAGAAAAAATTAAATATAATATTTAGTTTTCACATCACAATATTTACTTTGTATTTATAGTATGTTATATTTAATAAGTGTTGCTATTTTTACTTTCAAAGGCTGCCATTGAAACAATTAATGTTATTAAAATGTCCATATTACCTAAAACAATCGAAAGATTCAATGATAGCTTCATAAAATTCCCAAAGACATTTTTTACACAAATAGAGAAAAATATCCTAAAATTCACATGAAACAACAAAAGATATGCTAAAGCAATCTTGGAATGTACAAGCTGGAAGCATCACATTTCCTGATTTCAAAATATATTACAAAAATACAGTAATTAAAAAGGCATGGTACTAGCAAGACAAAAATGTAGAGCAATGGAACCAAACAGAGAGTCTAGAAACAATTCATATACAGCCAGCAGATCATTGACAAAGGTGCCAAAAATATACAATAAGGAAAAATAGTCTATTTAATAAATGGTTTTGGAAAAACTAAACAACAAAAGCTTGAGCTGCTAGATATAAGGAAGGTGCACACAATAAACAGTGACCTTGGGTAACAAACAAATTAAGACATTAGGAAATCAAACACAAACTGCCTGTTTCATAAATGCATAACAAAAAGATAATGAACCAAGTGGGAAGAAAAGCTCCTGTGTGTGCTTGTTAGAATGACTTTTCTGGAGGGATAGCATCTACGGGTAATTTGAAACAAGATATGATATGAATTCTTCTGAGAGTAACTTTTCAATTACAGAGACTAGTGTAAGTGACAGCAAACTAAGACAAAATTTTGACATTTTTCCAGGCTTATGAGTCATAGTAGCTCTATAAGTAGGAATTATGATCTCAAGTGTATAAATAAGAGAAATATACAGTTTCAAAAAAATTCACTTAAGCACCATATTTTTCTAATTTATAAACATATCTGTCTAAATAGGAATTCTTTATTTTTATTCATTTATGTTTTAATAAATGTTAATGTTATATGTAATTGTGTAAAATATCTTCAATCTCAGAAAGGTCAATAATGACATTTTTTTTACTTTTTTACTTTCATGGAAATTAGGCATATAGATATATTTCTATCTAAAAAAGAGCCCTGGCTGGTGTGGCTCAGTGGCTTGAGCACTAGCCTGCAAACCAAAGAGTCACCTGTTTGATTCCCAGTCAGGCCACATGCCTGGGTTGCAGGTCAGGTCACCAGTAGGGGGTGCATGAGAGGCAACCACATGATATATTTCTATCTAAAAGAAAAATATTACTATTTGTATTTTTATCTTTTGAAGAGAATTTTAGAACTTTCAGTGAAAATAAAGAGCTTACACAATCATACACAAAATAAAAATAAATATCACGAATATCCCATTACTATTTAAATATGGCTAAATAAGATATATTATTATATAAAGGAAAATTTGGATATGAGGAGGCTGGGCTAACATTTGTTAATTTCTTGGAAAATACATTAATTTAATCAGCATTTGTCAATAAAAATATACAAGGTGCCTTTTAAAATTAATTTTTATTTTTCTACTTTTCACATTCAAAGATATGTGCAAGAATTTAAAGACAGGTACTCAAAGATGACAGCTGACCAGCAAATGTGTAAAGGTAGGTATGCAAAAAGGTCAAGGTGTAGTAGGCAAGTAGAAATAAAGTATGTCATTATCAGTAGATAGTATACCTAGAAAATCCAAGAACGGAAATGTGAACATTTTTAACTGTGGATGTGTATAGAGATATTACAAATACAAAAAGTAGTTTCCCCTGAATTCTAAAATAAAATATATATTTTAAATACAATAGAAACAATCCCCCTTAAAATAACAATCAATTGGAAAATCTATTCATTTTTAAAATGCATTGAAATGAGGGGAGATTTTCCCCCTTGGCCACAAACTCGAACCAGGGTAAAGTACATTGTACCCACAGTCCTTGCAAAGAATGAAGATATCAAACTGAAATTATAAATAGTCCTCAGGATATGAAAATCTGGATCATTTGATCATTAGTTATACCTCTAGGCAAATTTTCACCTTCCAGAAAAGTGCCTGATTATATAAACTAGGGAGAAAAACATATAAATATATATTGAAATCACTTTTCCTCCCTGCTAAAAAAAAAAAAAAAAAAAAACTATCTTCGGAGTTATAACAACCTTTCAAAATGCACCCACAGGGTCTTATGATTAACTTGTGCTTCCAAATTTCAAAACACATAATTTTTAATGTAGTATTCAAACTAAGAGTAGCCAAAGTAATATTTTACAAAAGGTGAGTAGATATTAATTGGATTTGCTTTGGTGGTGAGGAATCACTTTGCTATACAAGTTACTTTGTCACTAGCATTACTGAGATTTGCACAACAGATCTCTGCATGCTTCTCAAAATACTCAGTCCTACCAAATGTAAAAAGTTTTTAACTTGGGATGTGAATCACTGAATCGCGCCGCATTCATTTCCACCACAAAAGCACAATAATCAAAGGGACCTGAGATCAGTAATCTCAAAGCAATTGAAAATATTAGACAATTCAGATTGCCTCTGAACCCTACGAAGACTTTCTCATTTGGGCGAATTAAGTCGGGCGCAGAAAAAAGAAACTTAATACCATCTACTTAAGAATGCTAAAATAATATGAATTTTAACCCAATTTCATTTCTATAGCCTTGCTATGCTTTCCCCTCTTCTGTTTTTCTGCACAGGCCTATTATTTCCATCTCAATGGTAACTATGGGTCCGAGTAGTAAATCCAACACCCTCCTTGTATTAGAGCATCTTTGGTATTATAAGTAAAATGGGGCTGGTTCTCATTCAGATCTACTGTGTCTATGAAACAAGGTTCAGTCGTGCATTAAATGAAGGTTTCAAATAACATTATGCTGGGAGTTTGTTACATGTTAAACACCAACAGTTTTCTCTGAGTATGTTTATTGACATAACAGTTATGCGATAATAAAATACAATACAATTTTATAATGCTTCCTTCTTCCCCGGAGCTCCCACAGCAAGCTCCTCAAATGGGAGTAAAATTAACAAAGAGAAAGGGTGTGCACGAGTGACGCGCAGAGGGTGTGAAGGCTGGACAAACAAAGCGATAAGGTGCGTCACGCCTGGTTCCTCTGGCAGCTGCAGGACCAGCGTGTTAGATGCGGCTGTGACAAAGTGAATTTTCCATACGCTAGAACCAGCCACGTACACGGTGATGAGGACCGTCTGGAAGAGAGGAAACAAAGCGATGAACTGCTCTTCCACACAACAGAGGGAAGGTGCTCAAAGAACGTATGGGCATGACGTGGACAACAGTGGGGATGCCTGAAGGAGTGGAGGGGGACGAAGTGGGGGGGGGGGGATTGGGACAACCGTAATAGCACAAACAGTAAAATATTTTTTAAATAAAAGAAGATGATGATAATGATTTGAAGGCTTCTCTGCCCAAACGCAAACAAATCCCTGAAGGATACAGCGGAAGAGGAATTCCCGGGGGCCTGGAAGGCTTCGGGCAATTCCCGAAATCTCAGACTGGCCACCCGGGAGGCATCCGTTCACAGTGGGTGGCAGGCCAGCCGGGTCGCTGTCAAAGGCACTTGCAGGCAATGCCTGGATGAGGGGTTGGCAAAAGCCTCCACCCAGGGAGAAGAGGGTAAAAATGCGGACAGCAGTCAGTCAGAGAGAAACATGGTCACACCTGGATCTAGATCTTTGGAATAACATCAGCTTTAGCTGTAAGGACTGAATGTCACAGTCGTTATTTTGAAAAATTTAAAGCATGTTCTCTTTGTAAATCGTTTCATCAGTGTGGTGTAACTGACTCTTTCTCCTCAATTAACAGACGTCACGGTTGTGTGGGTACCGTGTAGCCCCTGGTCTGTCCCAAGGAAATACTGTAAACTTACACCGCTTATTGGCAAACCTTCTAATTTAAAATTTCTGGAGGGAATCGAGCTTTTCAAAAGTTTAGATTTTTCGGTTGCTAATAAGAAGTCTCAAATTCAATAATTCTGTGGGAGGGATGTTATATTTACTT
This sequence comes from Anoura caudifer, assembly GCA_004027475.1. Classification (NCBI taxonomy): domain Eukaryota; kingdom Metazoa; phylum Chordata; class Mammalia; order Chiroptera; family Phyllostomidae; genus Anoura; species Anoura caudifer. Next base: position 10,607 of record PVKU01000933.1, read on the forward strand.
AATTCCAGGAGCACCTGGGCTCTCACACACAGACTTCCTGTTCCTCCTTCTGAGCTGTATCCGATGTAGAGGTTACGACCGTTCAGTTGGAAAGAATAAAAGAACATTTACCATAAAACAGCCCAGTGCTCCCCGGAGTCAGCACAGAAAAAAAGAGAAACACAATTTGCTAAACTGATCATAGAATGATTTACCAGTCAATTAAAGAACACTTTACTGCAATGCAAGGGGATTTCAAACACAGATGAATTACACCAAGATTGCTTTCTTTATTTGCATTGCAAAACACAGGCAGATCATAGTTTTATATAAAGAGCTTCATAATTTTGTAATTTTCTACAGCCTGAACTTTTATTTCGACACAAGGGCCATGTTCACCGGAAGGCGGCCACTCGGGCACTTTCCAAGTGCGCCACTGAGAAATTGAAATTAGGAATAATATATTGCCAGATGCTACCATCTAAAGAGTTTTGTAAAAGCAGGACTCAAGTGTCACTTTGAAACACACCTGTTAGACATTGCACGGGAGATACTATTTGCACATTCGAACTCTGCGAGCATGATTTTTGATGGATTGCAGTTCACAAGTATTGCACAGAGGAACATGTCATAGGCAATCTGAGATGTGTCACTTTTGACGCTCACTCAGTGGTGAGAGTGACTCAGATGGCTGCCGATAAGAGGTGATCAGCGTTGAAGTACATCCTGAGTAAATCCGTCCCGTCGCATTTCCGTTCCAGAAATGTGATGCATATGAATTTGGAAAGAAAGAAGCTTTTGCAAATAAAATATTTAGCTTTAATACTGCAACATTATTTTAGTGTGTACTCTGAAATCTTGTAGGGAACAGGACATTGAGACCTACCAGCAGGAATGTGCTGTGTCACTTAGATGAGGGGGGAATGTAGCTCGAGAAAAACTGGCAAAATCATAATTGTGTCATAAATTCTTAACTAAATGGAACTGTAGGACTGTATAATAAAAATAGGTAGAGGTATCTAATTTTAGTATCGCAACTCAGGTTTAACTAGGTCAGCTTTTGAGGTTAACGATGAGCCTTAAATTTCTTGATTGGCAATTGCCTTTATCGGATGTGGTGGTGGAGATTTGTGTGTTGGGTTTTGGTTTTTAGTGTTATCTTAACCTGGTTTTTGAGGTCCTGGCTAGAGACCAACCACCCAGTGCCACTTCCTGAACAGGTGCTTAAGTCCACCGTCCGACCACCTGGCTACGTTGGGGTTTCACCTTCGGGGTTCACTGTGCACCAGGAAGCGCCAGTCGCTCCGGCCGCAGACGACAGACAACTAGGAATAGCCCTGCACCTGCGGAGCCCTCAAAATTACTACAGTTACAATCCACCAGAGCTCAGCGCAACGGGCAAACCCCCCCTGCTCGCCGTAGACAAGCAGCCGCCCTCAGCCCAGTGTGTGCTTGTCTTGTCCTCACAACCCCCCAGGGCACCTGCGGGGCAGCCTCCTCCCCTTGGCTGTGAGGCCAGTCCGCCCTCCACCCACCGGAGAGTCCGTGTGAGAGGCCCACCGTCCAGTCCAGAGAACCTTTACGTCTTACGAACCACTGGGCAGTTTAAACTGCTACTGAATTATTTTAATGTGTCTGCTGAAATGAAGCCTAAAGTTCTATTGATTAAACCTTGCAGCTTCCTGTGTGAAGAACACAGCTGATGGGGAGGGAGGCGAATCACCCCAGGTTTATATCTGTACCTTTTGTAATCAGCCCACTGTAAGGAAGGCATGGCGTGATGGTTTCTGTTGCTTTTTTTTTTTTTAATTCAGTGTTAGTGCCCGCCCCCACGGTCCTCCCCCGAGCCCCCACAGCCTGCCATCACAGGCACCGAGGCCCCGGAACTAACCCCACAGGCAATCCCTGCCTCTGTTGGGTCTGCCCAAGGAGCCCAGGACAGCCAGCAGGTTCTCCGTCTAACAACCCCTTTGCCTTCCTCCTCGGGCCCTGGCTGCCCACAAGGACTCCGGGCCCTGCACTCTCTTAAGCAGCATGTCCTTTCAGGCCCAGGAGCCGCTGCCTCAGGTGTGCGGTACCTGCGCTCCCCATTCTGCTGCTTTCCAGCTGTGCTCTTTCCTTCTTCCTTCAAACCACCTCGCTTTCACTGGTGTTACAAGGTTGTGTCACCCACTATTCCTTGTCAAAGGTGTCCCCCCAGCCCTTGACACTGCCCTTGAAGACTCTGTATCCTGGCACCATTGCTTCTTATCTTCCAGTTATTTCCATACTGAATAGTCAGTAATACTCCAACAGCTCAGAGGCCCAGAGGTTGATTTTATCATCTTTACTTCACCACCGCGACCCGCGCTGGCGTGCCCTCGACCTCAGTCCCTTCAGGAAGCCACATTTCCTCTCCAGTCACAGTTTAAAGTGTCCCACCACTTCTAATGTTTCCCAGAGACCACCCGCTACCTTCGCTTCAACCCCATTTCAGTTCAAGTAAAACCTGCCCGTCCATTTGCTCGACGGGTCACAGTTTTCTTCCAGTCTTGTGACTGCACCTCCCAGTGTAGATTCAAGGTCAGCCAATGAAATCACGGCGGGGCATAGATCCTTTGCTGTCTTGCTTGTCAATTTTTGTCTTTCTGTTTGACTAGCACAACAATAACCCCAGTCAAGATTCATTTATTTTTCTCCTGCGCTGTCACTCAGCGGTCCAGGTGAATGGGTCTAGGGAAAAAGACGCCGCCACACACTGCAAGTTCTCGTTAAATCCATGGGCCCTAGCCTTCTGAACTTCTCTCCTAGTGCTTCCCAGCAACCTTCTCTGTTTTCTCTGGTCCATTGGCTCGCCTTCCATGGAAGAACATGTCACATGTTCTCCGTGCGCAAGAACTCAAAACCTCTGCTCATGGCAGCCTCCTCTTTCTATTTCATACAGAAAAGCGCAACTATCAGAACAGACGTAGCCACTCTTGCACCTCACACACTCACTCACTTGCAGGGTCGCCTTCCCTCCTCTCAGTCCTGGTTCCTGCACAGTGATAATCCCCCGACGCATGCTACTCTGCACTTCGGCTTGCCTCAGCACGAGCATCTCCCTGAGAATTGTCCCCATGACCCCCTAGGGCATTAGCTGTTCCCTCTCTAGTTGCATGGAAAACAGCAATGCCATTCAAGAACTATCTGGGTTCATTGCCTGCATTCCTTCTTTTTCTCTTCTCTCTTAGATTCCGTTCAGCTACAGTTTCATCTCATCAACCCACTAGGGCTGGTCTCCTCCAAGTCACCCGTGACCTAACCTGCCGAATACGGTGTTGTCCTGGGTCTTTGTTTCATTATATCCCTGGCAGAATGTGAGCAAATTAATCCATTTTTTCCTAGAAATACTTTTCTCATTGTCCTAGTTAACAAATTTTCCTCATTCTGTCCTCTTCATGTTTTTTGATTCCTATTTTTCCCTTGGCTTCCTTTGGTGTTCTCACCTCATTGGCACAAGCTTTTGCAGTCAGGTAACCAGGGTAGTCTTTCGTGTCCATCGTCTGTAATTGCCGCACACTCATTCCCTTGGTGAGTTCCCCCATTCCCGTCAGTTTAAAGTTGCTGAAGCTTTCAAATCGTACCTCCGGCTCAGACCTACCCGAACTCCATATTTTATATTTACCCTTTCCTCAGATACTTCCAGTTTACCCAGTTCCCCATCAGCTGCACCAATTTTTGCTTTGTTTTCAATCTTCTCCATCTCAGTCGAGGGCAACTCCATCTTTTAAACTGTTCAGATGAAACAACTGCAGCATATTTTAGATTCCTTTCCATCTATTACAATCTCCACCCATACACAGAACTTCACCCCTTTTGCACCCTCTTCAACTATTGATACTTTCCACTTGGGTTGTTTTAATTGCCTTCTAAACATTCTCTTTGCCTCTGCCTGCCTCATCTCCCCACACTCCCCACCCCCACCCCCCACCAAGTCGAATGGACACGCATCACGCAGAGGGAGTCTTCAGAAACGGAGTTGATCACAACACTTAGTTTTCATAAACACTTCAGTATCTCCTTGCTTCATGTAAACGAAAGACCAACCTCTTACAACGTTCTTCCAAAGGAGGCCCCACCTACTCCCCTGTCTCCCCCTCCGCCCTCCCTCCGTCCCAGACCCCTGGCCTCTGCTGTACCTTGACGATATCATGCCTGCTCCCACCTCCATGCCTATAAACTTGCCTGTCTTGGCTTTGAACTCTCTTCTGCCAGATGGCTGCCCGGTTCTCCCCTCACGTCGTCTGAGTCTCTGCTCAAACTTAACCTTTGCAGTGACCCCTTTCCTAATCCCTAAGCCACCCTTACCTTACCAGCCTCTCACCACCTGACTCAAATGTCTGTATCTTCCTTCCCCAATGTGTCATCAGCACAGCATTTAATGCCAAGAAGCATACATGCTACTCTCCTGGTTATTTTCTTTCAATCCATCTTCCTTTCTTCCCCTCACCTCTAGTGCGTGGCTGCCGCTACAGGGAATTTGGTCCTCTGAGTTAACAGTGCTTAGAAGAATGCAAGGCACTCAGTAAGTATCTGACAAATATTCCAGTTCAGCACTTCTATGTTATTATGTAATTCACTTTCCCGCTTTGATTTCATATTGTTCTTCTAGACAGGTTTGAATTTCGGCCTGTCTTAATATTATTGGCCTGATAGTAGATGTTTTTTGCTTCAGATGTTTCCTTTTGCCTAAACCCTCCTTTCCCTTGCTTTATTTCTGGTTGATACATTTATTCCTATCCTTCAGATTTTATCTGTCATGAAAACTTCTCTGATTCCTTCAACTGGATTTACTCTCTTAATTTTCACAATTTTTAACTTTCTACAGCTTTTTCATGGGTATTTACATAGCATACTCCCGTTTTTCATCTTTTTTTTTCTACCTTCCCTAATGGACTATTTAGGACCATGTATTCGTGGCAAGCTGTTATTATACATTTGAATGTATATGCACTGATTCAAAAGCGTATCTTCATACTCGGCACATCTTTAAGTTAGGAAACAACCCATAGAAGGCGTGGATGAATGCATGATACAGAAAAGACAAATGTTCTATAACCCCTCCCAAAGGCGCATCTAGTCACGCTACCAACACACAGATTACTAAATCATTGTCCTCATTCCACGGCACAGAGAAGGTAGAAAACATTCTCTCTTTCATCTATTCTTATGGTTTAAGAAGAACAATTATACATGAATTGTAAACACTTGCCATCTTTCCCTTACAGTGGCTCTGAGTTTGCTACTCCCGACCTAATTTTAAAACAAATAAAAATCATCACCAACAATAAACATGATATCGCTGATAAATGTATGCACAGAATTGTAGACATACTCTTGCCTAATACTGGCAGAAAATGTATATTGTTAGTAAATCTCTCAGTAGCGAGCTACAGTGCTCTGTTTGGTATTTTAGAAAACAAGGGAAAGCCTCCAGTTTGAATAAAAGTTTATATCAGATTTTAAGGTATTTCCAGCCTGGGCCCACTTTTCCCACCCACCCGCAGCTGGGAGGAAATGCGTGGCAGACAGCAGGAGGTCTCTGTGATACATGGTGGCCCTAAAAGTCAGGAGTGGGTTTACTTTAAAAAGTGGGTATTGGATTTTGCATGTACACCCCTTGCTTAATTTCTTTCACAATTGTAGTGAAAAAAGAAAGAAAATAAAAAGGAATTTCCTAACGAGGATCTTCTACAAACACCCTCCAGAGGCAGTATAAAGTCTCTGAAGATGCAGACACACAATATAGAGTCGAAGAAATATGTGGATTTTTTTCTATGCTGAACAGAATTTACTCACTTGATGGCTTAGGAGCTGCTCTTCATACCTGACGTTCTTTGGCTCAATCTACAAAATGCAAAAGCAATACCAAAATGAGCGTTCTTGTGATGATTTAATGAGGAAATGGAATCAAGCTCGTCAGAACAGGCTTAACACACGTGCCATTTCCACGCGGGTTCTGAGGAAACGGAACACAGATGCGTCACAGGATGGCTCCCCACCCCACCACTCTCAGACTTCTCCTTGACCTTGGCTGCCAGTGGTGTCAGTGATTAGAGAAACTGCCCATGTCCGCCTCCTCAAGACCCTGGCTTACCTTCCAAGGGGGGTCGTTATATGACTAGGTGTGTCAACAGAATGGGAAGGAGAACACTTTGGCTCCTCTTGGGGAGACGGCCAAGCGCTCCCAAGGCAACCTTGTCCTTCCCAGGCCTGACCTAAGTGCCGCAGGCTGAGAACCCGGGAGATTGAAGCAGTTTCCCTCCTGAGGGTGCCGTTGAGCACAGAGACTCACACTCTACTCTGACCGCAGTGTGAGTAATAAGTCTTTGTTTTCCTGTCACTGAGATTGTTGTTTTTTAATTCTTACAGAAATTAGCATTAAGTATTCTGGCTAATACAGTGTTTAAGCTGTTCATTCATGCAGACCCAACATGAGATGAAGTTTGCACAGGCAAAAATAACTCATTTCATTTTGATGCCTGTAATTGAGCTTCTTCGAGAAACGTAGTTATGCTCTTAGATGCTGAAATTTGAGAAACTCCACAGTTAATTATAACAATTAATAAGCATGAAAATAAAAGTTATAACCATAAAGCAACCGAGGTCAAGTAATCAAAAGATAACTGTGAACAGTATACTTTTAATGAGGGTATTATTTGAATAAATTGACTTTTCCAAAGTGTAAAAAACACTTAAAGTATAAGTGTGTTGACATTTGTTAGGCTAAAAATCAAAAATACCCGATTCTGTGAAGCAAACAAACGGAGCCACAAATTGCAAAGCACAGAGAGAAGACACTAATTGCAGTAAGCATTCTCCAGTCATGTGGACACATCTCGGTGGGCAAGCTGTCAAAGAAGTCGCATTGAAGATTCTCACAAAAAGTAAAGCAAAAAAGCTGCTCTTCTAAGGAAGATGTCTCTATTCTCAGCGCGCTGGCAGTGTATCGAAAGAAATGTGTTTGTTTATCTAAAAAACAGGTTAGACTTGAACTACTTCAATGCTCGCGGTTTGGCATTTAACTGCCGTTCCGCGGTTTCCGGGCGCACAAACAGGAGTGTGAAGAAGCGAATGCCCACCCTTTCGGTTCCCACCGAAGGCTCCCGGAAGCCCAGCGAACACCTGCAGCTCTCACGGTCTCCACGGGGTGCAGCCCATTCATTCCCCATTTCCGAGACCCCCTGGCAGGTGACGCACAGGCCACGACTTATGGATGCTCGCGTGAGATGAGAGCAACTAAAAGTGTCATTCGATGCAGAGAATTTTGAGAATGGTGACAGAGTGACAAGTGGAAATTGCCTCATCATTCTGCAGGGCGTGTCTAATTAAAATTATGTGAGGCAATATAAAAAAACTGCCAGATGCTGGTAGTCTGTACCTTATAGACTTATTTTTTAAAAGAAAACAGCATATAACCCTCAGTTTTTGATTGAGCTTTAGCAACCCCAGGAGGCCTTCACGCGTACCCTAAGAACAAGAATAAAAGGGTAAGTTACAAGATCACACAGGCTTTTTGTACTTGTCGTGGAGCTGATGGCTAATATACATATATATAAACTATAAAGTAAAATCCTGGAAAATGTGAAGGCTTTGCTAGGGGCGAAGAGATCATAACAGTTTTCTTTCCTGCTGAAATGATGGGGATGGGAGGGTAATTGCAAAACACACAGGTGAGCTAAGGTAACCTACGTTTGAATACGTGACAGTGCAGGCCACCTGAGAGAACAGAGGCCCGAGGCGCCACGGACAAAGACCTGCCCACGCAGCCCACCACTTCCAGGTGCAGCCTCCAAGAGCAGGTAACACATGGCCCTCTGGAGGCTGGGCGGCACGAAGAAATCCCCCTCTCCTGCCCCAGGGGCAGGGTCTCTACTGCGTGCAGATAAAGACGAGGGGAATGATGGGGGCCCCAGTGCTGGGAGCCCACGCCCTGAGGTGCCAAAGTCCTAGAAGCTTCAGAAGAACCAGGGACCAATTCAGTTACCTACGAGATTGACACATGCCCCCATGAATGTTTTCAAGAATGTCCTGAATAAATTTTAGATGCACGAGACACAGAAAGTATATGCATGAGACCCAGAAAGAAGCAGAAGGTATAACCCATATTGAACGGATGTGTTTGTGAGAGACCCAAGAGTCACCATTTTCTCCCTCTTCTTGTCTAAGTTTTATGCAGCACATTCCATGTAAAATATGTATCAGTTGCACGCATGCACAAATGCACATGCACACTGTCAGTGTTTAAAGCAAAAAAGGGAGAGAGACCACATTGTGAGTCTCCTGATACAGGAAGGGGAAAGTGTTTTTTAAAAAATTAAATTAAAAATGGATTCTTTTCAGATTTGGCAAGTAAACGTTAGAGGTCTCCTCTTGATGTTCAATTTTAGTGTCTGAATAAATAATTAAATATAATACTTGATTGAAAAAATGGTGCATGTTTCTTGGAAAAAATTTTGAAGTCAATTTTTTGACATGTAATGAAAATGAGCCTCACTCATATCTTGTACATTCATTTACATTTTAAAACTAAAAATAATGAAGTAATTTGATTTAAATATTACCTGGCAGCCTTATTTTATGTTATTCCAAATGCTGCTTTCAAGCTTTATTATAACAATACATTTTCTTTTAATATAGTGAGAACTGTGTGCATAAATGATATTTTAGTACTGCATATATACGCTCCCTTTATTCTTGTAAAAGCAAACACCTGCTAGCATATATATTTTTAAGCATTGATATCAAAATTTCATTTGCCCTGAATACAATGCTAATATCAAAGGTAAGGGGGGATGCTCTGATTTAAGCAAAGATGTCTTATATAAGACGTAACAAGTTTACAGCATAGTTCTTGATAAATTGTCCTTCATCGGTTTAAACTTCTACTATTCAAAAGGCAACATGATGAAAATAACAGCCACAGATTGAGAATAGTTGCTAGATATATGCCCAATCAAAGACTTGTGCTCAGCGTATGCAAAGGACTCTCACAACTCAATGGGAAAACAAACAACTCCCCAACGTCTTTGAAAAGGCACTCACCAAGGAAGACCACTGGTGAATAGCAAACACACGTGAAAACATGCTCGGGACTATTACTCATGGAGGAAGGGAAGGTAGAACTGCGATACCAGGACCGAAGTCACATTCACCGGAATGGCCAACTCCAACGCGGTGTGGCAACACCGAGGGCTGGCAACTCCGGCTCTCCTGTCACTGCTTTGGGGGCTGAAGAATGGCCCAGCCAGTTTGGGAAGCGATTTGGCAATTTCTTTGACGGGTAAACATTAAAAAAAGAAAGCCATATGACACTGTGATTCAACACCCAGGTATTTACCCACAAGACATACTAGGTGTACACCAAGGTCCGTATGCGGACGCTTACGGCGCCCTGTTGATACCAGCCCCAAACTGAAAGGACCACCTGCTGTCAGTGAGTGAGTGAGTGAACACACCGTGGTACATTGTACAATGAAATGCTACTCAGTAATCAATGGAAATGAAAACCGAAAGGCACAGACACATACACTCTTTGGAAAGCATTATGCTAAGGGAAAGGACTCAGAAACCAAAGGTCACGGAGCCCATGACCCCAACCTTATGACAGTCTGGGAGACACAGCCACAGAGACTGAGACTGGACCTGGGCAGGATGCTAACAGGCAGCCCACGTGATGCAATGGGTCTGAAGGAACCGGTGGGATGCCTGGGCTGTCCAGGTGGCTTCGCTGGTATCAAACTCCCCTGCTTTATTTACTTCTCCCGTCTGTCAGCACAAGAAGACTTCTTAAACTGTTATATTCCATTAAAATCTTATCTTCTATGTCTGAGGTTCTATACATTCACCGCCATTAATTTATAAAATAAGGCTTATTCACCCAGGTTTAAATTTTGTTGATATTATTAGATTAAGACATATCTAATGAAGACTTCTTTTTTGTTTTCATGTTAGATATAAAGAACTTTGACTTTTTAAATCAAATTCCTTATGTAGTATACCTTTACCAATATAACGTGGTATTCTTATCTTTGCTCTGGGTGCATATCCAAAGGAAACTAAGTCAGTGTCCCGAAGATGTATCTGCACTCCTGTTTTTACTGCAGTATTCTTCACAATAGCCCAGCTACGAAGGCAGTCCAAGTGTCTATCAATGGCTGGATTGATAAACAAAATGTGAACTATATAGGCATGTATACATACTGGAATATTATTCATCTATGAAAATGAAACAAATCATGCCATTTGCAACAACATGGATGGTCTTGGACAACATCACTCTAAGGAAAATAATCCAGACACAGAAAGGCAAATTCAGTATGATCTCACCTGTATGTAGAATCTAAAATAGTCAAACTCATAAAACCAGAGAGTAAAATGTTGGTCACCAGTGTTTGGATGGTGGGGAAAGTAGGATGCTGGTCAGAGGGCACAAATTCTCAGCTATAAGATGCATGCGCTCTAGGTATCCACTGTACAGTGCGGCCGATGAGGTCACTAGCACTGCGCTGTAGACCTGAGACTTGGTAAGAAAGTAGATCTTAAGGGTTCCTACCACCTACACACATGCAAACACAGGCAAAGTTACCATGGAAGGTGATGGATGTGTTAATTAATGTGATGGTGGTATCAGCTGACAACGAATGTATATATTAAGTTATCGAGCTGCATACCCTAAATATATACAATTTTTATCTGTCAACTCAATAAAGATGGGCAAAAAAATTAAAGGGCAAATTATAAATTGTAATTAATCAATACTCAGCTTTCAAGTGAGAGCATTTAGAGAAATATATTGAAAATGAGGCTTTTAACTACTCTTCAAAATAAGTCCACGTGTTGACGGCACATAGAAGGACCTCAGGCTGTTTGCACATCACGGCTTATCCTGCTTCTTGCAAGCCACCACCGTGGTCAGGGAGCTCTCTCGGCCTGCATCCTCACCGCCAGGCGCACGCCTGTAACGCCACAGCGGGTCCCGCTGCTACCACTCACAGATGCCCTCTGTTCTTCTGCAGCCAGTCATTTCCAAGTTTTAAATTTGTTTCCATCTCCTGAAACCTAACTTTCTTGAAGCTTTTATTCACTCTCTGGGAAGTGAACAAAATGTAAAACTATGAAGAAGATGATGAAGACTAACTTGCGAAAGGATGAGAGGAGAGAAAGGGAACAGCAACAATAACTTCTTTTATGGGTACAGTCCTTATTTGCCAAAGTGCAAACCTCCGAACGAGGATTCAACCTGGAGTAACTACACTGGGTATTTGAAATGTTAAATGCTAAATGAGTTATTTTTTCTTCCTTCTTTTGCATGTGTTCTGGCCAATTAGATATTAAATATACAGTACTTTGTAATTTTGACAAGTGGTTATACAGCTTCCACTGTGGACAGCCTTGTTTCGTTCCTTTATTTTTAATGCTATACACCATAGTATAGCATGGGGTGAAGGTAGGTTTACAGTTATTTGTATGGAAAATAATACAACAATTAATAAATAATAAAACAAGAATGCTCTCTGTGTTTTCTGTCCTCACAACTGTAAACCTACTTTTGCCCGACTCTGTATATTCAGGCCAAACGCATAAGCAATAAAGCATCTGAAAGCTACAAAATGATGTGTAAAAATGATTGGGAAATGTTATTATTAACACTAAACATTCTTAATAATTATTCAGAAAGTATATCTATAGCATTATAAAAATAATTAAGAATTACTTGTGAAACTAAAATCAGAGATTATTTTTAAAAATTTAGACCATGATATATCTTTGTGGTTACTATTCAGAGTTTCATACTCCAGACTGAGTTAAGTTCATTTAATAGAGAGAAATTTCTGCATGTGTGTAAAGCCGATGGCCACAGGAATTTCTGAGCAAATGGTTAATATCAACTTTCCTCACCCACCCAACAAGCCCCTGAAAAAGCAAGGAAATTAACAGGAGCCTTGAGTTAACATAGTGCCTTGAAAGATTTTAAGACTAACATGAAAACTTTCTGGATCATTGGCTTAACCTAAACTTTGATATCTTCCAAAGATGAGATTTTATGGCTAAATTCTTATCTCCAGTTTTAAGAGAAAGAAAAAGTTAGTTTGCTTCAGTTCAAAGAAGAAGAAGAATCACAAACCAAAAAAAAAAAAAAAAAAGTCACTATTTAGGTTAACAGAGAAAGTATGCATACTTGACATATTCATTTAATAATGAATTTTGTATCATAAATAAAAGATTCAGTGTAAATTGATAGGCCTGAGCAAAAGTAGTGTGACTTTAAAAAAAAAAAATGAAAACCAAATGCTTTTTATACCAGTGATCCCTAGTATTTGAAGTCATTTCTTTACCAGAGGACACGAAAAATTGTAAGATTAATTAAAGGATCCTCTTCACTTTAGCCCTTAAAAACTCATGATGTGTTTGTATGTCGTAATGAGGAGCAGAATAACTCGCTAATTATTGACGCTTCCGTGGAATCTATAAAGGCACACACATTAGAGAGGAGTGTCATATACTCTTACAAGAACTCCTAAATGCCACTTCATGCTCCTGCAGAGCGTGGGGCCAGACTTTTAATAGCCCGGTGGTGACAGTGCATATGCGTCGAAAGGCAAAGCACATGCAGAAGCAGCTAATTAACACTGAGCACTAATTAATCCCCCAGTATTTAGCAATGAAGCATCAGCAGCTGTCTTAGCTGCCATATGCTAATTAGCATTAATAAACTTCAGAAATAATTGTCTCCATTGTTCTGTGTCATAATATTCCCTCTAATTGTGCTTGGGAGAGCATCGCCTATAAATGGTAGCAAGCATTCCAGAGCGTTGCTTGAAGTTTAATGAGCAATTTACTGTGACTTGTGGCATTAGAAGGGAATATGTACAGGAAAGAGAAGAGATTAATGCCAATTTTCAAAATCCATAATTAAGTTGTTGGCTGGAACTTGCCTCTCCAGCTATCCCACCATTCAGGCGGGAGAGGTGGGAACTTCGGCGGCAGCTTATCTTCAGGGCAATAAAATACGAAGTTTAATAGACACCATCTGAGTCTCTGCCTCAGCCAGCGCTCTGCCGCCTTTGTTTCAAAGTTCAGTTCGGCCTCCCACTGGAGATGGTCTGCACCACCACGTTTGAGGAGCTTGAAATGCTGGCAGCGAGAAAGTGCTTCTTCCCCTGAAGAGCAAACCACCCCCTTTCCCTCACCTCAACAAAAGTCAGCAGGATTCATGTTTGACAGCATGAGCTGCAGTAAATGCAGGCACTGGCCGGTAATGATCCTGGGAAATGTTTCGCATGGCTGAAGTCTTCGTTGGTTATTGGGCCCTGGAGGCGACACCCCAATGAAATACCGCAAGGGTGGGGAGGGTGCCTACAAATACATCGATACCAAAGACCGGGATGGGATTCCTGACCTCAGAAAGCCTGCGGTGCACTTGGAGGGCTTAACAGCTGTGTGGTGAGGGTCAACACAATCAGTCAGTGTAAAAGGATGCGGTCTGTAATTTGTAAAAGGTGCATATACCTCGAACATTCTAACGGTTAAGAAAACAATACAGGACCACATAAACTACAGGTTAAACATATGTGTACCCAATGGCACATATTACACGACCTTCTATAGCATTTATTTTTTTTATTTGAAACAAAACAGCAATAATTTGGGGCCAAATTCTTCAGAAGTTTTCCAGAAATTAAAGGAGCTGTTTGCTCAGGAAACATCACGCGGAAGTATAAGGGATACTTTTGTTAGTGTTACATGCTGTCTGTGTCAGCAAGGCATAAAAGTCTGTCTCAAACCCCCTGATAAATTGTAAAAGCACATAAAACTTTTTTATTTTCAGTGATCCAAATTCCATATCAGTTTATACTTAGATTTTACTAAAACTGCACTTTAAAAGAACTACAGCCCTTATTACTTACTGTATGAACCTTCTTATAAAAACTAATAACATAAAGTCATGTAAGTGCTCTTTTAAATTCTAGCTGGTGACCTTTTTTAAATAAAAAAAGAGAAAATTTTGGTTTTTAAAAAATATTAAGAATATCTCCTTATATGATATCCATCCGGAAACAACAAGAATTCTCTACCTGTTGCTTCTTTGTCTTGTGGATGCAATAATTTTTGGAAAGGACTATGTGTCTTTTTTTATCACATGGGATCATGTTGTTTGCATTTATCTGTGTTACTGTTTTCTCTGATTAATTATTTCTTCACCTGTAGGTTTATTGTCCTGATTTCTGTGATTATTCATTTCCTCCTTTGAGATTTTATGTAAATTTTACTCTCCACTTGAATTCATTGTGTAAATTAAGTGAACAATCATTAAATGGAAACATTAATTTCAAAATGAGAGTCATAAAATTTGCAACAAAAGTTCATTAGTTTTGATAATTGATGTTGATTCACACAGGAGCGAGGTAGGAACTGACCCCTGTGAAGCCTGCCCTTAATTCCCAAACGCTCTACTGTAAGGGTAGAAAGCATTATTTAAGAACCCATAAAATTCAGACATTAAGAGTGAGCTATTTCATAGAGAAAGCTTTAAGACAATGTATCATTGGACATTGTGAAGCGTTATTCTGGAGCAGCCCACACACCCCTTTAAAGAGACAGTTCTTATTTTACATTTACTTTTGAGATAGGCCAGCCCTAGACAGACATAAAGACAGAGAGAGAGAAAGACTGAGACACAGACAGAAACAGAGAGAAGGAGGGAAGGAGGAAAAGAAGGAAGAGTGAGCCCTGGCAGGTTGTCTCAGTTGGTTGGGCCACAGCTGAAAGTCACTGGTACGATTCTTATTTGGGGCACACGCCTCGGTTGCAGGTTGGGGCTCATGCAAGAGGCAACCGGTCGATGTTTGTCTCTCAACACTGATATTTGCCCCCCTCTCTTTCTCGCCCCCTTCCCCTCTCTCTAAAATCAATAAAAAAAGGAAAAAGAAAAAGAAAAAGAATGAAGAAATATAGGGTCTGGCAGAAGTAATGCCACTGAGTGTGGTTGGTAGGGTGTATGAACGTCTCTCACGAGACGGATGGACAGCAATTTGAACATTTCACCTCAAACGTCATCTGGTGTGCTTGAGTGTGATGTTGTTATGTTACGGAATTACATCCTTACAATTTTGTAATAAAAGATTTGCTATAAATTACCAGCTCATAAAAAGAGGACATTATTTATGATGGACCCTGTATACACCTGCTATAAGTCATAAACTGCTCCCTTTCTCTGGAACAGTCAGACTGGGTCAGGAAGCTTGGTGCTACATTGCTTTATACCCTCTATTGCCTTGATTTCTTGAAGGGAGGCAGATCACTCTCTGACACTGTTTGAATTTGCAATGAGAGCCCTTAATATTAGCAAATTCTGATTTGTAAGATCCTTTCAGAAAACAAGTCAGTCACAGGGTTCAGAAGTCAGACAATGTTGTCAAAATCATAGGGTGAGTCCTAGTTTTCTTAATTCTATTGGATGACTCACCTTCACCTTCATGAGATGTCTCTCCACGTTAACAGTATCATTATTATCAACAATAATAGTTCAAATGTATTGATTACTATTAACAATAATAGTTCAAATGTATTGAGATCCTTCTATAAGTTGGACAATATATTAAAGATTTTAAATATCAGATGCCTTTCCATGCTTAGAACCACCCAATTCAGTGGATAGTGGTGTTGGCGGTGGCATTTTTAGTATTATTATTGCTGCATTACAGATGATAATGTTTACGGTGTGAGAGGCCAACAATCAATGCACGTCTGTGCAAATAGCATGAGCTTGGGCTCAGGATTAACTCAAAGAGTAGATTCATTAAATCCATAACTTTATATAAACTATTGTTTTACTCTAATATTTTCAGATAATTATACATAGTGTATAATATCTAGTCAGTCTGCAATTTTTGTAATCTACTCATTCTATTCTTCTATTATCTTAACTTGATTCAAGCGCTAGCAACAGTTAATTTTAGCTTTAATGTAATTAATAGGTTTTTCATAATTTAAGTGTCTTAGCATATGTAAAAATATGTTTTCCCATAAATAACACATGGAGGTTGTATCAGTCCTCATCAGTACTTGTTCTGTTTGCGTGGGTAGCAGTTACTATTATGAAAGTTATTATTTCTGCCTAAAAGTGCTTTATACTCTTATCCACAAAGTCATCTAAATGCATATATATACATGCATGGTAATTAATATTAATAGCATCACGAGCCTCCTTGTTAATCACTCTGAAAGAATGCATACAAGTAGCAGTAACAGCCACCTGCCTCTATGGCAGGTAAAGTAGCTTTACCAGTTCAGATGGGTTTCTCCCAAAATTAGGAAAGTTTGAAGGCATGATTGTATCTTCCTTTCTATTGAAAAAAAAAAAAAAAAAACCTCGATCAGAAATGTGGATCTTTCTGGATAAACAGTGCTTGTGACCATACACTAATATCACAGGTAGGTTATCTCGATCCCACCCCCAGGCTCACAGGACCTGTGGGGTCCTTCGGAGCAGGACCCGCGAGTGGGACCCTGCTGCAGCTTGGGGCTTAGCATCACCATCTCAGCGGGCCTGCAATACCATTGGGCCCTGAACTTAAAAGGACCAAGTGGTAGAACGTGTATGTATGTGTGTGTGTGTGTGTGTCTACACCTTCTACTTAATAAAACCTACTTCCTCCCTTCAGAGAATATGATGAAATTCCCCAACACACAGATGTGAAGTGACCACCAAAAGTTGGTGGGTAGTTTATTGTCAGAAATCACTTCTCAATTTTGAAATTCTTAATTTCATGCCAATAGCATAGGCCCTTTGAGTTTTTGTGTGACTGCTGTAAATAGGATTTTGGATTAGAATCTACTTGCTTTCTTAGAAATAATCATTTAAATCCCATAAAAATGAGGCAGTCAAGGGATTTTTTTTTCTTTGCAAGAAGAATATATTGTATTCAATAGGGGAAAAATATTTTATTGTACCTCACCAGAAAGTAAAAGGTACAAATCATTTCCCCCCAAATATGGTACTCATTCTCTCCAAATGCCCCATTCTTCTGGCATTTAAATAAGAAGGGCTGGCCACGTGGCTTGGCTGAGCTCAGGGAACCTGACTGAAACTGCGACATACCACCTCCAGGAGGCGGCACTGAAGAGCCTCCAGCATTTAAGCAAATTCTTCTAGACATTTCCCGCCCTGATGACATTACGGCCCAAGATCTCTGAAGGCCGTCACATATGGGAGGGTGGAGTATTTGCTGGCCTGGGTGTCTGAGTCCCAGGCGTGAGCAGGGGCGCTAGGATGATCTCCATTAGACATGTATGGTGAGTGTGTTTTTCAACTTAATTATGCTGTCCTCCCGATATTTTAGAGTCCTTCCTTCTCACCCATAACCTAGCCTAAACTGATTGGGGCCGTTACCTTTTAACTGCCTGGACTCACTGTTAAAGGTTTCTCAGGTGGGGCAGGAGGCCTTACTCCCCTCGTGGAGGCACTGATAAAAACAAGGTTGGGGCAAAAACAGCTTTACAGCATCTGCAGAATCCAGAAGGCGGTTACGAATTTGCAACACACCGGAATAACACAAAGGTAAGAAAAAAATGGAAATGGCTGAAAGGAGTAGCTTGCCTTTCTCTGTCAGCCCCTCCACCCACAGCCGGAGCTGAGCACCCAGAGTGACTCGGGCAGCCCAGGGCTGGGAGGCAGGGAGCAGCGCCTGCACCCCAGCTGCTTGGAAAGCTGCCGCAGCTGGTGTTTCAGCCCATGGAAAGCAGGGGGCAGCTGGCTTAGAGTGCTGGGGGCAGCAGTAGCCTCCCAGCTCTGCAGGCGGGGGAGAAGGTCACAATCCTGAGACCCTCCTTCAGGAAGGAGGGAGGGGGAGGGCCAGCCCTCCCCCTCCCCCCGCTGCAATCCAGTGCCTCCTCCAAGGATGAGAGGAGGCATTTGCAGAAGCCCACTTCACCAATGGCTTCACAAGGAAGGACTGGGGACACAGAGTCAAGTGGGGCCTGGTCAACACCTTCAATGTCATGCTCTGAAGTAAGGATTGCAGCCGCCCACTGTCACCCAGATTCCATCCAATAGAAAGCTCCGATAAAACAAAAGAAATGCTGGTTTACTTCTTCTCATAATCTGTCATTAATTACACCTACTCTAAACTTGAAGCTCCAAATATGGCCGCAATAGAATTTAAAACACTGTAAACACTGATTCTAAAACAACAGCAAAAACAAGATAATGTTCCTCAAGACTTTGTGAGTAAATTAAAACATTCTGATAGGCCATTTATACCTATAACTTGGTATAATTATTTTAATCTTTATACTTGGGTTATAATTTTTCAACACAAAATTTGCTATGATAAGAGAACCAAACTACTATATATCAATTTTCTGGGATTAAGAATAGTATTTTCAAATTCACGGTATAACGAAGTAATTAAATCTACAGCTTCTGTGACTAAGTAGGGTTTTAAAGACTAAACTAACAACTACAAAGAAGATAGTACTCCAAAATTGAAAAATAAGGTCATACATGATAAGAAAAGCAGTCAACCTCACAAATTCACCTGCATGTTAGCCTGAAAACCAAGTTGCCTGCCATGTTCTCCAATCATTTCTAAAAGAATGCCAAATATTTTCTACGTGTTAAGTCACTGATTCTCTAAGTTATTTCACTGACTTAAGTACGGGGATTACAGAGTTCACTGTTGAATGATTCTAGGAAAAACATTCAAGAATAAATTTAGCACTAGATTGTATGTTTGTAAATTGTTTTCAAAAACACAGTGCAGTGCATGAATAAAAAGATAAAATTTGCTGTCGCTGCATCCATGAAACATTTCAGTAGATGCATCCCAGTAGGGATGCCTGTTTGCGCTGAGCTCCGTTAACCATTGCCATTGTTGTTGCCAAAATCACCATCTAAAATCTTAGGTACAAACCGTGGCTACTCAGGTAACCTCAGGTACACGACTGTAATTATCTCTTGAGTAGAGATATTTTGTGCTATCTTGAAATATTTCACTAATAAAATGAACATGAACCAATACACCATTAACCTCTTTTTTGGAGAAAATCTTTGCTTAAGCAAAAATAAACGTTCGTGATGTTAAAGTGAACGCCAGCTCCTCCATGTGAGCTTGTGAAGAAGCGTCACTGATAATTCATGGTTAGAAGGAAGAACGGGGAACTTATTCATGGTCTCTATTGACCCTATGCCAATTTCATCCTGTATATCAACCTCATTCCCTATCGTGACTTATTAAATTAAAACCAATTCTTTCACAGGGTCAAATCTGAAATAACTCCCTATGGCCAAAGCAGAAATAATTTAAGCCTCAAAATAAGTAATGAAAGTATAGGATTATAATCTAAAAAATAAGATGTTCATAAAAATATATTGATTTAAACAATATTGAATTCATAAATGGGAGATAAGGGAGAAATCTTCCCTAAAGAAGATATCTAAGAAGTAATCAATGCTGTAGGTAAGTTTCATGGATTAGTAGGAAAAAATCTTCAAGTTAGTAGACAACACTTTAAGAAAAAAGAGCATATTTCCATATTCTAGGCATCTCTCCATGCCCAAATATTTATTAGTTACTGTGATACCTATGGTCACAATTTCCCTGATAACTCTTCTCCCTAGAAGACAGAACTTAATTCTCCTCTTCAGCACTCTGGTCAGCAACTGGCATTTAACGAATAGCATCTGGAAGGGGAGAAGCAGCAGCGTTCTCAGTAAGGAAACCTGGCAGACGCCATCTTAACCAGGTGATCCTGACGAGCACAATGTGACAGGTGAAGTGAATACATTGCACTTCCTGACAAAATGTTACAAAAAGAGCCCTCACTCCTGCGGTATTTCTCCAAAAAAATTCAAAACCCCAATGTAACCACCATGAGAAAGCATCTAGCAAAACCATGCTGAGTGACAAATACTGCAGACTACCACCTCGATACCCCTCAAGACTAACAAGGCCGTGAAATATAAGGAAGACCAAGGAACCAACGTGTACTGGAGAAGACTGAGAATAGGCAAAAGAAAAGCAATGTCCTACCCTATCCTGGATCTTGGGTTGGCAGGGCAAGGGGGGAAACCCTGGTGGATACAAAGTCTGTGGTTTGTTAAATAAAGTTGTGCCAGTATTACATTCTTCACTTGGAAGCATGTATGATGGTTATTTGAAATCATGTTGGTGGAAGCTGAGGGCTGGATATACCGGAACTCTCTGTACTATCTTTACATCTCTTCTGTAACACTAAAGATATTTTTTAAAGATTTTTGTTCAATTGTATGCAAATATTTTAATATACATGACAAATTATACAGGGTGTTTTTAGCACATCAATGTCACTTACCAACTCAATAACAATGCTTTGGTCAAGAATTTTAAGTAATCTTTTTCTTTTCATGAAAAATATTTCTTTTATGTTTAGGAGCTGTTTTACAGGAAACAGAGTGTGGCATTCCTTGGTACAGATTGTGAACACCTACCTGTTTTTGTGTCTCTATGGGCAGAAGCATCATGGCTAAGTATTTTGTTTCAGAAAGTGTAGCCTACCTATCAAAGACAACATTAACTACCTCCAGCCAACAGTTGTTCTTTCAAATCTCTCCGTTTATGTGCTGTCGTAGTATCAGCTACTTTCTTCCTTCTGCAGTGTCTGGGTTGGTTTCCTCTGCCTCCTCCTGATTTCCACAAACTCTCTGCATTTTCTGGCAGTCGCTGCTGCCTCATAAATCATTCAGTCTGAAGCTGTGAAACCAGCTCATGGTACCCAGAGTAATCGCCTCCATCTCATCACCTTGCTCACGGTCCACAGAGGCAGCCCGTCATTCCTCACCGTTACCCTGGAGGGCTTCCGTTCAGTGCTGACCGGAGTCGGGCCCTGGGGATGGCCTTGTCCTGATGTACATCGCTGCAAATCCAAGTGCGCCCGACTACATCTTCGCCCAAGTGAATGTAAAACAATAATAAATAATACAGGACTATGAGCCGACACATTCATACACATGTACATAAAAATGTACACATACAGCTGAGTGTTATTTTATTCACAAAAAGAGTATTTACGCATAATAGCTTTGGGTATGTGCTTTCATAATATGCCAAGGTCTGGTGCTTTGAAACTAATGAAATCAACACAAATGTAATGAACGAGGTAGGCAGAAGGGAGACACTATAAAGATTTTAAGTTGGTAACTGAGATTTTGTAGTAAAAAGTATCATTTTTTTGAAATGCTAGTAATTCTAGGGTCAAAAGATTCAACCATTTTCAAAGTAATAAGAAGAAACTTCTGCTACAAAGGCAAACACACAATTATTTCCTATTTCCTTTGGTTTGGAATATAAACAGCCTGAGCAACTTTCCATATTTTATTAGTTTTCCATATTTCTGTGTAACAGATTCCACATAACTGAGAAGCTTATACACACTAGGTCACAGTCTCCGTGGGTAAGTGGTCCCCGGGTGGCTAGTTTCGTCCTCAGCTCAGGGTCTCACAAGGCAGCAACCAACGCGTCAGCCAGGCTGCCTTCTCACCTGGAGACCCAAATGGTGAAGGATCTGCTCGCTCCCAAACTCACTCGGGGCATCTGCAGGACAGAAGACCCCATTTACAGGCTGCCCATTGGCTGGGCCCACTGTAAGCTCCTGGAGGCCACCTGCAATTCTCTGCCACGTGGTCCCTAATGAAGCTATTTGCAATGCGGCTGCGGGTGTCTTCAGGGCTACAAGGAGAATTTCCTGCTCCAGTTTATTAAGACAGAGTCTTACACAATGTGACAGAGTCCTGGAGGCAGTTTTCCTGTCCTCTTTGCCGTATCCTATTAGTAAAAGCAGTTGCTGGCTCCTCCCATAGGCAAGGAAAGGGGATTGCAGGACGGTGTGACTTGGGGGTCAGGGGTCACCATAACTGGTGTCCACCACACCTGGCAATAACAAAACCCTCATTCTTAATTTCATAAACATTTTTATTAAGCCATAGTTGAACAGATGTACATTTACTGTACTTTGAAAAGCATACTCAAACATATTTACTGTTACGGTTAAACTTCAGCTGTTCAACAATAAGAGTCCGCTGCCTTTGTATGGGCGTTCTGATGTGGCTATTAGTGTAAGGTGCCCGTGGAATTTCAAAGCAGGGGATCACAACTCACTCTCCTTTCCGCTGACGTTCGATTTGCGTCTTCTGAACTGCGCAGCAGGGTCCCGCTCGCCCACGGCGAGTGCACAGCCTGCCTGTCGCCTCCTTCTTTGTATTCCTGCTTCCTCTGCTCCTCGACCTCTCAGAACCAGGTCCCGCATGCTCCGCAGCATTCAGAAATAGTTCCACTTCCACTGGACTGGCTCCTTCCTTTTTCTGGTGCAGGGTGAGGGGGGGGGGTTGTTTGTTTTCTGCTTTATCCAGCACTTGGGTAGCAGCAGCAAGGGTCGTCTGGAGTATGACCGAGTCCATCCCAAAATGGGCGAAGAGGCTAAGTGGAATAGAATTCTTCAGTCATAGAGTTGGGGGCCAGACTGTGACCCCCAAATATATATGCCAGTGGCTCCGAACGTGACAGTATTTGGAGAGCATCTTTAAAGAAGTTGAAATGAGGTTATGAGGATGGTCTCTAATGCAAGGTGACCAGTGTCTTCGGAAGACGAGGAAATTAGGACGCAGACAAGGGTGGAGGTAAGACTGTGGGAAGGCGAGAAGAAGATCGCTACCCACAAGCCAAGGAGAGGCCCCACCAGGCACCAAGCCTGCCCACATCTCAGCGTCAGACCGCCCAACCTCCGGCGCCGTGAGAAAGTCAAGTCTGCTGTTTAAGCCCCAGCCTGGGCACTTGGTGATGGTGGCCAGAGCAGACTAAGACCCACGGACCCCATGCTTAGCGGTGCATCTTACCACAATCAAACCACAGGCTTGTGACTGAAATTGTCTCAACCGGCTGATCAGATGCAAGAATTGCAGCCCACGCCACGCCTGTGGCCACCCAAAGGCCCTCTGGCAAGGCCGGCTGAGGTCTCTTGGTCCCAGCTGGCTGGCTCTTTTTTTCATCCACTTATTCCAGGGGACAGACCGGGAGATAAAATCATTACAACAACAGCAGCTCAAGCCCCCGCCTTCCAATGGCCAATCTGAGTCAGTATTCAAGAAAAATAAACGTTTTCAGGGATGCCTTTCATTATGGATTAAAACCGGAAATTTCACAGAAGACAAACAGGTCTCTACACTTTAATGGAGTCACAGGTGTGGATTCCAGGAAGTCAACACTGGGTTTAATTTTGAACAACACCGGATTTAGAAAGCATGGCTAGTTCATTAAAAAATTGGCTTACAATGTAGGAATTAAGACGTAAGGGACTGTTTGGAGGGGAAAAATTTAGTCAGCGTTAATATTCTCACACTGGCGACTTTTTCCACTGCCCTCCTGAGGGATGTCATTATTTACAGTCTTAATTAAAAGCTGCTTCCCAGGAGGCATCCAGATTCTCGTGAGAAGCCAAATGCCATTTTACTAAGTGGGCACCACATCATTTCACTTGCATGACTTGCACTTGGAGAAGCAAACCTTACTGTCCTTCCTGAGCCCTTCCTGACCTCAAGACACACCTTCGTGGTACCCAAACAACACGCTGGACTTCTCCCTAAAGTCACTCTGCTCCCCGCTGCAGGGTTAGAAGTTAGTAACTCCTGAACCCCAATGCTAATTTAGAGTTCGTGTCCTCCACCCACAAGACCCGGGACCTCCAGTCGCCCTGGGTTTCCGAGACCGTTATTACTGTTTGTCTGTCGAAGGACTCGAAAGAGAAGCCTCAGTTTCCAGGAAGGCCGTGAACTGTGGCCTGTTTCCTAGCGTGGAATTTGATAAACGGTTTCCAACATAATGCTGACTCTTTCATTCTTTGACGTAAATAGGCATATTCCAAATCGCCTCCCAGTGAGTCCTGGAGGAGCAGGAGGAATGCTAAGACGTTGTCGATGACTGGAGAGGGTCTCTCCACTCTCAGCCTCGTTACGCGGCCTGGTTAAGTGTCTGAAGATGATGAAGCACATACGGTCAGAATATCCCAACTTTCTAAATCAAAAAGAACAAAACCCAAAGCGCTATGTCTTTTTCACATACCTTACTCTTGTTTTATCATTACATGGCACTGTTATTACCTGGGATGTAAAAATAAAGTGCTGGTGGGAACAGCGCTTTTGCCTGTCTAAATGCCCATCTAGTACACTAATTAAATTGAAAATCTAATTTACCTCGCCTTAGCAAGACGCTAGATTGGTTTTAAGAGGTCACGAGGATGGGCTACAGGTGTAGTAGTACAAAGTATGTAATTGACCTCCGGCATGGTTCTCAACCGGCGTCTTCCTGAGACAACCGGTGTGGGGTGTGTTGCTGCTACACCTTGTCCAGATGCAGCTGGTGCCTTACTGGTCACAAACCTCAGGTCTTTTGTATCAAGGAGGACCCTCGTTCTAAACCAACGGAGGAGAGTTTTTCTGGATGCCCAGAAGAACTGGAAGATGCAAAATCTTTGAAAAAGGTAAATGAATGCAAGATTTAAAAAATCGCTGTATTTATGGCCTCACATTTTTTTCCTAGGTATGGTTTTAATATTTTACACATCCATATATAGACAGATGTCTTACTCTTCAATAATATGCCTTTCAGAGGATCATTCTGAATTTCATATATGGGAGATTGCAGCAGTTTACATATGAACAGTGAAATGTCACATACTTTTATATATTTTGGGACATAGTTTACATAAAAATGAAAATGAAAAACTATTTTTTTAGCTCACAGATTACATTTCGATTAAAGTCTGGAGTAAATGCAGGTTTCTCTGCTCCTAGTACATTGAAGATGCTTTTGTCAGCCTTCATCATAAAATCTTGCTATAGGTTTATACTTCCAGTGGTGGTATTTGGATTAATTGAAAGGCAGTGAAAGAGAGGCTACTATCTTACTGAAGCAGCCTTCTGGAAAATGCCTTTTCTAGTGCAGCGCCTGCTGCGGCCAAATTTCAACAGCCCTGAGGAAGACCCAGCTTGCTCTAAAACCTGCCCTGTCACCTGACTCCAGGTGCTGCTACGTCCTTTCGTTTTAACTTGCTGCACAGTCCTTTCTTGGGAAACAACAGAAACTCGAAATAAGGAAAGTGGAGCATTGTAAAAACAGAACGTCCTGAGAACATGTTAGTTACTGCTTTTGATATTTTGTAATCTTTATTTTTAACATGTTTTCTAACTGCATTTTATGGAGCTCACAGGAAAAAGAATAGAAATCAAAATAAATGAAACATGTCCGCTAGCCAAATCAGGAGGATTATATCATCTCCTTTGTGTGCATGTAGGTATGTTTGTATGTAGAGCTTAGATGAAACAATATGAAAGCCCAATTTTCTCCACCTGTTTTGCACAATGTAACTACCAGTGTTTTTCTAACTAAGTCCAAAGTTATTTAACATCTCTGTGCTTCCCCCAAGTGAAAAAAAATACTCAAGAATGTTTTAAGTATCCTTTATTATGGTTTTCTAGAGATTTTTAATCACTTATTATTTAAACTAAGTAGTGTTTATTATTTTAAGAGACCATAAAAGAATCACTGACATAGTTGAACCATTACCAGACCACTCTTGTTTCTGATACTCCCTTTCTTTCTTCCAGAAGGAAATCTTTTCTGTAAAACCAGTTTTTAATGACTACAAATTTTTAATAACAGTCATATTTATCTTTTGATGTTAAAAAACTATTGATTATGTCAGTGTTTAAAAGCACATACATGCTTAAAATACAGTCATATCTCTGTACTCATCAGCTTCAGAATTAACCCAAACCAGTCTGTACTTGTCACATTCTGATGAGAAAGACCTGTCTCAGCCCCGGGCGCTGGCTCATCGCGCCTGCTGGCACTTGTGTGAGTCATGGCCCCACCCCGCCCTGCAAGAGGAAATGTGCTTCATCGTTCGGTACTCGTTGGTTTCAGCCCTTGTCACAAGTTCCAGGACGAATCAAGGATGAGAACAGTACCAAGGTACCACTGTGTATGTTCACAATCTAACTTAACAGTGTAAAAGTATACAAACCTACTTTAATATACCATATTTAATAACCTATGACATTCACAATATTAGAAAATACATAGTTTCAAACAGCATGTATAATACATTATTAATTAAAAACTAAAAACCAAATGTATATAGTTACCTACTTACTCTTATGACTGTAGAATTTAAATACATACATTAATAGTGCTATTTTTTATGGGGAAGGATTACAAACTGGTTTATTTTCCATTTTTGTGTTCTTACCTCTCTGTGTGTGTTTATATATGTTTAAGGTTAAGATATAGGTTGTATTCTAAGTTATTTAAATGGTACAAAATTCTGGTTTAATTATCTTGTTAATTGCAAGTACAAAATTTTATTAACAAAGTTCATTTTTATTTATAAACCACTATTTACCTAAAAACTAATTTTAATTCATGATTGTCTATATATTTAGTGACTCAATAAAAAAATCTGTATTCATAAATGGGCAATTACTAAGTAAAGGTATTTTTTAAAGGAGGTTTAGGATCAGTAGCTAAATTACCAAATAATGGGTTCAAAGTTGTGCAAAATACATTTTTAATAAAATTACCAATTTAAATGCTTTTAATTCTAATTTAAACTAAAAATATTTTTATTCTAGCAAAGTTAAGATAATTAAAGAAGAAAATATAGTAAAAATTTGATATCAGAAATCTTTGTACATTCTTAGCATCACAACAAATGTGATTTCCACCTTTTTTTTTTACTTGTTCCTGTTTTTTTTTTTTTAATTTCTTTTAATTGTTGTTCTCGTCCACCTTCTTGGTAAAGGTTGCTTGATATAGTTTATCTGAAAACTTAAAAATAATTTACTGACATACTAAAGAGCTAAATAAATAGCTAGTCTTTGAAGGGTAAATTCACACAAAACAGTAATTTTGATTCAAATGTATTTGAAAAGGGGCGCTCAAGTGGGACATTAGCAGAATTAAACTAACAATTAATACTTTTTTTTTCATTTTTTAAAATTGTTGTTCTTGTACAGTTATCTGTCTTTTACTCACATCCCAGCCCCAGCCCAATGAATATTCTTTTCCTGGTTTCCTGTGATTTCCCCCAGGGACCCAGGGATCGGCCAGGTGTTCTCGCCTGTCCCACGTTGCGGCTGATGGCGAGACTACCACTTGGAATGTGGCAGATTTCCACAGGTGACCTCCTCCTCAGCCTCACATCTTTCAGACCTGAATTGAGTTGGCACCTAATACTGAGAAGACTCCTCTTCCCTGTGTCATGACTGAGTATGGAACATGCCAAGGACCTGCGTGTCCCAAAGGGGCCGTGGCAAACAGCCCACATTCCTTATGCTGCCGTCGATGTTGCTCAAATCCTATTCGCTGATTTTTCTGACACAACTAAAATGGGCTGATATTAGCCAACACGTGGCCATGTACAGATAAAAGAACAAGGGAGGTTCTATTTGTCCTTGATCATCAATTTGTCATTTCATTTTGATGGCTGATCTGTCAACCCAATGTAATGCTGCAGTGTGGAGAAAAACTCATTGTATGCCTGTGGTGTACAGAAAGAATTGCTCTGAAAGCCACATTTTGATAATAGGCCTAAACTTGTTTCCTTATCAAGGTAGGAAAGATGCAGAGAATACAAAATGCTCGCTTCTGTGATATAAACGAGATGTGTCTAATAATGGTATTCTAGATGATAATCTACTCCTTCCCTTACCTCTTCCATGTCTGTTTATAATACAGGAGCCAGCCCTTGCTCACTCATTATCATAATGATAACACGATTTGAAGAGCATTTAACTAGCTCCACACACTGGTGAATAACTGGTGAAGATGTGACGAAGGCACACCTGCTGTTACAATTCTCTCCAAATGGACACAACTCTGAACTTCAAAGGTTTCTACACTGGATGCATCTAACACATCAGTAACAGTATAAGAAGATGCAGGGTCCCACAGAAGTAACGCCTGTTTCGGTGTGGCTGGTAGGGTAATAATATGGGTGTAGTAATTCATGGTTTTAACTTGGACACTTCACCTAAAATGTGACATGGTGTGCTTGAGTGTGATATCACTATGTTACAGAATGGCATACTTATGGTTTTGTAAGAAAAAAGGGGTGTTATTTGTGTCGGACCCTGTAGAGTGGCCTTCAGGGGAAATATGGGTTCAGCCAGAGGCTAACAAACACTGGTTTTGCCCTTTGACATTTTGAAAATCAAATGTTGTGCGATTAAATGCACCTCATTTGGTCCCCAGGATGGACAAAGCACTCAGCTTCCATCTTTACATGGATGGACGTATTTTAAAATAAACGTGGTCATTTTTAATTGTACACATATGGAATGTGCTAAGTTCAATTTAAGAAGTAAAAGCAAAATGTATTAATTGCAGTATAAATACCTATATTTGAAGAAATACAACTAAACAAATAATCAGTAAACAACAAAGAAAACTAACATTAACATGTGGGTTAAGATATTTCGGGTATGTTTTTATGCTGATGCAAGATGCATGTAATTGTAATACTTCACAGGCCTACTGCATGCAAAGAATTGAATATTTTACGAGGGAGACCGGAGTTACCAAGACTAAAGCAAGTTTCATTTGCAATATGTCAGGAAAACAAAACAATTTGGGAGACAAAGTTTCCCCAAATCAAGTCACACTGCAGCAGAATTTGGTTGTCTTGCCTACTGCTGCATTTCTTTAAAAATACAAGTTGATTAAATTATGCCCATAATTAAAAAATAAAGAACCAATGCAACAAAAATGATTTGAGGATTGAACTCACAGTAGATAGCCTATACACCCCCACCAATAAAATGTCCTTTTACTGAAAAGGGGGATGTAATATAAACATGTCCGATATGTTCAATTTTTTTTCTCTGAGTGTGGTTTGGAATTGAGGGTTGTTCTTGGTCTCAGATTGAATTTTGAAATTAAGCAACATTCTGTCTCGATTTCAGACTCCTAATCCAATCAAGATAAATGACAAATGATGAGCTAATTCCTGCATGAATACAACTGATTAGCTTACTTTCCAGTTTTAGAAATTTGGAAATATACTGAAATATTTTCAACCAGTGCTGAGTCAACCCATGAGAACCTCCAACTTAAAGAAAAGCTAGGAAAAACATGGTGTTTGCTGTTTGCAAATGAGTTTGCGTGACTTGAGAATTTAAAGCAAGCCATTTCCCTCTGTGAATTGATTGTAATTTGTCATTTCTCTGAGATACAGAATACAGAGACGAGAGGGGAAGAATGAGATTTCACACACAGTGATAAACAATCTCAATCTAGTCCAACGAGTAACATGCTTTATGTATATTACCTGATGAACCTTCACATAACTCTTCAAGGCAGTGACCTTTATCTCAGATTTGAAAATAACACACTCAGGTTTCCATGCTGACTGGCCGAGGATCTAGTTGTCAGTAGAGTCCAACACGACACGCCTTCCAATGAATGTAGTTTTTCTGCGCAGCATTTCTTTCTTGTCTGTGAAGTATGCTTCTGTGGCTGGAGCCAGATCAGTCTACTCTGTGTCACAGGTTGTCAGTGACTCTTTACCGACAGGTCAGAAATTATTCTCCTGAACTAGCTGTCATGGATGGAGCCATGCAAGCTGCCCATCAAATCCCCCTATTGTTTTTATTTGTATTTGTATTTATTTTTTCAGCCTAATGAATATTGGCCAGGTTTCTGTCATTTGCAGCCGAAGCATGTGGTCTCACCCTGTACTTCAACTCTACTGCGCTGCCCCCAACCACTGTTTGGGGTGCTTTCTGGTTTGCAGAGGGAATGGATATACACACTGGTCTGTTGAATAATCAGAGAAACTTCTGCATGTGAGATGTTTTGTCCATATGTTTGAGAGGAAGACACTGGAAACTGAGGAATCGATTCCCCCTCTCATCACACATGTGACAGAGAGATAAATAGGTAGACAGAGAGGCGTTGTTGAGAGTCGGTAGATGAGGTTAGGGCAGGGAGCGTAGCATCTCATTCTCTGCTGGGTGCCCAGCACCTCGTCCTCGTCCTGGGTGTGCACTGGCCAGCGAGGTGTGCAGAGCTGCCACAGTGAGGTTCTGGGACAAGGGGGGCTTCTAACAACAGAAGTGGACTCTTTCACGGCGTGGAGGCCAGAAGCCGGAAAGCAAGTGGTCAGCAGGGACACCTCCCTCTGCAGCCTGTAGGGGACTGTCCTTCCTCGCCTCTTCCGAGGTCCTGGTGGCTGTCAGCAATCCTCGGTGTCCCCTCACTTGCAGCTGCCACAGCCACCATACCCCCACCCACTCCGCTCGCTCCCTGCCTCTGTTGCCACACGGCTTGCCCCGTGGCGGGTCCATGTCTCCTTCTGCTTCTTCCAAGGACACCAATGATACTGAATTAAGGGCCCATCTTTGTCAACTGTGACCTCATCCTCATTCCGCAAACTGTATCTGCAATGACGCCATTGTCAAATACAATCACACTCTGAGGTTCTGGGGGTTCGGACTTCGACGTTATCTTTTGGGAGGATGCAATTAAACCCATAACAGACACTTAAATAATTAATAGGTGGATGAATGATGCAGTACTCTGTAAGGGCCTGTTTAAAATATTCAGCACGACAATAAATGCCGGCACAAAAAGTTTCCCATCTCCATTGTGAACTGCTGAAAAACAGATCCAGCCTGAGCTATTTGTCAGGAAGAGCAGACCTTTAAAAATAAAAGACGCACAATGCAGAGACAGTGGGGAGCATCTGTCATGTTAAAAAATAAAGAGGGGAGATGTGTTGCCCCCTAGACCGCTCCGCTCTTTAGATGGTATTTTAGAGATTACATCCCCGGCCCCAGCCTGCGAAAGCAATTAGCTCGCCGGGGGCAGCCGCAGGTGCCTGAGTCTCCTAGCTGCTCCAAGGCCAGCCAGAGGCTGGTCACCCTGTTCCTTCCTCGCCTACTGATACCTGAGCGGCAATTACGTGCCGAGGCCGGTTTACTGGAAGTTAATGAAGATTAAGCTTCAGGGCCTTCCAATAGCGTGGGCTGTCCTTCCAGGGCCTCGCACCTAATTTAGCTTCAGTAATGTTGTGTGCATTTTTAAGAGATTGCGCCCTGATTAAGCTTTGGGTCTCACACAACCTGGATCTGCCTTTGAACAAATTCTAGGGATAGCCAATTAATTGTCTCACATCTTGTTTGGCAGACTTTTATTTCTCCAGAAGTGGTAAAAACCTGTTCAAGGGAGATGGCGCTGTGAAAACAACACATTCTGAGTTGGCGTAATCAAGGCGCCTTGTTCCGGGGGGCCCCCACCAGCTGAGCCCTAGTCTCTGAACTTCAGGTTCCCTGATTTTCATTGGTGAGGGGCAAGGGTGGTTACTTTCGTGAACACGTGGAGAGGAAGTGTGAACCTCTTTATGAAGGGGACAGTGCAAGTTACACAAAGAAGCGTGGACCATGTGCAGCTTCTCCCCAGTCCACAAGCAGGTCAGGAGCTGCAGCAAGTTCCTCCGGGGGGCCACAGGGCACTCACATTACATGTCGTGTAAGGGAGCACGGATGAGGACACAGTTCACTAGCTAGCCTAGGAACCTAAGTGAGAAAATGTCTTTAAACACTAAATCCTTTAGAAACGGAAACATGCAGTTGTAAATGGCGGGAAGCCCATGTGATGCTCAGGGAAGACGCTCTGGTCAGAGGCTGGGGCGGGCACGCCTCGGACCGCCACCCAAGGGTGCAGTCGGGCCTGCCACACGCGCGGCCTTCCGAGCTTGCTGCACAGCATCCGCCCATTAATCCCGACACATTTTATCTCCCATTTTGCCGGCTGTTTTTGCCCTCTCCTGCCTTGACTAACATTGACCCAGATCAGTTACTTCTGGTTCAGTATCGTTTAAAATTCCAGTGACATTCATCCTTACTGGTAGCCGGTCTTTGTTCCAATTCCAATTTCTTGTTGAAGTTACTCTCTGCTCATACTCTTTACTGCAGCTAACTGTACCTGAAATCCACTCCTGAAAAGCCCCTATTCTCTGCTTATTATCCAAACCTTCTAACCCACTGGGATGCAGAGAGATCAAGTGATTTGTTGAGCAACACACGGAAAAGCAAAGCAAAAAATAGAACTCACTTATCTGCCCTATTTCTCTTTCAAACTTTAATGCCTTATGTAGAATCTTTATCTTATGTGTTAAATAACTCCCATAAATCTTTTATATTTTTCCAGAGGATAGCCACTTCATGAAAGAACCAGAGTAGAAACTGCTTATTCCAATAGGGACCGATATTCACAGTGCTGCTTTATGCAGCTTCCACAGAATGCCAAATTATACTTTGCAATGCAATATGCTCATTAGTAATTACATGAATTAAACTGCCTACCTAGCATCAATATTATTACCCAGGAAGGGCAACTTTTATCTTCATTTCTTTTCAGAGAGCATCAAGGATTTAAACGTGCCCACTGTAAGGGCTGACAGGGGAAGGTGGGGGTGGGTAGGGCAGGGGAGAGTAATGGGGGAAAAATTGGGACAACCGTAACTGAACAATAAAAGATACAATTAAATTAAAAATTTTAAAAAGTAAATGTGCCCCTTAATATTCACTATAATAAATATACTTTTGGATATCAACAATACTCATTTGGATTTGCTTCATTACTCATACCATAGGTCCATATTTATATTGGGTAATAATACAGTTTTTTCAAAACAAAATGCTACTTTGTAGTTGAATACATCTAAAATATAGTTAGAACTGAAATGATTTTCTAAACTGTGCTTTTAATTTTGGATCACAATCTAATAAAGTAGATTTATTTACCTTTAAATCACTCAGCACCACCAACACTCAATGTGTCTTTTGTCATAATTAGGTAAAATTTTGGCCTCTGTTTTAGGACTAGAAGGAGCATTATCTTGTCAGATATATGTAATTTTATTTTTAAGACTGTGTTTTAAATGTTTGGAAAATTGTAAGCAATGACTATAAGGAAAATCTGCATTTCTCTCTAAAATTACAACCAGGTTCTGGGTGTCTGAGTTTCATAAGCTGCACAGGGGAATGAACTTTGACCTATCTTCCCTTGATTCAAGAACTTCTGGGACATGGTAGGTGCTCAATAATTTGCAGAACGATTGAAAAATGAAAAAAGACACCAAACCATTAGTGATAAAAATATTTGCAGACAGACTGCTTTTAATTCTATCCTCAGAGAATCTGGCCTGCCCAAGAATCTCCCGTTTACTTTGAAGTACACCATTCTCATACCGCAGGTAGATATTACACCTCCTTCCATTTTCACGGATCAGGAGTGATCCACCGTGGGAGGGGAATTCTTAAACACGCCCCAAGAGCAGAGCTCCACATTCTGCTTACCAGAATCTGCGGATCAGCCCTAAGGGATCATCAGCGTCAGCCCCTAACATTTCCACTGGCTTCTCTGAGGGACGGCACACCTCCGGGGAAACGAGGCCTTGGAGTATCCAGCACATACGAATTCGCTAATAGTGAAAACACGATTATGTAAAATCTAGATTCTCCGTGGTGCCCAGTACCTACGTGGCAGTCAAGTTATTTTCTAGAAAATCAGCGGTCCCTGCAAAGGGTCACCCAGCAGGAACTTGAAATTATATGCAGCTCTAACAACGCTAGAATCAATTAGAGATTTCATGTCCAAGGAAAACACTGACTTTCTTTAAAAAAAAAAAAAAAAGCGGGGGGAGGGCTAGGGAAAACTGAAGTCTGCTCATTGAGATACTGGAGCAATTGGGTTTTGTACGTTAACATCATTCAGTCTGACAGTTCCGCGCATTCAACGTGGGGCCGATGGAGCCGGCAGAGGCAGGAGCTGACTTTACTTAAAGGCAACACGAACACCAGGACTTCATTCCCGCTGGGTCTGAGCTGCAAGAAAGAGCTTCTCTGCGAGCACAACATGTCCCGTCTTGTGGGTGACCAAACTGGGTACGCTCTACACAGGAGGGCAGGTGAGGCTGTCCCCGTTCCTGCCTGTGTCAGGGAAGTCTCAGGGGTGTGAGGGACACTGAACAGCTCGCACCCTTGGACGCAGCAGGGGGCCACTGGAAAGGCAGAACGGGGGCTGCCTGGGCCCCTCACTGACTATGGGGTTAGCATGACACGCCTAAGCAATTGCATAGAATGTATTACTTTCAGAAATTATTTTTCCTGTGTTAGTGCTTTTATCAATGTTATGATAACAAACCATGAGCATCAGCTGCTGTTTTGTTAAATCACAACAGACAGGGTTTGCATTGGTAGGAAAACTTCCGTGGAACTCCCCCTTGCATCCCCACTGAACAAATAAGGAGTGGCAGCGGCTTGCGGAGAGAATGAGCAGCAACTCAGCGCCAATACCACCTGACTTTTCTCCTACCCAGATTTAATTCTTATTATGCGGCACCTACTTTTACCGATGTTAGAGCTACATTCATGTCTAGCGATATCATGGACCACATGGAACTCTGCGGGTGACATTCGGTATGAAATGAGACACACAGACTTGACCAGGCTGTTAAGTTGCCAATGTATAGAAGGTAATGTTTGTTTGATATTCCCAATCTAAACTTAAAGACTATTCCGTGTTTTACTCACCAAACTGTTACTATGAACCCAGCACATGAAGGACAGTGCTAACTGTAGCAAGTTAAGGTAGTGACATCGGCAAGACACAGTCTCTATCTTAAAGTTGCAAACACACAACAAATGGATAGAAACGAAAAATATAATTACAATAATAGAATAAGGTTAGGGTGGAGGATGAGAAAGAGAATTGTTAATTCTATCTACCTGGGATCTTCACTGAAGACTTTCTGATAAAGTTGCACTGGAGGTAACTTTTTTAGAAGTGAAGTGGAAGGGTAGTTGGAATTGTTAATTCTATCTACCTGGGATCTTCACTGAAGACTTTCTGATAAAGTTGCACTGGAGGTAACTTTTTTAGAAGTGAAGTGGAAGGCTAGTTGGACTGGACGGGCAGAGCGTGCTTTGGGTTGAGTGCAGCAGGCAGCGTGTGCTAGGTCTTGCGGAGGAAAGTCCTTCATCTAATTGTTGAGTTGGGTTTGAAAGGGCAGCATGGACATCAATAGTTCTGAAGACATGTATAACTGAGGGTGTGATAATAGAAGCAAAATGTTACACAGTGCCATATGGCATGCTGGTGAGCTGGGATTTTAGTCTGTGGGACAACTCCACGACTCTGCTCGGATCCCGTGAATGCAGCCACAGACCATGTGCGAGTGAATGCGGGCAACTGTGTCCCAATGAAACCATTTAATCAAAACAGGCAGCAGGGCGGATGTAACCCCCAGGCTGCAGTTTCTCAACCCCTCCTCTAATGGATCAGAAAGCCAAATGCACTAAAATAATCAGACTTAATTTGTGAAAGAACGTCATAGTAGTTTTATAGTGGATGGACAGAAAGATACCAGAATGAGTTAGAGAAATCATTTTTCCAGTAAGATGAGTCCATCTTTTTTAACAACTCAATGCATTGCAATTATAAGTGAGTGGAAAGAATGGGTTATAACAACTTTTTAAGAATCATAATCAATACAACTCAGTGTTTAATTTATACAGGAGGGTACAGAGTGCTGAAACCATGGGGCAGTTAAGAGAAAATGAATAAAATAGAAGCATAAATTTGAAATAAAAAGCAAATGATATACTCAGGAGTACACCCTACAGAGATTACAGTAACTGATGAGTTTATGTTATCCATAATGGCTTGGATCTCAGCAGACAAATCTTGCTATATTGATTGAGTTGAAGGCCATTAGCCTGACGTTGACTTAAAATCTTAAGGATGACATTACCTAGGAAGATGGTATAGAAACTGAAAAAGCCTACAGTAACATCCATTCACAGCAACCCTTATTTATAGTTTTCTCATTAAATAGTAAACATCAATTTCCTATCAGAAATCTATTCTCCTACACTCTGAGATCATGATATGAGGTCAGATATATCCCGCCCTATTCAGAAATGGGCTCTGATTGGTCTAAACCAGAAGCTCTCCACTCTGAGTGGCACTCCTACTGACCCACTGCAGACAACCAGCAATGCTTGGGGCTGTTTGGAGGAGGGGGTGCTATTGTCTGTATTTCCCTAGGGTGAGGGATGCTGACCACATGCAACACCCAGGCACTTCTGCTCCAAAAATTGTCCTACTGAAAATGTCCATGGCCAGACACTGGCTTGTGCTGATCAGTCACTAGCTCAATGCCATGGTCTTCTGGAGAGAAATGTGGACCGTTAGAGCCACGATCTTATTAAAGATTTATACTGGGGCTTCCCAAATCATGCCTGGTAACTTTGCTGTTAGGTTTGCACTTGGAAACTCATGGTTTGGCATGGCACCCACCTTGTTGCTAGCATGGTTCTGTAAAAATGAACCCTACACGTAGAGGAAGACCATGGAGTTGAACTTGGAGGCTAAGCATAACTGGACCAGACTGACATATTCTGAGCACCACTGTGGGGCCCAGGCTAGCCCTGTTACCTGAGCCAATACATTTTCTTTTGCACAAGCCAGTTGAAAAGCTGTTTTCAATGGGGGAAAGAAAATCTAATTGAAAAAGAGCCATGAATACAGAATCCTGGGGAATATAAAAGTTTAAAGTAGAATCATAATAATAAGATAGAGATGGAGAAAGAAGCAGATATGGCCAGTAACACAGAAAAATGAGGATGGAGTGATTTTACAAAATTCAATGGAGAAACGGTTTTAAAGAGAAACAGTCAATGGTGTCCTCTGCTCAAGGATAATGAGACTGGATGAGAAGTTTTACACGCGGCCATAGAGAAACCAATGGCCAAATCCGCCAACTCAATCTCAGGCGCAGGAACCAGATGGCGACTTCGCTACGATCGCGTTTTGGACACGCAGAGTTAGACGCCAATTTTATCCGGACGTGATGAGATTCCTCACACAGGACATTACGAGGACACAAAAAGGATGGAGAATTGCTGATGCATTTCTGGTCGAAATGCACACAGTTCACCAAAACAGGTGCTTGAATCCTAAATCCACACACACATATGCCTACCGACATGCTAAACTATGTTAACCAGTATTCACACTGTAGTTGCATGTCAGGTTACTGATGAACTACCCTTACTGGGAAATTCATATAACATGACGTGGAGCCACCCTGGAAAAGACCTTTACCTTGACTGCCTATGGAGCCTTCTCTTTTCCCACTGTCAAACTCAGGATCAGTCACTGCTCCTGCAGGGGTGTTTCAGCTTGGCTATGTGGCGTGGTGAGCAATGCCAAGTTGTCACTTTCTTATCTAACCTTACAGTGAAGGAGGACTGGCTGATGACATATTCTGAAAGATGCAAAAGGAGACGATCCTAGGAATTGGTTGGAGAAAAACTGTTCCCACGGGAGACTGGAAGAATGCATTGCCTGTATTGAAGGGAAAATGTATGAGACATCAGGGGGAGAAAAGGAGAGAATTCAGGAAAGCAAGATGAAGAAGGAGCTGACTGCAAGTGATAAGAAATGTATTTTCTTCCCTTAGTGATTGATCTGTGGGTGAACCACAGGCTTCTGAGTAAGCAAGTCTTGCCAGCTAATTGCTGAGACCATCAGGGCTGGTGTTGTGGTCTGGGATAAGTGAGAAATCCCCGGGAGACTGCAGCGGGAGCATCCGGAAAGTTAGAAGGGAAATGAGGGAGCAAAAAATGGCATGATTCTTCAACACTGAGCAGGAGTAAAGTAGGTCAAACCCACACAAAGTCAAGAACTTTGTAATAACAGGGGAGAAATATGCCAAATCCTCCTAATAACTAGGGAGTTGATGATGAATTATGTTAATTAAACTTATTAATAGAATCCTGGTGTGTCTTCTTGGAAAATCAATACCTGGGGAGCATCATGCAAGAACGCATGATTATCGCTCAAATCTGACATGCTGTTCCAACATTCTAACATCAGAAACTTACATATTGCTCCACCTGCAATTATTCAGAATTTAGACTCTTAAATTAGTTCATCAGCAATAGGCTCCTTTACCATCCTTTTTGTGAACATGGTTGAAAATAGGCAATGCTGTTTCATTTCCACTATCGAGTCTGAAAAATGTTCTTGTTGCAACTCCTTGGGAATATTCTGGACCTTTTGTTACGGTGAAAGGTGCTGTACATACCCCCTAAGCTTTTGCTGACAAAGGGTAACTTCTGCCAAGCTTATTACTTTAAAACAAATCAACAGGACACAAAATTATTATACTCTGGTTACTTCTCATGATGCCCTATTTTTCACTGGTCCCCTCTCCTACACCCAGAGCTGAAAGATCCAGGTGATGCAGTTTATTCCTATCAGATGCCCAAGCTCTGTGCTGCCTAAACTCCTCCCCAGCTACCCCCTGAAACTACTTCACCATCCCTCCCAGCCCCTTTTTACAACACAAGTTTTTCGGTGTTGTTGTAAAAGCTGTTGTATAGATGTTTACAGAGCCCTTCATTTGAACTATGCACTCACACACATGTGAACATATACACAAACATGGATCAAATTTTTAATAGGCAAAAGTCTCCAAAATTGGTGCATTACCAATGAAAATAAATAGGCATTTATGAAAGTTAAAGGGGATTTTTCTCCTTTTTTGATTGTTAGTTAAATATCCGGAAACTCTGTGACCTGTAATATGTTGGAATAATGTTAATGGTTAATGTTATGGTCATGGTTATAGAACCATGAGATTACTTTCCTAAACTTCTGGGGAAGGTTCATAACATAGACTTTTTGCCTGAATGCTGTCAGTCACTTGTTGAACAATGTAGACCCACACTTGTCACTCAGTCAGATCATTTCATGCATTTCTGTTACCCAACTCTGTTATACCTCTCAAGTGAAATTCCTTACTGAGACTTCAGTGGCGGGTTCTGTCCTGTCTACGCTCACAGCCCATTTCCTTTTTGGACTTGCTGCTTTCTGTCAGGCGCAGTTCTTGCAAAGTCATGCACAGGTGATAATGTGCCTTTCTTATTTCAGGTTCTCTCAGAGGCAGATGCTGAGCCAAGAATTCAAGGCAGTGATTTGTTGAGAAAGTGCTCCCAGGAGGTACTAGCCAGAGAATGGGAGGCAGGAGCTGCAGGTCAGGGAAGCAGGACCTGTCTACCGCTGTGCAGAGCTGGGCCTGTCAATCAGGCCTCCTCGGACTGGGCTCTGCTACAAGACAAAAGCGAAGGGGTGTGCACCGCATGCAGTCCTCGGGCACAGGCTTCCTTCAGCAGCAGCAGAGGCGACCTCCATCCTAGGCATACCCAACCCTCCCTGTGGGATCAGGGGCTCTGGTGCCTTGTTACCCACCCCCACCCCAAAGAAGACTGCAGGTGAAGTAGTAAAACACACCAGCTTGGTTGGGGAGGATGGCACCCAGAGCTGGTAAAAGGACCAAGCGGACCTGGTGAGGCAGGGCTTGTGGAAATGGTATGGGGAGCCCAGGAAACCTCTCCCCACGGAGGGCCTAGGATTTAACTAGTCAAAATTAGTAAAGAGAGTCATTCAACGTCTCTGGAGACTGATCAAAGAGCCTGCTTACCACTCACTGAGAGGCATTTGTTCAAGACAATCGACAGAACTCAGTAAGGACAGTGGGACGCCCTAGCACATGAGCTGGGTGCTGCTCCCCAGCCCCCAACAGCTCCACATTGAAGGGCTATTTCAGCAGGCTCAACAGCCAAGGGGCGGCTCCCCTCTCCCTCAGCTTTAGGGTGCGGCTGGGCTGTTCCAGGTGGGACTGACAGCTAGGTGAACGCTGGCGCACACTTGCCCATCCCACTGACTCTGTGCTGCAGAAGGTGGTACCCGGGGCATGGAATCATGGAGGGGAGGCGCTAAGTGTGGCAATACCCTCAGCCCCTCAGAAGCAAGAGTAACCTGGCTGTTATAAGGCCTTCGGCACCGGGTGGCAGTTGTAGACGAGTGTCATGGACGTGTTGTTAGGAGTTAGGTCTGAGTTTCAGACCAGCTCACTCTACCTTAAGGCATGCTGCCCAAGGCCGAGGGCTCCGTGACTACGTTTTTCGGGACTCCCATCACCCACAGCTGGGGAACTGACACAGCAGAAAGCAGGCACAGGACACAAGCAAACAAGTTGCCGACTACGAGAGAAGGCACTGATTTCAGGCTCAGCAGATCTCCCACGACAAAGGCAGGCCCCACCGAGAACGGCCAGTCCTAACACTTGAAATGACCATATCTGAACAGCATTCGAAATGTCCAGGTCCCTCTGGACTCCTGAAGCTTGTCTAAGAATCATGTTTGTAAGAGGCAACTGGTATTGTTGGTTAATGCAATAGATTGTCAGTTGCCATAGGATAGGACTTGGGGTAGGAAATGCTGCAACAAAACTGATCTATTACCGGTAGGATGAACAGGTCCCAGAAGAGCAGAGGCCAGATGACAGCATTTAACTGTCAGAGGGAAGTGGGTGTAAGTACGCCCTGCGGTGGCAAATCTGGAATGGCAGCCGGATTGGAAAAGCTGAGTCCTTACAGGGATGTAAAGGGGAGGCTCACACAGTGACATTCTTCAGTGCAGGGTGGACAGGCACCAGCCGGACCACTGACTACTGTGTATGATGAAAGGACATGAAAGAAACAACGGAAGACAGAGGGCAGCCTCTCCGATGCAAAGCCAGGCAACGTGTACCTGCATGTTTGGGGATATGAAGCCCGCAGTCTTCGTGAACCCGGATGCGATGCTATCACAACAAACTAAGCCTACAGATCACGCCCACAACTATACATCCTTATCTGGATGCTTCTATTTTATCTGTTTCAGAGGGAAAACAAAGAAAGGTAAGGAGATAGATCATTGCCCCAGCAATTTTCCTAAAAATGTCATCATCCTACTGTAACAAGAGCAAACACATAACTCAAATAATGCAAATAAATTTCCTTTTCAGTGAGCGCTCAGGTCTTATCTCCGTGTCCAATCCCCTTTGGACACTTAAAATACTGCCAGAGATAAAGAGTGTTTTTTGATACTGGAAACAGTGTTTGAGTGTGTTTTAATCTTGATCTGTCTAAACTACAAACAATGAATTTTATTATAGCAATCCAAAAAAAAATGCTACATGTTGAGTGAATAAAACATTCAATCTCTATTTCCTCTCCAAAAAGATTACTTTCCTCTACAGACAATAATGAATGACTGGCATCTGTGAGTGGCACATCGTGGTAACAATAACTTCAGTTATCTATTTGGACGCTGCTCCTTATTTCTTCACAAAATGCTGTGCTCAAAAGTCATAATAAGCAGTCTTTCAGATACAAGATTCATGTTCTCTCTCTGGAGTAACCACAGTCTCTTTTGATAGAAGCAGCATGCCAGAATCAACCTAATAATTTTAATTATAAGGACAGAGTTTAATCTCTTATCTTCTGATTATTTTTATCAATGCCATGTTCCTGTCACTTTGTCAATGCCCTAATATATTTATAAACATTTCAAATTATGTATATCAAAGAGTTGATTAAGTGGTTTGTGTATGAAATTCTTCTGCGATTCATAATGTAAAACAGTCCATTCTCCTAGTGAGAAAGGAGTAGATTGTCAGATATTTCTGAGGATCTTATTAATAAATGTCACTGTCAGTCATATCAGTAAAGGTAATTCAATATTTATTTACCTCTATACAATTCTTATCCACCTATAAAGAAAATGATATTCTATAAAATAGCATTCATATTTTATGAGAAATCATGTTAAAAATGCCTGAGGCAATTCAGAATTTTGTGTGTTTCTGAAGCTAAATTTAAGTCAAGTACGATTATGAGAAAGCTGTTTTATAGCATTACAGTTTTTTACCTGATGATCTTACGTGTTACTTTGGGTTCAGGCTTTTCTTTAACTTTCTGTGCCAATACCTTTATTTTATCTGAAATAACATAATTCTGATAAAATATAAAATATCTGGTTATGTCAGAACTCAATGGTAACAAATCAATAATGGAAGTCAAGGTCAAAATAATGAACCTTGCAAATAAGATTTACTGTATTGAAGAGTTATGCTAGTTAAGTGGACAAATACAGACGTCTGACTTACAGGGTAAGAAAGCCCTTCCACTGAGCATGTGCAGAACCTTGGGAAATTGCCCAAGGTCTCTGGATTTTCAATTCCTTACCTTCTAGTTCTAAACTTCTACAGTCTGGGTCACAATCACATGCATAAGGGCATTTTCTGAGTCAGACATTTACTACTCAGATCAA
Source organism: Anoura caudifer (assembly GCA_004027475.1). Classification (NCBI taxonomy): domain Eukaryota; kingdom Metazoa; phylum Chordata; class Mammalia; order Chiroptera; family Phyllostomidae; genus Anoura; species Anoura caudifer. The sequence continues at coordinate 52,870 of PVKU01000933.1, forward strand.
AATGGGTAAGATATCTGAGCAACTTGGAAGCATCTGATAGATGATTCTTTAATAGTCATATTAACACTATTATCAGTAATTAAATATTACTTGCCCCAAGCATAAGCAATTTAAAAATGAACAGAACCAAGAAGGAGATGGTGAGAGTCACTTTGAAAGGCAAGCTCTCATTTGACCAAAGCAACAACCTCGCAAAGAAGTGAGGCAGCCCAGCCCACCCTCTTCCTAAATGTCCTGATGATAAGCCACCTGCCTGGCAATGAGTCAGTGGCATTTACTTATGGGAAAGCCCTCAGAGTAGGACCACTTTTAGTGGGAGGTACCCCATTTGTATTGGTTGCTTATAGCAATGAAACCTGGAGATTATTGATGTATCAGGGATGGCTGCCAAAAAGTACCACGTAGGCTAACGGGTGTCCAACCCCTGTGGGGTTGGCTGGAGCAGCCAGTGAGCTGCATGCAGGGGCGGCCTGTGGGCAGCAGGCAGCCCAGGCTGGATATGAATGTGGCCCAACACAAAATCATAAATTTACTTAAAACCTTTTTTTTGCTCATTCATTAGTGTTTGTGTGTTTAACGTGTAGCCCAAGACAACTCTTCTTCCTTTGTGGCCCAGAGACGCCAGAAGGTTGGACACCCCACAACTGCCTACGTCTACAATGGTGCTTGGTTTACAATCAAATAGTTCCCTTCTGCATAAGAGAAGTTACTACATACGTTACCTGCAGACTTCAAACGTGAAGACACTTTTAACCCGAGCATGTTATACCAGACCCAGAATTTAAGGCTGGGGGAGCTGGGGTGGGGGTGGGGGCAGAGTGGGTGGAGCAGGACTGCTTACCTCTTTGGTGGCCTCCCATGGTCACTGCGCATATGAAATTATCAGTAAAGCTGGCAGCTCAGAAAGGGCGCTGGTTCCCGTGGGGCTCATTTGCCTGGTCTTTTCGGGAACCCAGGCTACCAGCATTAACGGACTTTTCTATCTGCTACTCCTCACACATTTTTCTAAATTATATTTATTGCTGCAAGGTATTGACAGAACCTGTTTTGTTCCTTTTAAAACAGAAAAGTAGGTTGCAAATAAATATGGGTATGTTTGGGAAATGTTTTCCTAATTAATAGTTCTAATAATAGCACTAGTTAAAATATTTTCCTTTCTACAGTTATATTTAAAAGCTAATCTAATGTAGGACTGAACACACACAAAAATAGAATTTCAGGAAAGTTTGCCATTCGTAGGAAACAGTTGAATCACAAAGCGTAGGTGTGTTTTCAGGGCGACACAGATAACATGGACCTCACAATCACGCAACTCCCGCAACCCTTTGCTTCTGCGTCACCTGCTCATCACCACGATTCGGACAATGAGACCCTCACCCCCTTAAATGCATTTATACAAGGACATAGCCAATGCATCTTGTTTGTAACAGTTACATATTAAACTGGTATTAATAAAATAATCAATGTAGCACTCAGAGATATTGTGGAGAGACGAAAATTACGGAGAGCCAAGTACTCTCTGCCACATAATGGACACTGCCCAAAAGGGATTTTAACAAGTTAATTAAGGCAGGATGTGTTCACAAGTGAAAATGTAAAATGATGTCTTAAAAGAATGCCACAAGAAGCACTTGAGGTGAAGTTTTATGCACATCAAATAAAATGCAAATATTATTTCTGGAGCTCTGCTACTTCAGACATTCAGGGATAGGAAAAATTCAAATTTGTATGGTAATGAACTAATCATGAAGTTTTATTTTATATTTACCTATGCTCATGTGCATAATCCATTCAAATTAGTTCTGATTTCCTTAACTCTTAGCTCCTGAGATAGTCATTTTAATTGTAAGGGTGTTTATTATTTTTAAAAAATAAAAATACATGGCATTCCTGCAAGTCTCATCAAGGTTCATTTCTAGTCAGTGTCAGCTTGAGCCACGTACATTGGCTGGCTGTCATTCTGTATCGGACAAGTCAACGATCTTATTGATGCTCAATCTAAACAAAATATGCATCCATCTTGCTAGAATCGTATTTCGGAACCTTGAAAAACAACGTATGATAAGACCGGGACAATTATAGGTGTTTTATCAATTATTTTATTCAGATACATGTCTTCTAACAGTTATAGAACAGAAGTCCTTAAAGCATGTGTCTTATATATAATACATATAGCATATGTCTTATAACATGCTATATGTTTATGTATAAGTACGTTGATACATTTAAATATAATTATATACATATAAATATATGCCTATATTTTGTCAATTATCTATTTTCTTTCTGTGAAAGGAAAAAATCCATTGTTCAATTCAATGATCACTTTATTCTCATTGCCATCACAGTTAAAAAAAAAAAAACAACTAAAAACTACCTACCTTTATTGTTTACTCTGGTCCTTGATATCCCTCCCCTTCTAAGTCGGTTTAACACACCAAAGTGATAACCCAACAACAGATCCAAAAGCAAACAAAGCACAGCGGTGAACAACTAGTCTAAAGAAGTTTGGTCTGGTTTTCACCTGAGTCTCGGGAACTCCCAAGGACCCTCTGAACTCTTAAAAATTACTGACCATCCTATGGGGGTGGTTTGTGTGGTTTATATGCATCAACACTTACCACGTTCAAGTGAAAACAGATATTTTTAAAGTGTTAATTTACTAATTAATCTGAGATAACAGTAGAAAGCCAGTGTGTTAACCTACGTAATATTTTTATGAAAAACAGCTATCTTTCCAGAAATACATACTGAAGATTGTGTCGTTATTTCCCATTTTGGTACGTCCCTTTAATATCAGTTATATAGCCATAGCAGCTTCTGCATTAGATTAGATGCAATATCACTTCTCATGTACTTTCTACAAAATTTAATTATATACTCATGGGAAAGACTGAAAAAGCTAAATATTTTATCACGATTCTATTGGAAATAATTGTGACTTCCACGATACCTTAAAAAGATATCAAGGACCCCCAGTGCTCTCCACATTTTACCTTGAGAACTGCGTATCTACTCTCAGCGAACTTGAGCCCGGACATGATCACTGGGGAACAGCTTATTCTCAGCCTGACCAATTTGGGAAGACCAGGTATATTCCTTGAACATCAGGTTATCAGAGCTGGGGAACAAGGCACCGTCCTAAGCCCGGTTCAGATTCAGATGCAGCGCCCGGGGGCAGCGGGGGGCAGCCGAGTGCAGGGTCTAAGCAGGGTGGGTTGGTGGGCAGAGAGGAAAACCAGGGAATGGTGCCCCAGTCAGCAGTTTGTGTGGGAAGCAAGATTTCAGGAGAACACAGGCAAAGTGTTGATCGCTCTCTGTCTCTCTCTCTCTCTCTCTCTCTCACACACACACACACACACACCCCTTCCCTGTGTGTGGGCATTATGTTTGTTGTTGTCCTTGACCTCCCTAAGGCATGCTGACCCCACCCTAAGTGGATGGTTAATTGGCAGGGGAAGCTGAAAACTCCCGAAGACTCTGGCTTCCTGCCTCCGAAGTGGTCCACGCCCTTGCTGTCCTGAGGCCTCAGGACAGAATGCACTGATGTGGACAAGTGTGAGCCCACCTAGTCTCTGCACCCACGCAGCGGGGCTGGAAGACACCCCCTGCTTGCTCAGGAGACCCAGGAGATGGAGCTCTGTGAACCCCGTTGTGGCTCCTGAACGCTGACCTTCCACCCCTGCTTGGTGTGAGGTCTCTTGCAACCAGTGTGTCTCTTGCAAAAGAAAATATTCACATCAAGTAAAGCTCTCTGAATTTCCTGACAGAAACAATAGCCATAGTAAGCTGACCGGATTCCTTTAAAGACTATCAAGAAACTCTGCAAACTTGAGTTGAAGGGATGCAAACAACTATTTCCAAACCCTTTCCTCTACAGCTGAGATTACTAACACACAGAGGCAGCACGCAACGTGGTCCCAGACACAGGTGCTCGGTAATGAGCCAGGTGGCCTGACCCCTAATCCATCTAATGCTCCGGGCATCAGGCCAGCTGCCTGCTGGCAACCAGACCATCCCTGCAGTGTCCACGTGTCTCAGAAAAAGCCTTAACTATGGTAAGTAAAAATCACGTTGGCAACTAGCATCTAATTAACAAAAAGATGCTGAGACTATCCAACTCCTTCCCTGGACACCATGAAGCGAGGACACAAAATACCATGTGGAATTCGCCGGCGTGGGAGTGAAGGCAAGGGGGACAGAGTGGGGGAGGCAAAGGGAGAAAGCTAACTGGACAGTACTCGGTAAATGAGTAAACTTCAAAATTATTCATGTAAAAGAAAGCCAGTCCTTCTGCGTCACTTACATTAGAGACCATAACAATGATTGATTAAGGAGTATATCTCTTATTTCTCCAGCTACTTTAAAAATGTGGTTATATAAGTTGGGGGAAAAAAGAACTCAGAGAGCATAAATGTTAAGGAAAAAGACTTAAAATATAAAAAAAGCCCTGGCTGGTGTGGCTCAGTGGATTGAGAGCTGGACTGTGAATCAAAGGGTCGCCAGTTCGATTCCTAGTCAGGGCACAGGCCTGGGTTGCGGGCCAGGGCCCCAGTGGGGGGGCATGTGAGGAGCAACCACACATTGATGTTTCTCTCCCTCTCTCTCTCTCTCCCCCTTCCTGTCTAAAAATAAAGAAAATATTTTTTAAAACATCTTACATTGTGAGAAAATCAGCAAGTTTGCTAATCTCAGCCATTAATTCCCCAATCAGTACAGAATACTCAATATAAAAAGTGAATCATGAAAATTAAATAATTATCATACAAAACATCTTTTAGATTATATCTAAGACCAAATACACACAGATCAGACTCTCATAGTGCAAGAGATGGCGCTCCCATTACTGCAACTAATACAGTCTTTCAAAGTAAAATCTATTACTGATTCTCTAAAAATTTTAACCTTATAGGCTATGTCAGGAGAAAATACGCCTCCCTTTAGAGAATAGGGTGATCTCATTTTTACAAACATGCAAGGTATAATTTTATTGAATATGTAAATAAAAATTATAGAACATTAATCAAAAGGAATAATTGCCCATGGGAATAACCTTATGGTAGGTTAGTGGACAATTTGCCTCATTTGTCAACAGGAAAAGTCAGAATCATAATTATACTTAACTTTGCTAAAATCCTTGATTAAATTAATGGTAGAGCCATATACAAAATTCCAAATGACCAAGAGCCAGTCAAACTCAATTAGATTTTGTAATGTCATCATTTGTTAGTTCCCGCATTTCACCCTCACTGGTTTCTAAATATATGTTCAAATCAGATGCAAAAACTTCCAAAGTGTATAGACTGCATATGTTACAAATACACAATTTCCAAAATGTAACTTCTATGCTAAAATAAGCCCTATGTCTCACAGGAATACGGATTAACATAAAGCAAACACACACAGCACACCTACGCACACGTCAGGACTGTGGGTGAAATTTCTCCTCTCAAGAAGTAGCCATCACTCTTCACCAAGGTTCCTTGCAAACTTACATTTTTAAAGAGATGAACATTTTGTCATAATGGATTTACAAACAGCTAGATGAATAAAAGTATCATGAAGCTGTCAAAACAAAATAAAGAATAATCTCTGATGTTCAAACTGTGTTCCCTTGAGACAACGGCGCCTGTGAGGCAGCTCGGTCCTCCGAGGCCTTCTGCACCAACACCGAGTCTGTTCCAGACACAGGAAGCCGTACCGCACGCATCTCAGGAAAGTATCTCATTGCTAGTGGCAGTGTAGTTAAAAGTTTTGAAACTCTGCTCATTATGTGAAGACAGATCTTAACAAGCCTGCATGAAATACTGTATCTCCTTTAACTAGCTCCTCTTTCTGGGTCTACTGAGTTTAATGAATCATTTAACAAAAATGGCCTAACTACCCAGGCATGGAAAAGTCAGGCTCACTCATCCCCAGAAACCCTTGACCAGGCCATGATACAGGGATGTCTTACAAATTGGACTGAGCATTCAACCGTTCCTTGCAAGCCCTGTCTCCCAGGGTCCAAGTATTGTTAAGAGTTACAGAATACAGTTTTCCCTTGTTTTTTAGTTTTTAACCACTTTTCCTTCCGTCTTAGTCTTATTTCAGCAAAAAAAAAAAAATCATGTCATTTGCTCTGATATCTTCCTGAAGTCGAGGGTGCTACATGACTAATTCTTAGCTAGGCTATGAATGCCGGCGTGTACCTAGCAAGAATTAGCAGTGCCACGGATACATTTGAATGAGTAGATTAGTGCACGAGTCAAAGAGAGGGAAGTGCCCCATGAAACGGGAACTAATTTCAAAGACTGAAATCTCTCTGACTTCTCAGAGGAGACCTCAGGCAACACCATTTAAAAATGGAAATGTTGCCATGGTCTTTGCGTGACCAGCGCCTTTTTCCAACATGAGTTGCTGTTATGAGCTGAGTTCATCAGCGTGGAAAGACAGAGAGCAAACCTTCGCTCCTAAGTCACTTGGAGGCATCACTGCGGTGGGACTGAAACCGAGGTGGACCCTGTGCACTCACGGATGCTTGTCTCGAAAAATGAAAAGCAGCGCAGAGCGTCAGGAGCCTTCGCTCACGAGAGGCGTCAGGCAAGTTGAGCTGTGATCTTATTGCTGCCGGTGGCTTCCAGGTGACCCAAGGAAAGGCAGTTAATCTCTTCCAGCTTCAGTCCCCTTGTCTCTGAAGTTAGGATGTTAATTTTGACATCTGAGGGGTTGTCTGAGAATGAAATGGAATTTTATTTCTGAAATTGACTTAACAACACTTAAGTGCTATACAAATCTAAGTTATTAAACTTCTAAAGATCCGAGGTGAGTCGGAACTGACAGCAGAAGGAGGCGGAAGTGGGGTATTCAATATCGACGCTAAACCCAGGACTTCCTACAGCCACAGCACAAGTGAGAATTATTATCAAATATGCCCGTACGTGACGTTCTCAGACTGTTCCAAATGACCCTTGTGCCTGACAGCTACAGAGGACTTCCCAGGCATTCTCCAGGAAGTGGCTTGCCCTGATTCCACCTCCTGCAGGTGACTAAAGAATTAATTAAGGAGGAAAAAAAATGACAAAAACACAGTCAATGATAACATCCCTTATGTTCATCTTCCTGACACAAATACTAGGGGATTGTACCAATCATGCCACAGAGCCATTTGTCCCCTTCAATCCCCGAACAGTGACCATTTGGACACAAACATAGTGTTTCCCGACTTCCAATGCAGCCTCTTCGTCCATACCCTCCCTACTAACAATGACCAGATTTCTATACAAAGACAAGTACTTAAAAAAAAAAAAACCAGCCTGGGGAAAAATGATTGGGGCTGAAGAGCAGGAATTCAGGGCTCAGTATGGCAGGGGTAACAACATAAGCCTGGGGTCAGACACAATTGACCTCCGGGAGGTCACAGGCACACGAGTCACTGATTTATAACATGTGGGATGTGAATCCGACCGCCTGCTATCCGTCCTCCTTTCTCCCTGCTCTTTGCTTCCCCCTTTCTTTCTTTCTTTCTTTGTTGCTTCTTTTTACTCTTCCCTTCTACTTTAAGATGCCAGACTGATCATACATGAGAGTCCATCGCTAAGAAACAATGGTAGTGCATGAAATTGTTAATTACACTTCATGTGAATTCTGGAGACCACCAGGTTATAAGACAGTTTCAATCATATCTGGAATTTGAAAGAGAAATGGAGGAAGATAATGGATGACGTTAGTTGGAGGTATCATCTCCCAGGTAACTCACGGTCAAGGACCGCACTTCTGGGGAGCTTAGGAGTCAGAAAATGCTGGGTGCCAAGCTTAGATATTCAAGGGAGAAGTAAAAAATTGTCTAAGAAACAGTATACACAACTAGACATCTGTCTCCCTGGGCAAGAGTTGGAACATTCTTTTTTCGAGATATAATGCTCAAGGAGAACTATGCAAATATTTTCTACATGAGTAAACACTAGTAAATAGGCCTTTCTCCAAATCCTCACCCCCCCCATAAAAAGCCCATAAAGCAATAAGCCTGACCTATACACTTAGCTCACAGTCAACCTCACATCGTCCTGTTGTTAAACTATCAATGGGCAAAGAAAGATCTTGGGACACTTGAGGACAGCCCACAGAATGAAAAAAACATATCCCCTGCACCCCCAAAAAAATGAAATTAAAAACTCAAAGGAAACACTAATGATAATGATTCAAAGAAAATAAGTTTAACAAAAAAAAAAAAAAAAACTAAAGCAAACAAACAAAAATATCTAATTAGTATCTCAGAGGAACTTAATGTATTATGTCAGGAGACAAGAGGCTATGGAAAGAAGCTGCTCTTGGATATTAAAAATATAATTGCCATCATAAATTAAGAAGACAGAGTTCTTGGGAGCTGAAAATATGATTGCTAAATAAATAATTAAATTTAAGAGTTGGAGAAATGAAATCACGACAGTATCTCAAAAATGAGATTATAAAGGGATGGGGGGAAATGAAACTAATAATTTCAAGGGGGGAAACAACTGGGCATGAAGGGAAAGGTAAGGCTTGCGCAGTGCGTGAATGTGCAATAAATCATGTGCACCAATAAGGTTCCCCCTCTTTACTGCGTGTCAACTTTTAAAACCAAAGACGAAGTACAAAATATAAACAAGACTTATGACACTGACATACCAACATCAAAGAAATAAGAAAAAAAGTACATGATAAGCAAAATTAAGATAAGGACTACCTAGGGAAAAGATACAGATATATAGACTTAGATAAAAATAAATTGGTAACTGACTATCGTATAAAATAAGACAAAAACAGCTCATTAGGATAAAAACATATCAAAGAATTGAACAAGTATATCACAGATGGGAACTTCCAAAGATCCACAGCACATGAAACTTTCTCATCTGTAACGTAAGAGAAGTTAAGAGAAACCAGAGAATGTCAGGGTACCTGTGAGGTGACCATGTCCTTCCAAGTGGAAAGACCCAGGAAAGGGGTGGGGGGGGGGCGGATGGGACGGTCCAGGCCTCAAGAAAGTACCTGGGCTGCTGGGGGAGTCGATTATGTGCAAGTGCGGCTCTTCTTTTCTGCCCACTGTGACAGCACCCATTCCTGCCGATTCTAGAAAAATCTTGGCAGATGCGCTGGCAGTTAAAAAAGAGAGACCAATTTCACCAGAAAGTGTGCATGGAAATGCAGCTCAGAAAGCGCTGCATCTAGGTTCCCATGAAGGCCTGATTCATACAAGTTGGTAAATGCAGTAGCATGTTCATTTGATTAACCTAATGCTCTACTTCCCTGAACACAATTGCAGATAACTTCCCAGTGTCAGTGTGGATCTCCGAGGGCCTTAACGCATGGGAAATACAACAAAGCACATGGCCAGACCACATGCGTAAGTCACAGAAATGACTCACATGCATTTTCTACAAAGTCTCTAAATTCCTGTTATTTGCAGATCCACGCCCTTTGCAGTCTGCCCAGTTGTACACAGTAAGTGGCCATTTAGTCACCTCGCAACATGGTTTAGGTTAAAACAACATATTGTGGAATACTGAATTCTTTATTATTAGTCAGATAATTTAGTGCACATTAATTACATCCTCTGAACACAGTTTTCTCCTCTGTAAAAAAAACAATATTTATTGGATTGTTTGTATATTTCTTTAATTTGAATTAGCAATTATATTTAAGTGCCTGGGGTATACTCCCAATCATTATTATAATTCTGGGTAACTGTTTGCTAATGATAAGTTCAGGAGTTTATCTACTATTGTTTTATGCTAGATATTCAATTATTAATTCAGAAAATAATAAAACAGAAATGTTTTGGGGCAATTTGAAGAAAAACAATATGCTGGATCTCGGTGAGCAAAAGCTAAAATTAGTAATTGTTGAAGTTAGAGAAGTATCCAGACCATGTATGAACTTGGAAGCAAAAGTAAGGTACTGAATTTAATGAGAGGGCAGACCACACTGGGATGTTGAGCAAGAAGCGGTATGAACTAACCCACGTTTTAACAGGACTGCTCTCGCCAGTCAATGGAAATAAATTCTGGCCAGTTGAGAAGCTCTTGACATCATCCAAACAGAAATGGCGGAAGATGGATTCGAGGATAAAGGTGGGTGTATGGGTTTTGAGAGTAGAGATGACCTTTCGTGTCCGAGCGCCCCTTCTGCCATCATGTATGTTGTGATTACTGTCACTGATGGTGACTTCCGCGTGTGAGGTAAAGGCGTATCACTGGCTGTAACTGGGTGTCCGTGGCTCCTGCCTTGTGTATTCTCCCCTCTGGAATGGCTGTAGACCACAAAGCTGGTGGCCCCCAGACTCCCTGCTGTTTGTATGGGTGTTAACACCACTAACCCTTGGAAGTGGTGGGCATCTCACTGTGTCAGACTTCTAGCGAGACTGCAACAGAATTGCGCAGACTGGGTCGCTAACACAACACAAATGCTTTTCTCATGGTTCTGCAGACTGGGAAACCCGAGATCGGGGTGATGACAGGTGAGGCCACATTGTGAAGCCTCTTCTCTTGGCTTATAGGTGGCCACCTTCTCACTGTGAGCGCCCCCCCCCCACTCCTTCTCTGTGCGTGCGCTGGTTGGGAGAGCTAGAATGTGCTCTGCCGTCTCTTCTCATGAAAACACTAATTCTGTGGATCAGGGCCCACCCTTCAGTCCTAATTCAACCTTGATGATTTCCTTGGGGTCCCATTGTCCAAATGCAGTCACAATGGGCTGAAGGCTTCAACACAAGCATTTTGGAAGGACATGCTCAGTCCTTACCACTTTGCAAGGACAATGTAGAATTACTGATACAGTGATTAGTTTGAAGAATTTTTAACAAGAAAAAAGTTTGGTCATTCAGGGGCATGCAAGAGAAAGGCCCTCCTGCGGAGACTGTCTTTCCTGTCTGATAGAGAGATCACCTTATTCCACCAGCTCTAACAAATCCCACACTTGCACGGGGTGGGGGCGGCCCCATGCTTGTGTACAAGTGTGGGTGTGTTTGTGTGTGTGAAAATAGGTTTCCTGCATCTAATGGCTCTCTCCCCCTTGCGGAGGGAATATAATGAGATTTTCCCAATGATAATCCAATATTTGTCTGACGTTGGCTCCCACTTACTTCTTCTGTTACTTTCTGTTTTTCTCCGTCGCCCACTCTTTTCCCCTCTCGGGAAATTTTGGAGACCTCCTGATCCAATTTGTGCTTTCTGTCATTATGTTTATACTCTAAGAATATCAGGCTCAGATAAGCAATCACAGTTTCAAAAAAAGAAATGAAAAATAAACTGCATTTCTTTTGATTAAAAAATATGAGGTATGTTAAAAAAAAACCTGTAACTGAGAAATGCAGTCTAGTTATACTCTTGCTCACTACTTATAAGATCATAAGTTCTCCACATCTAATAAATAGGGAAAATATCAAAAGATAAACTTAAATTGTTAAAATTTATTTTATGAATTCATAGCTTTATACATTGTGTTAGAGTATCACATGAGTTCATATAATACCCCTGAAACACATGCATGGCTGCTTGAACTACTGAGAATGAGAAAACAACAAAACTATAAAACTATCTTTGGATTTCCATGAAATAGCATAATGACTCACTCCTCTTCCTTCCCAAGTGGGAGAATAATAAAAAGTTTGTTGGCATTCTCCAATTTTTAACTTACTCTTAACTACTGTGAGAGCTCTTTGTATATCCAACTTAACTCACAATAAAAAAAGCAACCTAAGGAATCAAGAGAAATTTAGTTTTCCTAGTTTCACACCATATGAATAAAATGCATTTGTATAAATGACTTCGGTTATTGCTTCTGTAAGTTATCCCTCAACTTAACAAAAAATACTCATGGCCAAGCACTGAGGTTGGTACCTAACTCTACTATCAACATTTGTTCGTAGGCTTTGGTGCGCATCTCTGTCTGGGACGATCGGCGGGCCACACAGTGCTCCATGGCGTAAATCAAAGGCCATGGGGGCACATCCATGGACTCACTGTTCACACGGCGTCTTTATTCCTAATCATGGAACACATTCCCACCCATCCATTCTGCGGCGACAGCCCAGAGAGGAGGATTTCACTCTCTCTCATTTGGCTAAAGATGCTACAATCGTTCACGGGCCAGAATGTTCAGAGAAAAGTTGGCTGCAAGTTTAAATCAACATCAGCAATTTTACTCTAAGTGGTTGAGGATGTTTCTGGCATATCTTCTACCTGCCAAACTAAAAACCCTAGGAAAACTGTAAAAGTAAAAGGTAGGCAGGGATAGAATCCTCGGCGTACTCATGAATACTTGTAGGTGGAGTTTATGGAGTGGTCACATCCAGATGACCATAAATATCTTCTTCTGATTGCCTATTTTCCAGATGGCTAGTAACTTTTTCTTGTTGAAAAACAACTGCCTTACACTATCTTATTTTATTTTAGACTCTGTATATTTCTAACTCGGGACATAATTATAGAAACTATAATTAAAGAATTTTGTAAGATGCCGCTCATCATCCTCAATCATCGATGGAAATTGAAAGAACCAATATTTTCCCAGAATTAAAGTTTACATAATTAGCTGAGAGTTTGCATAATGCACTGTAGAGATTCTATGCAGTGTCCCCACATCTATAATCAAGAGCGGTAGTCCGCGCCTGCTCGGATGACTGCTTGCCGAAAACACCACCAACAAGCGTGCTCTTGGATTCCACCGAAAGAGACTGTCACAAGGTACTCTTTCTTTAACTTCATTTTTCAATCACAGTTGACATTCAATATTATTTTACATTACTTCAGGTGTACAACATGGTGGTTAGAGAATTATATAATTTGCAGACTGATCCCCCAATACTTCCAGTATCTACCTGGCTTAATTGTGGTGACTATAATCATGAAAATTCCCAGGAATTGATGTTCACGTCACATTCCAGTTAAAAGACATGATCTATGCACTTCCTGTACCTCTGTTCCAATGGGAAATGTAAATCAGAGTCTATCAGAGTCTTTGGAAGCAGGCAGTCCCCAAGGAGACAGTTTTGCAAAGAACCATGAGGTTGCGCCGTGGAGGAAGCCTCAGCCCGGGACTCCTGGTATGAGACCCCTGCACGCCCCTCCCTGTCACACTTCCATGTCTCTCTCTCTCTGTTCTTTTTCTAGTTCTCTTGTTCCCTTCATTTAGGTTAAAGCTCTAGATTTGTATTCAGTAAGGATTAAGACCTTCAAAAATCTTTCCTTTGAATTCCAATGCTTTCGTTTCTTACAGGCAATCTTTGCTACCTTGAAAATAGCTCTCTGACGGGATCCAGAATGAGATACCAGGAAGAAACTTGACAAGCTGGATTTTCTGCCACTTTCTGCCTCGCCTCAATCAGGGACTCCAGATAGAGGCTGGAATGCGTTTCTATGATTAGAATCAGATAAAATAGTGGGACCTATGGAGAGCCAATTAGTGATTCCATTTCTTGTGTCCCAAGACCTCACACCCTACATCGTGAGGTCCCCAGAGCCTTAAAGGCTGCTTGACAGCCATCCCCTGGGCAGATGATGACAGTGGCCAAAGAAATCTGAAAGTCATATGAAGAGAAGCTAAATGCACTCAAGATTCAAGCAACTCCAAAGGTCAGGGGTGGCACTAATGGAAATCTCAGACAGAGGTGACAATCTGGACTTGGACAATAGGCTGGAGCATCTTGTCCTGCAAGCTAATGCTGGCCAAAAAGAGGAGCTAAAGAACTTCAAATGTTGCACTGACTTTGCAATCCCTTAGCTTGAACTGTTCCTTTCCCTACCTTATGCTAAATCCAAACAGACCTACTCATCACTGCTTAACTAGGGCTCACATTCCGTCTCTGGACCTTATTCCTGAAATAACACAACTTCCATTTCCTCGAAGTTTCCAAGAATTCCAACAGTGAAGGATTCTTGGAATTGAACTAAACCAGGACTAACGTTCCTCAATCCTGTTCTATAGATACTTTAATCTACTTGCTCCCTCAAAACAGTCAACTTTAACCTGTTCTCATGGTGCAATGTTTTAATAAAGACTTGAGGCGACGGCTTGACTTGGTCTTTCTCCTTCTGCATTTAATTTGAGATAACTCCCTGTTAAGTATTTCTTAGAAAAGGGACCATATGAGGTTCTAAGATTTGTTTTCAACAGCCCTTAAACTAGTGAACAGTTCAAGAATTACAACGGCCACAGTTGTAAGACCTTCAGCTGCACGTTTAATGAAGACCCAGACAAAAGCTTCCGGGTCAGCCTCAGGGACAAAAGAGGCCATGCCAGCATGAACTTCTGGCTTTCCCCATCAGAATTCAGAACCTCATTTTCCTGTTCACCCACGGCACTGGCTCTGCCAGCTCCTGGGAACTGATCGTGAGCAAAAGAAGCCGCCTCTCCAAGGCCGGAGCATCTCCCTGGTGCAATCCACACCCAGCAATGTGATGACAGACAGCAAAGACCAGACTGAAACCTGGCTCCCCTAGCCCTTTTGCCCTTGGTTCTCGGCCTTCATCACCGATCTTGGTTATTATCTGTAAAACTCATAAAAATGTCTGAAGTCTGTAGCAGGATTTTGGTGAAGGATTCAATTCCCTAGGTACCGATGGTCTTTCGGGAGATTCGGACACAGCTCTTACTTCATGCCCCATCTTTGACATCCTCCCCACCCCCATCAATGCATGATAATCAAGAAATAATAAGTAAAGACTGAACTATGGTGTATTTTAAGCAATTAGCACTTTAGAGAGGTTTCAAACCACGCCAATCTTGTAAAAGAAAATCAGTATGCCTAATTGGCCTTATAATCCACCAGACCCTGTGATTGTTGAATATCGCAAAGAACTAATAATCAGTGTAACTCTATTCCAACAACACAAACAGCACTGTTGACTGCAGAGAGCACCCCTAATTATGCAGCAGTCGAGTCGCGGGGAAAACCATAAAAAGCTGGGCCGCCAGGGCTTGTCTCAATTTTTAGTGTTTACAAGGGGAAAAAAAAAAAAAACAAATTTAACCGAAACCATATTTTGAATTCACTAAGATAAATGACCCAATTTCCTTTCCCAAATCAAATTAGGCAAATTTGCAACATCTGTCATATGTTTATGTTTTGTATATCATATTGTGAAAACAAGGAGGCATTGGAAGGTGCTGGTGTTGAATAGGATGGGCCAACAATAAAATCTGGGATTTATAAAAATAAAGGATGCATAAATTTCAACAGGCAAACAAAATAACACAGAAAAAAAAGCAAAGTGATGTCTTTATGATGACAACTTGCACTTACTGTTTGAATAAGTGAGGAGAAAAATTCAAGCTATGCACATAAGGCATCTTGATGTGGGGCCAGAAAAATTAACATGAGTTACAAAGAACATACATATCAGAAGAAAGAAAGAAAGGTTACCTTTTAAGGAGATAAGAGGACTAATGCAATAAGTGGTGAAGGCAGAATTTATATTTTTTATTGGTCTTAAACGACAGAATTAGGGGCATAAAAGGAAAAAGGACTGAATTGAACTTTGAGGGCAACAGTCCCAATAATGTCAATGGACACCTTATTCTTTTCAACATTAGTTCTGTAAGAATAATAACAATCCTAAGGATAACACTCAGCAAAAAGAATATATCAACTATATCAATAGTTGCTTTCAGTATTAAGAATCTTTCAGTGGCCAAGTACCTAAATAAAAGTTTATTCTTTCTTTATAAAATCCTAACAACTCAATAAATTGTAGTAATATTGATGACAGAATTAAAATTGACATAGTTTAGGTTATTCACCACTTGTCCAAATACTGTGTACAGTGTTAAAGTATATACAATCATGTTCCATTAAGTCATACTTAATATGAGTTTGGGATGCCAAATGTTTTGACATCTGGAATGCTGAATTTACAAATCATACCAGGCGCTAAGGACTAACTTAGAAAATGAAATACTAATCAGTGCTTTCCTATAAAATGCAAAACTCCCCAATAACATAAATAGGATTTGCTAAGTATATATTTATATCTGTTTCTAGATTATCTTTTCAAGTTAAGGTAGAATCAGAAATATTTCAAAACCATGTATTAGTGACTTAACTGCTTTAATGATGTATAATTAACATATAATAAACAGCACAAATTTAAAGTACGTATATAAATTTTCATATATGTATACAAACATAAATCCATCAGCACAATCAAAACAAAGAAGATATAAATCACACCCAAATTTCCTTCTGAATTCTTTTGTACCCCTCTTCCTGACCCTTTGTCCTACCTCTACACTGTCCCCAGGTGGTTGGTGATCTGCTTTCTCTTTACAGGTTAGTGTGCATTTACTAGAATTTTACGTAAGTGGAATAAAGTATACACTTATTTTTATCTTTTTCACTCAACATAATTATTTTGAGATTGATTCATATTATAGCAGTTACCAATAGGTCATGCCACTTTGCGGCTGAGTCATGTTCTATTGTGTGGCTGTAACAGAGTTTGTTCATTAATTCACCTGCTAATGGACCCTAGGTTTTTTCCAGCTTTTGTCTATTTCCTGTAAAGCTCCTATGAGCATCTACGCACAGTACTTCATATAGTATAGCAACTGATTACTCTTGAGTAAACACCCAGGAGCGAATCAGCTGGGTCATATGGAAGGCATACATTTAACTTTGTATGACACTCTTCTACAGAGTAGTTGTACCATTTTACAGGCCCACCACCCCCCTCTCCCCATCCTTGCCAATACTTGATATGATCAGCCTTTCAATTTAGCCATTCTAATAGGTGTCTGGCTGTATCTCATTAGGGTTTCAATTTGTATTTTTCCAATGAATATGATATAGAACAACTTCTTACATGCCTACTTGTCTCTTGAGTACCTTCTTTGTTGTAGTTTTTATTCAGTTCTTTTGTCCACACTTGAATTGGGCTCTTCATTTCTGAATTGCTGAAAGTATTTTCATATCTTACATATTTTGATCCACCTTTTTTAAAATAATTTTCCTAGATATTCTAATACATTGATTTTTCAAGTGTAATTGTATCTATAAATCTTCCTCAAAAAGAGCTATTTTATTTGTACCTAATATCATTTAGTTCATAAACAGCTTCAAAAATAATCGTTCCATTGAATCAATTCATAAATAGTTGTCAATTTCAAAAAGCCAATTCAAATTGAAAAATAAATATAACTAATGGCTTATATAGTAAAATCTGAAGCTGGAGGTTCAGTTTCAGTGAGATATGATTGTTTGGACAAATAATGTCACAACAGACTATTTTCTTTCTACTCCTCTCCTCTGCTTTGCAGATGAATTGGTTCCATCCTCAGGCTAGAGTCCCTTATCATGCACAGAAAACAGCTGCAATCGCTTCCCAGAGCTCAGACTGGGACAAATGCCATTCCAAACCACGTGTAAAAATTAGTTGGACTTGGATTTCCAAAAGAAATGAGGGGCATAGTTATAACAAGTGAAAGTATTCTTATATCAAATAGTATCTCATTGATGTTTCCTAATGACAAATCCATTACTGATGTCTTAAGGCAGCAATTTAACAAATAGTGACATAATCTATTATTAATAATTTTGGAGTCAATCACTAGGAAAGGTACAAAGCTGAGACGACAGTAGCTGTGGCCCCTGGGGAATAAGGGAACCGTGCACAGGGCTGGCGCCGGGAGAGAGCTGTTTTCCACGAGAAACTCTCCTCGACTCTGACCTCATCCCCTGCTGTCACTGTCTCATCAGGTCCAGCTCGGTAACCCCACAGCACCGCCCCAGCACAGACGTGCTTAATGCCAGGACATGGTGCTGTGGTGACTGGACGTCGCTATCTTTACTCCAGTGTCCCTGGTCCCTCGAGCCCAGGACAGCACCAACCTCCTGACAGGTGTTTGGCAGCCGCTGGCCAAAAGCCTGTGGTGAATATGAGCAAAGGGGGTTGACGAATATTTTTTGTTTGTTTCTCTTTTTTCCTATTGGTATTTACTTTTTTATTGTATTTAAATTGTTGTTCAAGTACAGTTTTCTGTCCTTTACTCCCTTCCCAGCCCACCCACCCATCCCTCCCCACCTCCCTCCCATTTCCACCCCCTCTACTTTTTGTCCATGTGTCCTTTATATTTGTTCCTGTAAATACTTGAACTGTTAAGGAGAATTGCTCAAAAAACGGAAGAGAAAAATATAATATTCATCTATACTGTTGAAACAAAAAACTAAGGCAGAAAAGATCAATAATATAACTTCCACTGTGAGATGGTTATTGTAATTTTTTTGATACTGGGTAAATCCAGTTACTAATTTATAGCCCTCTCTATCCTCTCTCCCAGAGCAGTCAGGTTGACACCAGCCGGAAGCCTTTTATCGAGAGCAGGCGGACGAACCTCAGTGAGGAGAAGTAAGTAGCACAAACATGTCTGCAAAACTATTAACACAAAACAGTTGAGACAAGAAACGGATCTGGTTCAGGTCTTCGAGCGTGACTTTTGATTCCAGAGAATATTGCGTATTTTCATTGGACAGGAATCCACAGACTGAACCATTTTAATTATAAAAAGCTGGATAATATTTTATATCCAAATTAAAATGTATAGTCCAATGTCCAATAATGCTGAATGAGTTAAGTCACCTGATAAGGAATAACCTTTTCTCAGTTCTTTGAGTTATATTCTTATATTTCATGATAGCAAACCTCTGTATGATACCCTAAGTTAGTACTTAACAAGTAGAGCTATAAACTATTATTGATATTTATGGAATGTATCACTAGGAGAGGTTGAAAAGGACAGCATCACAGTTCTTGACACACGGTAGGTATTTAATAAATATTTTATGAATAAAGGAATGGATGTAGCAAATGGAAAAAGTATATTAAATGTTGACACTACCATCCTACTTGTTGAAATTATAAATTAGGATGCTGCATTTACAGAACAGTTATCTCATTATTGCTAAGAGTTTTAGGCAGAAGTATAAATTTCTCTTTCATAAAGTTAAATTTAATTTCTGTTTCTAAATTGAATTTCGACTCCTGCAGTCAGAAGGATTAAATGCCAGAGTAGGTTACCAGGGGAGGTGGTAGGACCCCTGAGTCTCGAGCAGCAGATGCTCTCTGTCCCAGCGCCCTTCGGGGCTCAGTGGAGGCCCGGCCCCGGGCGGGCGGAGGATCTCCGGGCTCTCCGGTCTCCGGTGCTGCGCTCGTGGGCAGGTGCAGAGCATTCTCAGAGGTGAGTTAACTGCCCTGCATCACTCAGCCGGGATTCATTATTCCAGAGTTTGGCTGTCAGGTGGGTGTGCAATGATAAACATTCGTTTTAATTAGGAAAAGATTACACATCGCCACAGGGGAAAAAAAAGGAAAAGTTTCCTTCCTATCCTTCCTCTATCTCTCCCCTTCCGCACAGAAATGAGTCCCCGAAACATATATCTCTCTAAATAAATATAACATTACTGGCCCTGTGTCTCTGGAGAACCCTGACTCGTACAGATGATGTTTCAAATATAGCAATATAAAACCATTTTTATGAAAGTTTTCGAGAGATGAGGAGAAATGATTCCAATGCTTTTGCAAACTTCTTGAATTAGAGGCCTGGGGTTTGTGATTCTTTTTCACCCACAGCAGCGATATCGTTAAACACAATGCTGTGTTTTTAAAACCTTCGTAAATGTTTGAATTTTTTATGTGTTTGAATATTTTAATAGAGGTTAAGAAGTATTTAATGGAAGAAACCACACATAAGTCACTTAAAAATGGTTAATGTGAGCACACTAAGTCAGTCAACAGCAACTGGAACCATTGAATTTACTTTTGACGTGGTGTTTTTCTGGGATAAATGTGTGTTTTCTGTGGTGATCACTATACTTGGGTTCATGCTAAAATGAAATACGTTCTGCTTATGTCGGCAACACATTGCATAAAATTTTCTGTTATCCCTTCTCAACCTTTGTTTATAAAGTGGTCAAATGAAGACACCAATATTAAATAAGTAAGTATTTTGAAATTACTAAAATATATTTAATTCAGGAATAATCACAGTGTGATTAATATCATTTCTAATGAATAATCCATGTTCAATGACCATATTAGACGCCTGGATAAATATGATTTCTATTCTATTTGATTTAAGACTGACATTTTAAAACTTTACACTGCTCAAGAATACACCCTGGAAATATTTAATCTATTATTATGCCTCTTCCAAACTATTAGACATAATTTGGATTTGTTCATCCAAATGGAATGCTAAAGAAAACAGTCTTAGCAGTATCTGTTGGAGACATGCCTCATAACTGAACCAATTTCATTTAAAAAATGCATCCCATTGTAGTCATCAGAGTATCAATATCAGAAAGCACAGAAATCTGCAAGTGCATGTGATTTGTAACATCACTCTTTCAACTTAATCTTTGTGAAACAAATTGACTCTGTGGATAGATTTTTTTCCCCTCTTTTAGTCACCCAGAAGTGTTATAATTAAGCTCATTCAATATTTAACTAGTAGTCTTTAACCTAAAGTTCCAGGGGAGAAGAAATGCGTTAAAAGTCAAAAGATTTAATTATATTCAAGCTCTGCCAACAATTTAACATGTCCATGTTAAAGAAGTTGCTAAATTTTCCTGGACCAGCACTGCCTCACATGTAACAAGAGAGAGTCTGACGGTTCGCCAGAGTAACGACCCCCTAACAATCTGGGGCCCTTTGCAGGATCGAACTTCTAGCGCAGTAAAATTTTAAGACATGATATAACAACCCCATTCTCAATTAAAGGGTGATGCTAGATAGGCAAGTGGAAGGAAAGTAGAGAACTAGGGAGGCAGGCAGGAAAAAAAGGAAAATGGATGAATGGACAGAGAAACCGATGGACAGACAGACGGATGGGTGGGTGGCAGGCAAGTGGATGAATAAAGAAAAAGATTAGCAATAGAGAAAGGGAGAGGGAGGGAGAGAGAGAGAGAGATCACAGTATGTTAAGCTCACATTTTGGAAAAAGTAGTCTTAGTTTTCAATTCTTACTTTCAATTAGATGGAGATTTATTCTTTTTTTTTTTTTTTTTGAGTCTCAGTTTCCTATTCTATGAAATGGAGCTAGTATACCCCGTAGGGTTAGTCTGAAAATCTAAGGTAATACATCCAAAGCAACCAACGTAATTCTTGGCAGCATATTTGTATAACATTTACATAATTCAAACGTTTTATTTTTCAGCTCTCTCCTCTGTATTTTTCATTCGCATCAAAACGAAAACTCAGAATGAGTTATAACTTAAGGCAAATATTTAAAAGCCAATTAATGCCTGACGCAATGCATTCTTGAGTGGCCAATTAAATGCCATGTGAAATAAAGCAGCAAAGATTGGGCTTCTGGAACTGAGTTCCCCTTTGGACAGCAGCCACCCTGGAAATCTGCAGGGAGAACTCCAGCTTCAGTCAAATTAGCTCACAGAAGTTATCTATGCACGTGGACCAGAGCTTAGGAGCCATACGTTCTGACGAGGCACATCACACCATCATCACCACAGTGAGCATGGCAGGCTTGTTCATACTTCAACACCGTGCTGTTGACTTTTCCATCAAGGGAACATTTGGAGCTTCACAAAGGCCTGTCTTTCATAGGTCTCTCCTTGCTGAGAATTTTCAGGCACTCTTCTAGGAGCTGCGACCGAACGTGGAGCCTTATTTCTTTTATTGTATTGCTTTTCAGTTCGTGATCTGCGTGCCACCTGCCTCGGGATCTTTCCTAGTTGTTGCTAAAAATGCCGTGTCACAGGCTGCACCCAGACATGGAATCCGACTTTCCCGGAGAAATGCTCCGAGAGCTTGGACTTTTAAACCAACTCTCAACAGGAATTTCATTTGCGAGGATTTAAGAAGTGCTTACTTTCTAGAGTTCATATGGTATAGAGGGAAGAACAAATGACCAGTAGTTAGAGACCCAAATTACATTTGCATAATCTGATTCTATAGACGTTGTCAGGCCTTTGTTGACCAAGGTGAGCCCAGCATGCCGTGCCAGCCGGGACTCTTTAGATACGAATAATTAAGCTACTTCAAAAGCAATAAGCAGAAACTCTTCCAGGTGAAACAAAACATGTGATTGTTAAACTTGAGTCTATTTTCTCATCTGTGATGGCAGCCTCAGTGAACTCTAAGGCCATTTTCTGTTTGATGTATAATGATTCCAGAGCATGAATATAGTTAACTTATTAACGTTCGCTGTCTTTCTATGAGTAAAACAATCTAGACTACTGATAGCCAAGGGAATCAGCTCAGATTATGATCTGTAAATGTTCATCTCTGCATCCAAACTTTTAGGCGTGCGGAATAATTCTGACGCATGCCTCCCACACCCACTTGGGGTGAAGGTGGAAACCTAGCATCGTCAACCATCACCACATGGGGCAACATGGTTGTCTGGAATGCACGGAGGAAGAGGGAGAACAAGAGAATTATGCCTTGTTAGAAGCTGAAGGAATCTTACTTTAAAACAAACGTTCATTCCTTCACTCTTTCGTTCTTCAAAAATATTGTTAGTTCTTACCAGAAGCCAGATATCACCCTCCCAGTGGTTGGAGATGCAGTAACTAAGACAGGGCCTGTTCTCTTGGAGTATAACCTGTTCCGATAACACTTAGGCATTTCAGGCTCGACTTTAAGGTTGTCTGGCTGCCCGCAAACACCCACACTACACGCTCTCATCTTTTCATACCCACAGACAAACATCCACACAATATATACACTCACTACAGTGACCTGAATTTATACATGTACGTGGAGGGTGGGAGCAGGGGGGTGGGGGGGAGAGAGAGAGAGAGAGAGAGAGAGAGAGAGAGAGAGAGAGAGAGAGAGAGAGAGAGAGAGTGAGTTGGTTGTAGTGCAGCAAGGAGGAGCCACAGGGCCTTGATCCACCATAAATAAGCCACCAAACAAGGCCCTCGGTGGCTCTGGGGAGGGAGGGAGTCCTCTCCAGTGAGCACTTGACTGCATTTTGCTCTTCTCACTCCTGCTGCCCAGAACACAGCTGAGAAGCTGGGACTGGAGCACCACAGAGTGACCATTTGGAGACACTCTAACCATAGCTGCACAGAAAGACAAAAGGATCGTGGACAGATGGCCTTCACACTTGCCATCGTTCATGAAAAACTACTACCGGCCTGACTGGCAAGTTTCAAACTGGATGATGGCCAAGACCTTCATGATCAAGATCCACCAACGACAGGTGTGCACAAGGGACACAAAAGAAACCCAGGAATTTTATTCAGGGACACTTGCATCTCTGACACAGACAGGCACCCTTGGGTGCCTACATCTTAAAAGAAATGTGTGAATGAGATGGTTTGCGACGTGCAGAGAGGTTTGGGATGTGTTACAGCCACATGTTTCCTTTTACTTTAACTCAGAATTCACAATGCAACTAAAATACAGCTTCAAAAATAAAATGCTCTGCCTAATGGAACTAAAATATACCTTACTCCACCCACCCCTCCCCCACAGCCACCACACGGCTGCCCGTGTCCGAGAATCCTCTTTCTTTTCTGCTTGATCCCACCCTCTCCAACCCCACCCGGCTGTCACTTAGAGTTATACTATGCAAACTACACTTTTATATTTGTTGTGTTAAGTTTCCCTTGATAAATGAAGATGACAATTGTGTATTGATAGGCTCTAATGATTCTCAACCAAGGAGATGATGCCTTATCATTTCAGTGCTTATTATTTTATCAGAAAACTTCTCTACGAGACTAGCAGCAGGCTCACCAAAAAACGTAGGACTCGGAAGAGAACAGTCACAGTTCTGATGTGCTGAACGTGGACGAGGAGATGGCCTGTTAGCACTGTGTGGTCCGGAGCCAGCTAAGGCGTGTAATCTAACCCCACTCGTGAGAGAGAGAAGCTTGATAACCAGAATTGAAGTTACACTACTCAGCATTTGTAAGTTCTTAATTATCATCATTCATATTCGTCTTCCAATAAAACTCCCAACGTATCTCTTATAACTATTCAATGTGCACATATGTGATTTCCCTCATGTGTTATATTGAATAATTGGGCATATACTCCATATGCCCAGAGCACTTAATATATCAAAAGGAATCATTGAGCAGATGGGAACTGACAAATCTTCATCACTTAGTCCTTTAAATAGCTACATAGTACTTAATTTAAGGACATACATTTTCAAATATATTGGTCAGGTAAGGTCGACTGTAGTGCCCTCGTAATTAACCAAACCCTCCAATGTCTGCATTATAACAAAACGAACACCTTCATTTCTCACTCACAGGTTATCTCCAGTAGGTTAGACAGTTTTTCTGGGGGAAGCTCAGAGATCCCTATGGATTTAGCCATAAAGCTATGTAACCTCAGCAGATTTCCACATTTACTGTTTGGGGAGCAGGAGGGACCTTTGCCGTTCGCTCCGACTGTAACACATGGCGCTTCCTTCCCAATCCACCGGCCGGGACGCTCCATGGACCCTGCCTAACATCACAGGAACCAGAGAATGTCATTTTCTGCCCTAAGACATGGTTACTAGTAATTTCTAGTCTCAAAAAAAAGAAATAAAAAAAGACTTTTTTAACTTTCTTTCTCAATGTGCCCATATAATTGAATAATAGGGCAAGACTCATTTGGTGACAAGTAGAAGTCCTGACACTGAACTTGACCTAGGAGTCACAGCCATCAGATTTCTAGGCTTAGTTCTTACTCTAGCTACTGTTGAGCAAATCACTGTGGATGAATCTCCATTTTTCAACTGGAAACTGAGAGTTCGAGGTGAAGAATCCCTACCATTCTTTCCGGCGCTGAAATTCTTTGGGGACAGCAGGCAGGCGCCTGGCTGACCATCTTCCCACATTGAATATGTATCAGAGAACAGTGAGGACCTGTTTACTGTCGACAGCAACCCTGCAGGCTTAAGTCCCTGGGAGAGAACACACTTTGGTATTCAGCATGGCTGAAATGTATTACAATATTTATTGCCTTGGAGAAATTTATTCTGCTCAAGGCTTGGGATGTTATTTCTGGTAATCTAACCCCTCCTCTTTGCTTTCAGCTAGATGAAGGGTAGCATTAATCTTTTGGGAGGAGCTGTGCGGTGTTTTTCTATTACAACCGCCTGTAGAATGCCAGGCCCTGAAATCTATCAGGATAACAGACTGGAAGCTGGAGTCCGTGTTGCCTGTAAATTGGCCTCGCCTTGGAGAGCGGAATGGTTTTATAAAGAAATGCAGAGGGTGTTTTTAAAGAAACTAGTACAGAGGAAACTTAGATGTGTTGTGTCAAAGAAGTAAAAGCAAAATAAATATATTGCATTGTCCAAAAGGTCCCTTTAGTTTTTTCCATAAAAGACATTTTTCATTTTTACCAATAACTTTATTGATTTGGATATTTTGAGCAAGTTGGCTATCTCCCACTTATAATGTTGATTGTGCTCAATTAATGTCTGGATTCAGTTGCAATCAACTTCATCTGGTCTACCTGACCATGGAGCATTGTCCAGCAAGAAATTTCTAGCACAAAACTTCGCAAACCACTGCTGACATATTCGATCAGTCAGAGCATGGAATGTAGACACTGCACAAGTTTGTTTGTTTTTTTTTCCTTGTGTTTCAATTGCATTTCCACCTTTCTTGAAATAGTAAAGCTCAATGTGGCTAAAATGTCGCATATTCTTCCATCTTCAATATTAAAACAGCTACACAAAAATTCACCAATTTGGGTAATGTTTTTAAATGTGCACTAATATGACAGCTGTCATGATACAATCCAACAAAATTGCTTCAAATGAAGTTAAAGACAATTAAGCACTACTAGAGCCATCTTGCAGAAAAACACCAAACTTTTTGGCCAACCCAGTACCAACCAGGTGTCTCATTCTGAGACAGCCTCCGTGAGGCCCCAGCAGCTCACAGAGATGTTGCTCGCCCTGCTTCCCTAGGCAGCACCCAGAGCCTGGGCGCCTCCAACTCTCCCTGTGTCTCCCCACTGACACTCTGAATCTCAGGCTGGGTATGACACACTGCCCTGGAGAAAAGCCCCACATCCATTATCAAATGGAAGTCAAATACATGAGATCCAGCTGCAGCGGGTCCTAAAGGCACAGGAAAGTAGCACGAGTCGATGGTTTAAGTGCTCATGGCCCCTCCCCCTGCTACAGTCTGCAGGCAAAGACTGTATGATCCGCTCGCAGCAGAAGTCAAACGGCTGGGCCTACTTTACAGAAGAGCCTGCACGCTGTGCTGATGGCCCCTGGTTCTTTGTATGCCCATAGGAGGCACGGTCCAAGGAACGACCTATATGTACTAAGGCGCAGTGGCTGATAACTCAGTAATGGAGGCAAAGAGAAAGAAGAATCATTACTAGAAAACAAATGACAAGGAAGCTCAGGGAAGAGGGATGGGACTAGAACTCTCTGAATTAGGAGAGAATGTGAACAGATGCGCCACGCAAATGCTCACCAAGGAGAAACCTTAGCAGAGAAGCAACACAGTAATCAGATGGGCCATTGACCTATTTTTGGTGCCATTTCCCTCCCTGGCTGCCCCTGACTTTGCTGGATAGGGAGATGGTGAAAGTGGCCACAGTGATGGGTATGGAGGTACCCATGGGCCCTGTGATGTCGCCTTCTGCTCGCACAGCCAGTCTGGCCACAGTCACCGTTGAGAGTCTAACTCATCAGTAACGGTGATCGGCTTTGAAGCCCTTTAGAGCTGTGTGTCCCAATCAGTTCAGCACAGGGGACTGGATCCCGTGACAACTAGGACTTCTGCTAATCTGCTGGCTCATCTTCATTTGTTGGGACATCTCCCAGCCCCCAGCAGGTCTGCTCCCCCACACCCTAGACACACAGGCTGCCGTGGGACTCCTCAGGCCTGCCTCCCAGGGCCCTGGCTACTGAGACCAAGAGTCCTTGCGAGTTCAAGCTCCACTCTTCCAAATCGAAGGATACTGGGCCCACCAGCTCTCAGAGAACACATCTAAAAATCAAAAAAATAATTTAAAAATTAAAAAAAAAAAAAAAACAGCAAACCACCAGTTTTGGCTACTTAAAACCATACTCTGCCTTAATGTGAAGGTTGCCTACCCTTTTTATCCCCTCCAACAACAATAAATCATTTTTTCCTAAGATGAAACCCTCTTAATTACTGCCTTTGGGACAAAGGATGCTCTGGCCTGGAAGCCATAGCTGGGAATTTGACAACAGCGGCCCAGAAAGCCAGTCTCATTATTTAGGATTATTCTACTGCATGGGCCGAGTCTAATTTCAGGGTATTATTCCGGACAAAGAGGTAAGTAGCTGGGTAAATATTTATAAGGTTTTCTATCCTCAGGAATCTTACAGTTTTGCCCTATCTCCATCTGTGGGCTCTACTTCTTTATTGGAAAGAGATGAAATTCCATTCGCATTCCTGCCTTTAATTGGTGAGTGGCACGCGCTTCCAACTCTATTTGAGTGCTGTTGGGATGTTCACCTGTTTTCCTGGAAAAATTGCAGAAATGATACAAACACACAATCGCCCACAAACATGAGGTAAGTAAAGCAGCTGTTTGCTTTGGGACGAGGGAGATGAACATAGTAAAAATTATAATGGAATAGATTTCCTCGCATACTTAGAACATTTTTATCTTTAAAGGAAAACAATTAGATACTGTCAGAAATTTCAGAAAGGTCACGTCTGTATGGTGGCTGCCGTCGAAATTGAAGTTTGATTCCACAAGAAGAAATGTGCTCAAGATTCTAAGCCCCTGTGGTACATTCCAATACACCTATATAGCCTGAGTCCTTTACTCTTGGATTGCAGCAATACGTAACATTAGAGAACAGCTGTACATAAATACGCAAACTTGAATTGCAGTTCGTAAGAGTATAAAAAGCAAGTCCTTTGAACATTTCAAGGAGCTTGTACTATTCCATTCAGCCACACATGCTGGTGACAAAATAGTCAAATAAAAAACTTAGGGTACGCATACATTTGATTAAGACACCCCTAAATATAAAGTGCATTTCAATCTCTGCCTGTAAACCTCCATATACATTTCAACCCTTCCTTGTTGCACAGGACTTGAAAACATTGGATTCAGAAACCCAACATTTCAAATACATTTTTAAAATCACCACACCCACCCTTATTTCATAAATATGCAGTTATTCATATTCTGCGAACTTTTCATTGCTTGTCCACGACTCTATCATCCACAAGACAAATAAAAACAAACAACAAATGATCTTTTAAAAAACACCACAATCTGCTTCTTGATGTGCCCTGGCAGGAGCAGAATCTCTTTCTTCCTCGCACCTACCAGGCGAGCCCGATGCCTGGCACCAGACCTGCAATGCAGGTTGGAAACAAGATTAACACGCAAGTATTCATGGGAGCAATCCTTCTTTTTCCACAATAATTGCGTTTCATAGTAATAACACAGCTCAGTAAATTACATATGTCCAATGCAATATATTATCCGCATGTGTGGAGGGTGTGGGAAAATCCCAAAGTGAGTTATGACGGGAAAGCAGTGAAGTGCTGTATTCTGTCCTGCTGTTACCACGGGCACAACATACGCTCTTTGGGGGTAGATCACCTGGAGGCGGACATGGAACTGAGCTGGTCTTGTCTGCTCTCGGACGCCAGGTGTGGGATGGAAGATCATAAGAAGGAATCTCTTCTGACACAACTCACTATTTTCAGACTATTCAGATATGATTATGAAAGTAACAGCAGCAAAATGTTCAAAGTAAGGTTTTGTTACTAGCTTGCATGATCAATGCATATAACTGACTTAAAAGACCAACGAATTTTAATCCAGAGCAAAAAAACAAATTAATTTTAGTTGATCATTGGCTTTCTTCATAGATAACATATTTTGCAAATTTTTAAAAATACAGACGTTTACCTGGCTGATGTAGCTCAGTGGATTGATTGCGGGACTGTGAGCCAAAGGGTCGCTGGTTCGTTTCCCAGTCAGAGCACATGCCTGAGTTGCAGACCTGGTCCCCAGTAGAGGGTACATGAAAGGCAACCACACATTGATGTTTCTCTTCCTCCCTCCTTCCCTTGCCCTCTCTCCAAAAATAAATAAATCTTTTTTTTAAAACAGATGTTCAAAAAAATCCTCTCTTTAGAAAATAACAGAACTCAGAATATCTACTACTCTCAATTTTAGAAATAATTCCTGCTTTCAAGGTCACTTAAGAGCAGAAATCGTGTTACTATGTTTAAACTGGTAGTCATTTCAAGCTCTTAAATGGTGCAATGTCTAAAATTCAAGTTCAAATATCATTATGTTAATATCAGCCACATTCAAGGGCAAGCTCTGAACACAGGACTTGACGCTGTCTTATGCTGTGCCTTTTGTTACTACCAGTTGGGCTTTGGTTTGGGAATGATGAGACAGCCTCTTCATCATTCATGAACCTGGTCAATTTAGTCAAACAGTTTAATTCAAAGGCAGAAAAAACAATGAGCCTCTTTTGGGAAAAAAGAAAGCACTTTCATTTATTGTGATTTATTCTGCTGATTATTCTGGAAAAGATTTCAGACACAGTACAAGGGTATGCAGGCTATGATAGTTAGAGTAAGTTAAAAATGTGATTCCTATAAAAAAACACAGAATATGGGATTAGGACTATGGCTCTAAATCTTTACCATAATCAACTACGAATCGGATGGAAATATGCAACTGTTTGATGTCCTAGTTACTCGGCAGACAGTAGGAAAGTCCATTAGACAGAAAGAAGTGGTAACTTGCACCTACATTCAATTGAATTTTGTCCAGGATGGACAGGGAGAGGGACAGGGCGCAGGGGCAACGCGGTGTGTTCCCAAGGTTGGCAGGGAAGAGTTTCACACATAATCAGGTCATCAAAGGAGACAAGGTGTCTAATGCAGCCACCCTTCCACTCTACAGAGGACAAGAGGAATCATATCCAAATAAGAAATGAGTTGTATGAAAATTAACTTTTGATTGCAGAACTCATCCCTACAACCAGAGAGGTACCACTCACTTAGTAGAGTTTCTCCAAATAATAAGCGCAAACATTGAAGTCCCCATCAGTATCACTGAGAGTGTATGTGGTTGATCCCAATCCGATTCCAGGACCTTCCATTCCTCAGCATCCTGTGTTGTTGCACTACCAGAACTTCCCAGTCACCACAATTAGAGAAGGAAACTGCAGCCAAACTGAGAGCAATACCACATGTGAGTTGCGCTTGCACCAAAGAAGAGGTGAACAATCCCATAGCGCAGTAAAGGTAAAGAGGATAGTTTAAAATTGTTGAAATACCGCTACAATACCCCTTTTATTCCCTCACACACCACACTTCTTGGGATACTCTGATTGCACAGTGACATTTCATCTACAGGGTGAGGTCTGAGGATGTATCTGGAGAAATCACCTCTGTAATAACCTCTACAAGGTCTTCTCTCAAGTTCATAGAATGCATGAGTTACCAGAACCCAACAGCTTTATGTTGCGGAGACCAAGTATACTGAGATCCACCCTAAGCTGTAAGTCAGGAAAGAGCTGATGGTGAACAGGTCCAACAACCCTGCCCTCAGAGTAGAGTTCTGAGAGGCACTCAAAGTGCTTTCCCTCTCCTTTCCCCTCCTTCCTTTCCCCCCTTCCTTTCACACGTGTGCACCACATGTGACACCATCAGAGAGGGGAGTCACATAGGGGCATCTGTGTAAGTACCACACATCAGCTGTCAGCTGTGACCTCCTTTTCTGTTGCTACACTAGACGGCTGTTGAGTTCCAACAGACCGTGGCGGTTCTTTTAATGGCAGTTCTTTCATATGACACATCAGATGTAGATGTCAGGTATTTGGCTGTGGCCTCTTCCAAGGTCTTCTTGGGGAAAGTGCAGCTTGATCTCCCCTCACCCTAATCCATGTCACTAGTGCCGGCACACTGATCAGGTTAGAGATACCTTGGTGTGGACATCCAACCCCCCCCCCCGCATTTCCTTTTCTGGAGTCCAGTCTATAAATGACTGCTTTGCCTGCTTAGGAGTCACCGAAATGAGCATTGTTTGCCTGTCGTACGCACCAGGCAGTTTCTCAAGGCCCCTGAGCCCTTCCCCTTGTACTGGGGGCTTCCATGCAGGTCTACAGATACCGATGGTCAGCAAGTCATGGTGTAGGACTTTGCTTCCGGCAGCCAACACAGCTGCAGAGGAATCCGGGATCCCCATCTCCCTCCCTTTCCATCAAGGTGAGGTGGTGAAATGGGTGAGACAGTATTATTTTACAAGTACTTTCGTCTCCTTCTCCACGTCCTCTTCTGAGGTGCCCTTGCGTTCCCCCATGTGGCAAAGCCCACCATGGCATTTGGGCATCGCAGAAACCAGTGGCCCATTGCCATCTTTTTCTCTGGGAAATACTCCATGGCAAAAAATCAAAAGGCTGTAATGCAGGAAATGTACACAAAATGCTGAGGATTGCATTTTTTTCCTCAAAAATCATCTCCTTCTGAAACAAGTAGAAAACATCGCTTCTTTGTGAGGCTAAAGAGAAGGGCGCGCACATCAGGGTGAGTGAGCTTTTCCTTCCACCAGATGTGCCCGTGGTGGAGGATGAGCCCTTTCATGTGGTGCCAGCCACTGTACCTGGGCGGACACCTCTGAAATGACCACGGAAACGGTTTCCGTCACACCACCTCCTCCAGCACCTATGTTCCTGTCCTTTATGGTCCTGCACTTATCTACAAAGGTGCCATCAGAGAGGAGAATGACAGAGGGGTGTGCGGCCCTGCAAACACGGAAAAGCTGTCCAGATAGGAGACTATTGTGCCATCAAAGCAAAAAAACGGAGATTCCAAAATGGAACCACGCCATGGCAACACAAGGATGTTTACAAGGTCGTCCGGTGGGATATGTGTTGAGATCGAGGGAGTTATTGCAGATGATGGTGAGATTCCTGAACTTACGGGGTGAGGACATAAGAGGCACAGACCT
Organism: Anoura caudifer; assembly: GCA_004027475.1. Taxonomy (NCBI): domain Eukaryota; kingdom Metazoa; phylum Chordata; class Mammalia; order Chiroptera; family Phyllostomidae; genus Anoura; species Anoura caudifer. The sequence continues at coordinate 84,783 of PVKU01000933.1, forward strand.
GGACCAAGAAGCAGGCAGTGGGTACAAGTTTGAAGAGATCAGGAAGTGCTGCATTTACATGGGCTGAGGCTGAGTTCGAGGCCCCGGAAGAATGCACGGCAGGCAGTTTTAAATGGTCTCTGGGGTTTGTAAGTAGTTTGACACGGAGTTCATGATGCTCAGTGAGAGCCACCTGGGAGGTGACTGAGAAGGTGCAGCGTGGGGAACCCGTCCCCAGGAAGGACAACATTTCGGGCAAGAGGAGAGAGAAAATATTAAATTGGTTTTGCTTAATACGGTTTAATAATTAATATTTTGTATAAATATTTAATGCATTTCTAACCATATTGCTTGAATTATTTAAAAACAGAAGTAAAATAAATGTGAGACTTTGCACTTTTGAAAAGTGGCAACATTTGGCAGCAGAATGCCAGGCTCCGGCATGATGAAAACCCTGCAATCATTAAGCACCACAGAGAAGGGAAAAGCAAGCAGAACAAGGGCTAATAATTAATGGCTAACTTGCAAAAATAAGGCTGCACACCACCCCCACAAAGAATTGAGGAATACTGTGCAAATTAAAGAAGAAACCAACGAGAAGGGGTGTCATGATATTTCTAGGACAATTCAGAGAAATGTTTCAAATTATTTTATGTGAGTTGCTGTCTCACCGGTTTTTAATGCACACCATAAAGAAAAGAGTGGCAAGATTATGTTCAGTATCTTTCTTTATGCCTCTTGATAATACCGGTAGAAACTCTTTGATTAAAAAGAATAATCAAGGCAGATGTTTTAGATCATTATAGGCTTCGCTTAATAGGGCAATGCTGATTTTTTTTTTACTGGTCAAATTGTTCAAATAAACTCCCTCAAAGATGCATGTAGAAATAGTACATCTAGCATTTTAACATACTATCAAGAATTATAAATAATTCCACATTAACATCACTGACTTAAAACCATAAACATGTATTTTAGAAAAAAAGATGCTTTTTTAACTCATATAATCTCAGAGTATGTAAATATGTTTCTTCTGCAATAGCATGTCAGGTTCCTATAATTAAGGATCTCAACTCCTTATACAGGCTGTTTAGGTCCACATTTACCTCCATGCTGAGTAAAGAGTTAAGTTAGTAACTATTTACACTGAGTGCCTTATAAGTGAAACACCTCTTACCAACTATTATCACATAACACTAATGGGAATATTCCTTTAAGTTCCCAGGCCTGCTCACACTGCATATTGTTTCAGTTTGCTATTTCCGTAAAACAGTTTCTCTCAGGGATCTGGAGAAGGTTTAGATCGTATGTCATTAGCTTCTTCCTACCCTAATCATGAAATGTTCATGTTGCTCTAAAAGATGATGCTTTAAGAACTTCCCCCAAAAATATTAAATGGCATAATTTTAGAACCTTAATATTTTACCAAAAAAGGACTGACAATTTTTTGTTGTTTTTTCAATGGTCCGGAAATACACTTGCACCGCAAAAGGTCATTCATCGCTCTATCAGAGAGAAATCCCATATAACTGTGAGGCATCACTTTCTTACCCACCCAACAGGCTCTCTAGAAGATCCTACAAAATAGACTAAAAGGCCTTTAAAAAGAGAGACTTTATTTCTATTAACGAAATTGATCTTTCCGGACAAAAAGAGTGGCGGGCACATGAAAGTTCTGTTTGTTAATTATTTGACGCCTTCAAGCGCAAAAGAAGCGTGTGTGCTCTGTGTCCCGATGCGTCCTCTTGTGGGAGAACCATCTGCCCACCGCAGCACCGCTCCCGGCCTCCCCCCTCTGTCCCAGATACAGGAAGTCACCCTTGGGGGGCGTTGAGTTAGAGTGAAGGAGCCGAGCATGTTCGTTCACGTCCATCTTACTGTTTTTGTATTTTTTTAAGGAGCTGGCTGCCCACATGAGGCAATCCCTCTGTTACATAGTTTTCAGCAATGTCGGTAGCTGAGTGGCTGAATTCGTTATTGGTGGCACACCAACTACAAAGTCACCAAGATTAGAAGGGCAACTTATCAATAAGCACTTTGACACTTTGATCACTCTCTACTGAGTATGTGATTATTTATGAAGAAAACAGTGAATCATATATTTAATAAGAAATAAACATTTTCCTCTGACTCACATAAGGTGTGTGTAGAATGCTCATCTCGGTGACAAGCTTTCTTAATTGCAGTTTCATCAAAGCCAACTATTAAACGTAAACATCATTATTAATGTGGCCATGTCCCCCTTAATGTCTAATGTCTAGAAAAACCTTGACTGGATAAACTTTGCAGAGGAACGTAGACTCATGTCATTGAAATAGTAATTAAAATGGGTTATGACTTGAAGTAGAGGTGTACTAAAACAAAATCATGTAATAATTAGAGTTTTTTATTCCTTTCTGTGTCTGTGGTTTAGAAATGGAGTATGCGTCTTTAGAAACTTATTTTTAATTGCAAGCTCTCAGGCAAATTCTAAAGATTAATGTTGATCACACAAATGATTATCATTTTAAACAAAGCACTATATAGTAATAATGCCACTCTGCATTTTAAATTACCTTTAATCTATTTAATTGTTTTAAATTGCTATTAAAAGTAGTTATTACAACATAAGATGAAAATTAAAATATTCCACAGCTAGTAAACATGAGTAATAGGTTAATTAGAATTAACTTTTAAGTTTACTACCTGAAACTAGGGAGAAAATCTAAATTTGAACCACTGACAACAGCTAGTCATACAGCCAGATGAATGAAAGATTTAGATATAGGCTAAATTTAAGCCCTAAACACATCCTGTGTTTATTACTATATTCATACATTTCAGATAAAAATAGAGAACACTTTACACAATGAGGCATGTGATGAGAAGTATGTTGGCTACTTCAAAGCAAATTAGGGTATATAAACAAGAAAATGGTCTGGCTTATTTGCATTTTTCTAACTACTTCGAGAAAATTCAATTGCTCTGTTTTGAGCTTCAATGATGAATTCATCTGTGCAACAAGTTTGCCTCGCAAGTGCAGCGGGTGCATCTATAGAATGCGTTGTTTCACCGCCTTCACAGATGGACCGAATTCAGCATCCTGCTCCCATCCTCTCCTCTTAATCCCCTTCCGCATCCCTACTGCATTTTAACTCATCCACCTGGGATAAATGGGGAGGATCTCGCAGCCCCTCTGTGAAGCAGCCCCCTGAGCCAGGGGTACTCCCTTTCTCCAGTACGCAGCATCTCACTTGGTTTCTGCAGTGATGAATCCCAGCGTCTTCTTTACTCCAGCTTTACGCATCTGACCAGTTCTACTCAGCAGCCATTCCTCATGCTTTTGGGTCTCGTCTTTGTGAACAGCTCAGAGAATTTGTTCGTCTTGAGAGTTTATACATGGCAGTAAAGACAAGTAGCTCACCGTCTATGGGTTTTTGTCCTCCAGACAGAAAGCCAGTGAAGTTCATAAGCAGGAAGGAGGTTTGCAGCAGGACACACGCACATCTAGGTCAAAGGCATGCCGTTCGGGGCTGCTCACTCTTGATCGTCAGGTGATCTCGCTACATTGCTCCAGTAGAGCGTGGGCATCCTATTTATAGAAGGTGAGTCACACCCCACTCCTTGCCCCACCCACACCTTCACCCCTTCCAAAGGGGCAGGTCATTAACCGAGAATAAACAGGTATTTCTGAACAGGCCTTCAATTCAGCTGTGGCTGCTAAGTTCTACCCCCTTGGTCATTCAAGAGGAGAATCAGACAATTTCATGGGGCAGTTGTGATATTTCATCACCAAAATGGCCTGGATCTTTAATTTATCTTCTCCAGTTTTCATAATCACTTGTTTACCACAATTGACCTCTTTAGCGGCTTCACAAGAGAACACAACATCTTTTCAATGCTCTATAACTTACATTTATTCATTGAAAGTCAACCCTAATAGCAATGAGTTTATTGTTTGAGTGACCCTCCCTCCTGAAACAGAGAACTAATGATCAACAGTCTACCCTGTGCCCATATCTGAGAGAGAGCAGAGTTGGAATTTTCAAGGACTTCGCTACATAATTCTTATGGAAGCACACTGGCTAGAGGGTACTGGGAATAGAAATTTTCTCTTCTGTAATATCCCTAGGCAATTAATCAATGTGTGGTTGTAGTTTTATAACCATTCACTCTCACTGGAAGTTGCTTGAAATCCCCCCCATTTTTAAACTTCTAAAAATTCCCTAGCTTCAAATGATTTTAATGCATTTTATTTCAAAATTATCTTCTAAAATGAGTAAGATAGATGAATTATATTTCCACAAGTATCTTCTGAAATAATAAACAATCTTTAGAAGACTTTTCTAATTTTCCATGAGAGATCGTCCTTCCTCAAATGCCTGCCTAAAACCTATTTTAGGCAAATCTGCAGATGATTAATAAAAAGCGGAACGCAAAACAGCAGGCTAACAGAGTTGAATCACGGCTTCAGAGAACTGCGTTGCTGGTGTGCCACGGACGTTTGAGTGGGCAGGGAGTGGAGTGCTGTAACTTAAAGAAATACACAGTGTATCACACGTGACAAAACACCTCCAAGTTAGAAGTCACTTCATTGATTTTTATAATCCTCACAGTAAATCTATAAACATTCATGAGTGACGAAACTTATCACTAGAATGTTATAATTTTTGTCACAGGCCAAAATCAAAAACTATTCAAACATAATTCAGAGCATACTGAAAGAATTCAAAGCAAAGTGACAACAACTTATTGAAACCTTAAATAAACTTTTTTATTCTTTCATGATGTGGCTACACTGAACAAAGGAACTGATACAGGCCAACCAGTGAGCAAGGGAAAAAGCCAAAGGACTGTTTTGCGTACGCCTGAGCGCTGAGGCAGAGCCTGGGAGGAGGGACCCAGATGGTACCTGAAGATCAAGCAGATCGCTGTGGCTTTGAACACTGTCCCTCTCCACAGCATGAAGGCAGTTTTCCTTTGCTTTGTAACTAAATTGTTTGAAGCAAAGAGCTAACACAATGTTCCAGCTGCAAAAGGGATGGTCACGTTAGACTCTAAGGACATTTAGACGACGCAGAAACAATGGGGGAACAGCAACAGAGAAGTGGCTGGGGGCAGCCAAAGAAAAATTGGCCTATTGTCCAGGTTGACTGCATATTCTAATCATGGGATATGTATGATATATAAAAATACTAGTAAGAGAAGGACAAAGACGGGAAAAAAGAAAGAATGCATCTGTGTTGCGCGGATTTACTTAGGAGCCAAACGGTGTGCTGGGTGCTCTTTGCGTGGCCGGCACACTGCTCTATTTCCAATCTCCCCTTCTCTGGGAGGGGGGCCCAGCCAGGTGGACTTGGCTCCTGCCTCTTTTCCTTGGAGACAGGCCCTTTTTTCTGACTTACTCCTTAGCACTGGGTAGGCAGTCTTTCTTATGGTTTAACCGTGCCTTCGCCTCCAAAAGCGCTAACATTGCTGTCTTGAAGTAAATATATAATTTGCAATTAGAATACAAAAGGTATTATTACTTTACAAAAAGTCAACATTTACTTAGACGTAAGACCCCGGATATTTGTGGGAAAACAGTTAAACACGTATGTTAGTGTATTAGAAAAATTCAACCCAATGACATTTGTCTTAATTTATTTTTCATTAAACAGGTGACCATTTTCATACAAAGTTAAAACACCTTTATTATTATCCTACTGTAATTTTATTATTATCCTATTGTAATGTAGGTGTCGGAATCTTATCCTTCAATAGAGATAACTGATTTCTGAAATGAGATATGAAGTAAAAAGAGTTTAGAGACTATACAGACATTTGCGAACAGTATATACTATTTGTTTTTACTATATAGTCTCTATCAGTTTCTATAATGGCAAAACAATGGCTAGCGCAAAAAAAAATCGTGTTTAAAACACTTACTAGAATTTATGTTTTGAACAACCTACATTATATGTAAAATTCTATGAAAAAAATCTGCTTGAATATTTTGAAAAAAGTACTCAGAGACAGAGTTGGGAATTCACAGGCAGAGAAGCGTGACTCACACTGTAGCTATACGTTACATGTGAAACCTGTTCCAGGACTGATCTGACCACAATGTCGGTTACGCACACGTGTTCACTTTTTTGTCATCCGAGGCAGTGACGTCTGTGTTTTTGATCATCCTGTATTCAGATGACTCACCGTGTAACTGAAGGTGTGGAAACTGATTGTGCAATGATAGTGCAGGTATTTAATACAAGGAAATATCCACACTGTTTGCAATTGTATTATTTAGCAATAATGATAGAAGCGTGGGGTTATTTTAAAAACTTCATATTTAATGTTAATAATTTCACCCATTTCATGCCTTTGACTTTCCAAATTCACTGTCTGTGCTCTGCCCTGTTTAGAAGCAGAGACAATACGACCATGAGGGTGACCTTGGGGGACCAGAAGAACAAAACTGTGGAACAGCTTCAAAAAATAGAAAGTTCCGAAAATGAGCCCCGTTCTTGATGATGCATTTTGATAATTATTTCCGTATTCATGGTGATTATCAGAACATGGAACTATTGTATGTTATTTGACTCATTCAGCTCTGAAAATTCTATTTCCAGCAAATTATATTGTAGAATATGATAATCTACAAAATAGACACAAACACCAAACTAGCAATTCAAGCTGCCTAATTTCCAACAGTGTAAAAATAGTGGTTTAAAAAGGTAATATGTACACATAATATAAAATACACATAATATCATACACATATACTCTGGAAGACACAGGATTGAACTTGGAGCAAATGATTCCTAGAAAAGTAAGTTCCCAATAATTTTCAATAAAGAAAGTAGAAAAACAAATTGTTTCAGCTCTTAAATAACAGCACATGCAAGAATCCCAGCACAAGAAATGAAATGGCTTGCATTTTATCAACAGAACTTTGTGGGGTGTACGTACAAATGTAATTTAAAGGCCAATGTCAATTAAAAAAAATCAAATGAAAAGGAGAGCAAGTTGACTTTACGAGTTAAAAAGATATAAACCAGGGTAGAAATCCGTGATGCAGAGTGAAGAGTACAAGTGAGTACAAATACGTAAATGGAAAAATACAATTACTGGACAATATCTCAGAAGACCTCTTAGGGCTATTACTGGAGAGTAACACTAGATACCTTGCCTGATAGTATTGGTTCCTAAGGTGAACATTTGTGTCTTAACAACAGGCATTAACGCGCAGGACTCCGTGCTTCAACCTGAATGCTCTGCCCTGCTCCCCAGCCCTCAAGGGTCACGTGAAGAGCTTGGCTTAGAGAAGGCAACACGGAACCGCTCTCCACACCACGGCTCCACCGCAGGGATGATGCTTTGACGTGAACAATGGGTAGGAAATGCAGAATTTGGGGGGGTTGGGAGAGGACTGAGGCATCATAGCCCCCCTACCCCAAGGTAAGGTTCTTCTCCATTGACGTTATCTCATCTTTTACCTTGTACTTCCTTTTATTTGCTAAATTTAGCCTCAGTGCGGGACAGAAAACCTGGCAACTGATTTCCCAACATACACAAGAGTCCCACTCTCACGGCCCACAGACGGATGGTCCAGCAGGGGTGTCCAAGCCGCGGCCCAGGATGGGGATGAATGCGGCCCAACACAGAATCGTGAACTTACTTCAAACCTGGTTTTTGCTCATCGGTGTTCACTAGTGTTTGTGTGTTTAACGCGTGGCCCAAGCCAATTCTTCTTCCAGTGTAGCCCGGAGACACCGGAAGGCTGGACACCCCTCGTAGGGAGCTGTGTCTCCTCATGAGAAACTTGCATGGCATCGCTTTGTTCTACGAGTCAAGTTAGGCTGCAGTTCTGTTTCCTTTCACAGTGTGAGGAATGATTCCGAATCAGGATAACACGCTGCGACATCATGTCATGTTTCTCCTTCCACTCCTAAAACTCCAGCTTCCGGGCCACTCACGATACAACTTCCAAAGCACAGCAAGAGACAGCTTAACCAGCTGCCTTCCTGCCCATGACAAGGACAGACAGCACCTTACCTGGGGGTGAAGGTGCTGTTACCTGAGCTCGGGGATGTCATTATTTTGTTGTCTATCACTTGCAATATGCTATATCCTGATAACGGTGACTGCACCCATATTTCAACTAACAGACACCCCGTTAAATAAGCATAAGCAACATGTTTAAAGTTACTGGCACTCACGCCTGGGCAGTCCAGGGGCACCTGTGCCTTCTGAGACTATTCCGTCATGAAAGCGGAACTTTCACACGCGCTTGTACACAGGTCTCCATGGGGTGGGGCGAGAGTGATCGCATCCGGCCTGACATCTCCAATGGACGATTTAGCTTGACCCTCCCTCTCGTTTCCCAAACGGTAGTCTCAGTCAAGTGTTCCGACTGGGGAGGTCCATGAAATGATTTACATGCAAGTGTCCAGGTCATGAAAGACGAGGGGAGAGGGATGGTAGCGTCCTAGAGAAGACCAGGTGGAGCAAATGCATGCAGTAGGGAAGGAACCTTCCGTGGGATTGTCAGACACAAAGAAGACAAGTGGGAAACACGGTGGAATCAGAATGAAGTTGGACTACATACAGTTAATAAAAATGTACCAACAATAAGGGAATTCCCTTGATAAGTGTACTATGGTTATGTAGAACAATGTATTGGGGGAGTAAGATAAAGGATAAAGACAACTTTCCATATTGTTTCTGCAACGTTCCTGTAAGTCGCACATTAGTTTGACAAAGATTTCTTTTTGATTGTCTTTGTATGAGCTCATGCACATTCACCTCCATCACTGGCTTTGTCCTGCCCTGCGGTGCCCAGACATGGTTCGAATGCTCCTGCGGAGAAGGAGGCCTCTGGCCTCTGGCTCCTGAATCACAACTGCCGCCCATGACAACCCCAGATTATGCCTGATTGCCTAAACCTGCAGGGTCAGGTCAGCAGTCCGGTAAAAAATACAGGTCACCTTGTACCGTGGGACCAAGACCATGCGGCCATAAATAGTGAAATAGAGTCTCCGCTTGATTCCTGGCATGATCAGTAACAAGTCACAGCTGGAGAAAGCTTTCTCCTGCCATAGGTTTCTTTTTGGTCACTGACACGCTTCTGAAAAACTTGAACTCTCTAAATTTTTACCTAGAAAGCTTACCAAGAAGGGTGCCATTGGCTACAAATGACATGGTATTTCAAAAATGATTTACCTTGTGTTTTGTTACAGTACCATGTTGATGCAAGCAGGCTTGAGCAGATGCTGGCCAGGGGGTGAGCAGTAGCCTCTGAGTAACTTCTAGAGGAGGAGAGGCATTTTAAAACTCTCATTGGGTGAAATGATGGCTTCCCAGTCCAGAAAGCTGCCCCTCCACACAACACACAACATGTACATAAAATGTTGTGGGCGCTTCGCGTTACTGGGTTTGAGCGAGCTATGCAATGTTAGTGCTGCAAACAGCCGCCATACTCTGTAGAGCAGCAGACACTGACCTTCTTGGTGCTCGGGACCAGTAGACTGGGGGTTGTGGGGAGGGGCACACAGGAGGTGGCACTCAGGTGCGCTTTGCTGGTTAGCCCACTGTGGATCTGTGGATGGGGGAGGGGGTGGACAGGAGGCAGAACTCAGGTGAGCTTTGCTCACAGCCCAGTTCCTAAAGGTCATGGACGGCTACTGGTCCACTGCCCAGAAGTTGGGGACCCATGATGCAGAGGCCAAGGAGAAAATACTGCATTTGTATGACCTAAGTTATGCTATGTACGCACCTGTTTTTTATTAAACTACAAACCAATCACAGTGATTTAAATAATCAGGAATCAAATTGTACATCTAATTGCATTGACTGGTTATTTGGCTGCCTTAAAATCCTGATATAATCAAATGAATGAGGCACCAATATGTTTTTTTCCAAAACACTTTGTATCACTTTAGGTATTACATAAGTAAATCTTCCCACCGATGCATTCATAGTCCCCAAATCGCAGTTCCTTGAAGTGTCATTAGACACCCTCACGATTTCCATGATTAAAGCCATAATTTAGCGTTAATAGTGAAATGCCACTCTGTGATTTTCCCTAAAACACCCAACGAGGAGAAAGAGGAGAGCGCGCACATGGCTGGTCGTCGTTGATCTCGGCGATGGGGTAGCTAGAAGGTCCCTCAGCTCGGGGCTCCCTGCCCTTCCCCCGGGTTTTTCTCACGCTGGCCCTCGTCTCACACTAACATCACCAAATGGCCTGAGGTGCCCGGGACATAGGTTATTCTCCTTGCTTCTTTGCAGAGGTGGGTGCCTCTGTTAGGAAATCTTTTGTTAACCACGTTACAGGCAGAGTTTTTGTCAGCGTGTTAGCTCCATGTACGCAGGGTACAACCTGGCGTCAGCTGTCCTGTGGACAGTCGATGGCAGAGCCTCAGAGCACTGTCCCCATGCTCACCTGCACCTAGACCGCACGCCTGGCTCTCGGGGTGTGGACGGGCAGCAGGCAGGAGCAGCTCCACCCCGTCCACCTCACTGGTGGCCCTGGCTACGGGGCAACAACTCCCAGGATAGCACGCTCTTTAGGGCAGAGGTCAGAAGCCTGCAAAGACTTGCGTGGAAGTGCAGGTGCCCACTCAGCCCCGAAAATGGCACAGTGTCGTCTCTGCCCACGTTACGCTGAACAATGGCAGGCACGTGGCCAAGCTAAAAACCCAACAGAGAGGACAAATCTGTCCCTTCGATGGAGGTGAGGGGTGGGGTTGAACATTTGCTTACAACTTACCACCTGTCAATGTCAACAACGGGGACAGTCTCTGGCTTATGAGATGTCTAATACCTTTCAGTGTGCTTTATTGTTCTTAAGATTTCAGGGGTTCACCATGTTTGAAGTCCTGAAAGGTGAACAGGTTAAAAGCAGGGCAGACCGCCGCTCAGTCATTAATTTAGAGTTCCATCACAGTGCCTGAGAGTTCTTGGCTTATTTATGTTTCCACGACGGCCTGCCTCATTAGCATCCTCACCCCTTGGTAATGGACTTCACTGGGAAGCCAGCACTCCACCCACGCTCACTGAATACAGAGCAAAGGAACGCAAGTCAGAAAGAGAAAGCAGACAGACAGAGGTCAAAGCCAAGCTGAGACCACGCACAGCAAGTGCTCCCAGAGCTCCGACCGGCACCGCAGCATTTATCAAAATATTTGTTCTTTCCTCTGGTGAAAGTCAAAACCTTTCACTTTGACCCATTGTTATTATAAATATAATTTATCATAAGGTAAGCCTCTGAATGGTAAATGGGCTATTGCTTGCTCATTTACAAATTATATAAGATATATGATAAAAATGCTAACTGAGCAAGATTAATTTAAAGTTCCTAGGACCACAGAATAAAGACTCATAAAATATTTACAGCTCACTGAGCTCTGGACATAATGGGATCTTGCTAGCAAAAATAGGGCACAAAAAAGCAAATTGAAAAGAGTATTAATTGATACTGCAGTTGTCCATCGTCACGTACCCACGAGGGGAGGAGTCGGAAAGGTGGCCTGGAGCCCCCGTTTACTTTCTGGATTCTTGCCTTTCCCTCTGCCTCCCTGATATTTTCAATTACTCTTACTGCAAAAAATAGGTTGTGAATATTAATAAATTCATATAATACAAAAAGATCAACCTCTTTTTACATCCACGCCACAATTAGGACATCATGTGTATAAAGAGATTTCTGCAAAATCATGGATAGAACTTGCAAACGTAACGCTGAACAAAAGACGGCAAAAGGAAAGAGAAAACGTGGTGCATGAATACACTTACATAACGTGGAAACGCAGGCAGAATCATCGAAGGGGTCAGAAGTCCGGCGTGGCCCTTCTGCTGAAGGGCAAAGTGAAGGAGAAGGACGGAGCTAGAGAGGGTGCGGGAGCCTTGGAGGAGGCTGGTCCCTCACTACTTCTTCCTCTGGGTGGTCCTCCCGTGGCCCTGCCCCGCCGAGCACACTTCGCTTTTCACACCCTTGTCACCATCCTCCCTGTTGCACGTGGCCACATGGACTTTCAGGTATTACAATGCTGGTCCCCACGCGAGTCTCTTGTCATATCGTTCTCCAATTCGTTTTTCCTAAACATCCCAGTTCCCTAATTCACAGTGCCTCTGCCACAGGGCCTTTTCTCAGGACACCGGGGCCTGGGGCACAGACTTCCTGGGAGACACCATTTCCTCTGCCATCCTTTCAAAGATGGCGCCGCCAAGGATGAAATGCGCCTTCTCTCCGGCCCTTAACAGCTTCCTGGACGGTTCTACGGGGCACAACGCCACCGTGACAAGCACCTTATCATAACGCCCTTTTCACGCAGCGGAAGTAGGAAAAGGGTTACAAGAAATCAAATAACCGTATAAAAGGGAAATGTGTGTCTTCCTCCTCCTCTCCCTCTAGCCACGCAGATACACAGAAGTGCCTGGAGACCAAAGGAAGCAATCGGGAGGGACACAAACGCAGAGAAGAAAACCAGGCGGCGCACCATTCACACACTCGGAAAACAGAGCAGGCGGTGGGGGCTGCTGCTCACAGGTGAGAAGTTCTGTTTGGGGAACAGAAAACATGGAACCTATCAAACCTGTTTCCATGTTACACATACATACGACTTGAACATATTTCTAGAACTAAAGAATAGCATATTTATTTCACTCCTATTGAGATTAGTTTAAATTTTTAGCTCAAATAATTTAAACAGTCTGATTTTACTGCATTTGTGTAAGAAGAAATCCAGGAAAGTAAAATTGCTAAATTGATGAGAATGGACATTAATAAATGCTCTCCTGAAATGTGACAGTTTACCTCCACAGAAGAGACATAGAAACATGCTAACTATGTTGTTTTGATGATTTTTATGAGCATATTTACAAAATATTTTTTATGGATAAACCTTTTTATTTATTTGATACTTAAGGCAAACAACAGGAGCCGTTATCTTCATTCCCAAAAATTATGTTGTATTAGTTGCCTGTTGCTGCTTTGACAGATTACCATTGATTTAATGGCTGGACGTAGCCCAGGTCGTTTTTCCTGCGGTTCTGGAGTCCGAATACCAACATGGTCTCACCGGACGAAAATCAAGGTGTCAGCAGGGCTGCGTTCCTTCCGGGGGCCCTCCAGGGACACCCGTTTTCTTACTTCTTACAGCTTCCGGGGGCTCCCTGCGTTTCCGACCGATGGCCCCATCTCCATGTTCACTGCCAGCAGTGTGTCTTCCCCTCTCTCTCTAAATTAGCCCTTCTCGACTGCCTCCCCCCTTTTTGAAGAATCGTGTGGATAGAAGGAGCCCAGATGGTCCAGGGCAATCTCCTCGTCTGCGGGATGGCTGACTGGCGATGTTACTTCCACCTACAACCTTACGTCCCCTCACCATAGAGCATGTTCCTGGCTCGGGACTTCGGACCTGGGCTGCTTTGGAGGCCGCTGTTCAGCCTGCCGCCCACCTTAACGTCTGAATCATAGGTACGGGCACACACAGACCGAAGGAAGAGGCTGCCATACGGGGGTGGGTGGGAGGAAGGAAGGCTCATAGATAGAAAGAAGAGACAGTCTTCCCAGTGTTTTTTTGCCTAAAGAAATGAGTGCTACCCACTATGAAGTTTCTTGTTTTGCTTTCAAGACTTGCCCCAGGAACAAAGCACTCTCATGTCCCCTTTCGTTGGTTCCTGGAGGACCCTGCCCCCCAGGACAGTGCCCCGCTGTACGATTCAGAAGAGAAAAGAGCTGTACTTTTATCAAGTAGAATGGGTCAGGTCAATAAAGAAAGAAGGGGAAAGGGAAAATTAGAAAACCTCAGGGACCTCCTTGGCAGATTTCAGGAAAGGGTACACATGGACGTGAGGGGTGGAGATGTTCACTCATTCCCCTAACCTGGATCACCACTTTGAGGGCCGTTCCTTTAAGAACAGGGATTTGAGACCTCTCCCAAACCAGGTGTGGCCTGGGATGCCTAAGGATGCTGGTCCTCCGCCATCTCAGCAGGAGAAGAGACAGCCTCAGAGAGTTAGGGCATGTAGCTTATACCGACTGCAGTGAAATGCAGTGTTCTTGAGAACACACTTTCAGCTAAGGTGCCGCCCTCGTGGGCAGAAAGGGACAGAGTATAAAATAAAAGAAGGATGCTGGGACCCTGAGGCCCTGCTGGCAGGAAGCAGGCTGACAAGAGTGCTCAGCTGCACCTACGGGTAGCCTCCCGCTAAAGGGAAGGAGGACCCAGAGGGCAAAACCAAGAACCAGGTCCTTCGGGGAGAGGAGCAGCCTACAGAACAGATAATCTCTGTAATTATCTAATTATCGAGATTAGCACCTGGCAGAAAGACCTAGAAACACTTTTGAAACCTCCTCCCGAGATTCCCAGAAACACTAGTAGCACATGTGGGAAGAGACAAGGACAATGAGTTTGCTTTGTGATCTGCTGGGCCTGCAGCCAGGATGTGTCTATGGGTCATCCATTTCCATGAGCCCACCTCAAAACAAACCCTCCGCACACTCCGGGGTTTAGGACCAAGTAGGTAAGCATGCTTGCTCAGTCATGAGTGGAGGAGCTGGAGGCTGGCTGAGTTAGTCTGGGCCAGGCTGAGCAACTCTCCTTCAAGTTGAAGTTCAGCTAGACTTGGTCCTTCCTTCAAGGTGCACTTAGGCCTACGCCTGTTTTCATTGTTCTTACCAGAAGTACCCAGATACATTCAACAAGAGTTATACTCCCCTAAGTTTTTGCGGAAGTTTACCCAAGAAATGCACTTACGATAGCAGCTATTATTATCTGCTTGCGAACAGAATTGTGTGGGTAAATATGCTCATATACACGTGGAAACAATGATTATGCTTATTAGGTAACCACAGATATTGATCCCTACGGCACGTCACCCACGCATTGTTGCATTTGGTCCTCTCCCTCCATTTTATCGCCTTACCCTTTTCCGGATACGCCCTGGGGCTGTCCTTCACGGTTCAGGGATCGGCACCGCTTACTCTAGGGGCTGTTCCAGCGCCCAGGATCCGGAGGAGAAGCTCTTCACACTGCATAGCCGAACCACGTGAGAACGAGCTGCTAACACACAAGGACATTTCCAGTCTCTGCCTCCGTGATATCTGCTAACATCCTATCGGCCAAAGCAAGGCTTCGAACAAACACCCTGTTAGTGGAGCAGCAGACCAGGCAAGGGGGGCAGCAGTGGGTGTCTTTTAATCTGCCGAACCCGGCAACTTGACTTAGAGTGGTCCCGGTTATCTGTGTGGGCAGGAATTTTCACGCAGGCCTAGCATGGAGTGGGCCGGGAAGAACACAGAAGACTCCGATGAATGAACTTAGCCACAAGTCTGAGTGAGAGACAGCCCTTGACCTCCGTCTCCAAGCACACAATGTTGCATGATTCAATACACTCGGAAGCAAGCAAACCTTCAAAGTTAATAAGAATAGCCTAACGATATTTGTAAATCATGCAGATCACTGAACTCTGAAGGATAGCACTGGGCAGTGTCCATTCAAGATTAAGGCAACAAAATGGAGAGTACTTACCCAGGTATCCCTGGCTGGTGTGGCTCAGTGGATTGAGCGCAGACTGCCAACCAAAGGGTCGCCGGTTTGATTCCCAGTCAGGGCACATGCCTGGGTTGCTGGCCAGGTCCCCAGTGGGGGCCATATGAGGGGCAGCCACACATTGATGTTTCTCTCCTGCTCTTTCTCCCTCCCTTACCCTCTTTCTAAAAATAAATAAATCTTTTTTAAAAAAACAAATGTCTAAAAAAAAAGAGGTCAAAAGATGCAGTAAGTGTGGGTGATGTGCCAGTATGAGTCAGTATCAGTAACAATATAATGGTCATAACCATTGTGTGTATGTGTATAATATGTATATAAAATTATGTTTGCAAGTAGATAAAATGCCTGCTGCCGTAAGTGCATTTCCTGGGCACACTTCTGCAAAAACTCGGTGGAGTACGTGGAAGAAGATAAAAGCAAAACAGGAAGTGAGGGATAGGGGCTTGAATAAAAATATTTCTAGTCGTTTGACAGTAACTATTATTGAAAACATTTGGATACTTTTGATAAGAACAATAAAAAAATCTTTGCTGAATATAAGAAGAAAACTTTAATAGGGTGTTTTCATGATAAAGCAGCTTATATTTGCAAAAACGTGCCCCATTTCCTACCAGCCTTTGATGGAAATGTTACAAATGCTGTCAAACTACTTACATTTTCCAGCACGTAACGTGTTTTACATCCAGAGAATGTTTAATTAATTTACTGATTAATGTTTTAATGCTGTTGCTATTTAGCAGCTGTTTTGACAGAACTGTCTTCCTCATTATAGAAATTCTACTTGTGGAAAGAAGTCGACCATGGGCACATGGACCTATTGAATTATCCACCTCACCAATTATGTAGTATAAAATTATTCATCCTCATATAATTTGATCAGGAAAAATCATTTATCTTTAGCAACTGTGTAAAATTAGATATTATGCTGGAGCATAACCGCAATTTAAAAGTGTCTGTAGTTAGAAAACTTTTAAAATGTATTTGAACAGTGAATGATTGCCTATTTTCGCATACCACTTTGTTATAAAAAAAAAAAAGGTTAGTATCTAAGTAATTGCTCCTCTGAGCCCACTTCTCTCACCGTTTAAAAAGCATCACTTAGTTGTTCAAATGCAAGATGTCTATCGGTTATTGTTATTGGCTGAGCAATTTACTGGAGACCTCGTTCTGATTATATTTCAATGTGTATAAATTAATGAATTCAGAATCAATTTATTTCCTAATGAAACCGACATAATTTAATTGGGAACGCGTCCGCGCTGGCATCAGCCCCGCTCTGTGGGAGAGCTTCTGCGGCGAAGCTTCTGCAAAGGTTGAGCTGACGCTTAACATTTGTTACTCGCAGTCTCTGCTCGGCATTAAAATTGCTTTCCAATCTCCGTGTAGGTCTTTGTATCACATCGCGTTCGAAGACCACGGCTGATGCATCCGGAGATTACTTTTCTGCAAGAGCTAACCAAGTGGGTCTAAATAGGCTTGTCAACTAACATGAATACTCCAGTGAACTAGAATTAAGCACTTCAGCTGTCGTTTGGGGCTATGCAGATTTTTTTTTCTCTTTGGTCAGTCTTTCTAGATAGCTTCCAAGAAATATGTAACTCAGATAAACATCAAGAAGAATATGTAGCTTTACCTAGAATTTATGTATCTACATTTTTCTGACTTTGTGTCAATCGATACATTCATATTTAATCCATAATATACCAAAGCATAATTTACAGGCAAAATATATTGATATAGATCCATATATTACCTGTATTTGGGGGGGAAATCTGGAAAAATAGGGACAAAATATGAAAGAAAAAAAATGAGTCACTGCAATAACAATTGATTATGACACTCTAAAAGGAATACACACTTAGCAGGATGCATGCCATTTTTAATTATTTTCTGTAAGTTAGGAGTCATAAGAATGGTCCTTTTATCTCCCAGAAGAATGACCAATGCAATTTGCTAAAAACGGTCAGATGGGTAAAGTTATCTTATGTAAGATAACTTCAAAACATAACATAAAATACTATGTAAGATATACCAAACTTCTCTCAATAAAATGTTTTGCTATTCAGCAACCCACCCATCCAAGAATTCTGCAAAACTCTTTGTAAAAAATCATGAAAGTTCAACTAACTAGTGATTCCAATATTATTTTAATATTCCCATGAACAGTTGGTTCCTTATAAAAAGCTTCTTTGCATTTTGGCTGTAAACTATTTTGTTAAATCATTATAGGTTTAACTGAAAGAATTGATAATTTTCATATTATTACATATCATCTTATTATTTTATCTAAACCCCCATATCAAATAGTAAAAAAAAAATCACCTTGAATATTTTTTAAAATACACAAAATTAAGTAAAGATAATGTTACAACTTTTGTAAAAACATAAAATTTGCTTCAGAACTATTATACTCTACCTAACAAACAATGCATTGCTCAGATAAGAATAATATAAAAATGTATTTTTAAAATGTGGTTTTCCCTTAAATTCATTAAATATTAAAATGATGTTTTAAATATGACATGTTAATTCATCATTGGCATATTGCTGTCCTAAAACATACCTTATAAAATAAACTTTATATCACTTCTGCTTCAGGACAGCCTAAATAAGCAGCAAAATGATGCTATATTCATAGTTGTGGTCAATGCAGCTTCTGAAACCTTTAAAAATTTTCAGTACAATGTGATAATTGAGGTAGCTTTCCTTTCCAAAAAATCCACAGTGAGAGACTTCCGTTTCAATTTATATTGCAAAATTGTTACCCTGCCCCTGAAAATCTCTACAGCTAAGATAGCTTGATCAAATGCGATAAGCTGAGCTCCCAGAAAAGTCAGGGAAATACAAAAGAACCAGAGCAAAGAAGACAGACACTGGTAATAAGTCTGGACGGAGGCTGGAGCTCCCTGGCTGGGTGACCGTGGGTGGGGACAGGGACAGGGACCGTGTGGTAGCTGCAGTCACCTCAGACCTTGGGTTTCATTTTATTTTTTTCAATACCACTTAAGTGAAGATTACTGATGCTGTCCACCACTGTATTTTTATTTTATTTTATTTTAATCCTCACCTGAGGACTCAGGCATGCTGACTGATTTTAGAGAGGAGGGAAGGGAGTGGGGGAGAGACAGAGGGGATGAAAGAAGAGAGACAGACATCATGTGAGAGAAAAACAGCGATCGAACTGCAACCTAGGTATGTGCCCTGCCCAGGAATCGAACACGCGGTCTTTTGATTTACAGGGCGATGCTCCAACCAAGTGAGCCACACTGGCCAGAGCTTAGACTACAGGTTTGAAAGGCCACATGAACGGGAGACAGCACCTTGAGTTATCATCTGGTCAGATGTTGGAATTGAACGTGGTACATAAAGCACAACACTGAAAACTGGCCCTCAGTTTGGTTACAACAAAACAAACAAACACCAAGTTACAGGAAAGTAGTAACCTTTTATAAATAAGCCTGCGGCCCACAGCAGAAGCGGCAGTACAGCTGCACTCCGGGATGCACCCCCAACTCAGCTCTTCGAAGATTCTCTCAGATAAGCTGTAACTGTTATAACCATCAACACCAAGGTTTAAGGGAACATGAGGAAATCAACAAAAATTAGAACAGGGAAACAATCCAACTCCCAGAAAAGAAATGAATCCACGTGTTATAAATACATCTCTACGATACGACAGAAATGAAAAGCCTGACACACGGGACAGTGTGTCAGGTATAAAGATACCTTTAGGAGGGACCGAGGTGGAAGGGGGTAGAAGATGGGCTACCGCCGCACCTGTAATGTTTCGTGGCTTACGCACGCTGCGTGATGTTACCTGAGGGTTTTACCAGCATTAGTCATGTATTTTTGCACTTCCAAAACAATCAACTTTAAATTAAAAAGCAGAGTGCCACATTATCGAACCATTATAATGTGATGATGTGTGAGTATACGATTTGGAAAAGTTTTTGCCAAACACCTCTTACCTGTCTTGGCTTAACCGGACAGAGATTACACATAACACCACGGAGGCCACAGAAGGCACAGCTCAGCATCCACCCACCCTCCTCTGTCGGAAAGAAAGCCTTGACCCAGGAAACTGGCCACCCTAACAGTTCCTACCAGAGTCCAGTTACCACACGGGGACCCGGGACGTCTGCGCTGTAGACCCGGGTTTCTGGTGGGAATCGCCTTCAACCATGAATGTGACCTTGGGCACCACACTCAAGAGACTATCAGAGAAAAGTCAACACTCCAGTCAGCTGATGACTTTGTAGATACAAAGCTACTAAGCAGATTATACCAGCATGTCTTCTGGTCAGGGTAGCCCCTGCCCATGAGAAAATGTGGAAAGGAAAGCAAATCATAGTGAATCTCCGAGAAGCATGAATCAGGACGGACGGAGCTGTTTGACAGACTAGGTGGTGAGACACATCCTCTGTGACAGCCTGAGGTCACAGTCAGAACACGGGCTGAGTTTGCCTCGGGAGAAACGGTGTCCTATGCTCCTGGGCCCAAGGAGATTGCTTCAGACGGGATGAAACTAGGAGCAGGGACCGGTGGTCTGACGCCCCCGACACCCCGCCCAGCTCCGAGTTCTTCAGGATTCAGGATGCAGTAAGGCCTTTACATGAGGAAGGGCCACCATTCCTCCTTCCGAAGGTGACAAGGTTTGCTCCGTGTCCTTAAAAATAATCAGCTTAATATGAGGAATTGAGTTTGGACATAAAGTAAATAGACAACCCGTAGTAACAGCTGCCTATTTTTTCACTCCACCTAACACAGCTGCAGTTTGCTGTATTCAATATTTCTAGGTAAGGATATTATACCAAATATTGTAATCAAATTATTTGTTATGCACTCTTATTCTAAAGATCTATTTTCAAGAATAGTATTTTATTCTACATATTAGAATAGACTTATCAGGCTGTACTAATTCAAAGAAAATAACATTTTACTTATATTTATTCTTTACTATAAGTAAAACTAGATCATAGGCTAATAGTAAATTAATAATAAATGTAATCACTGTAGACACTATTATCATTTTGCAGCATAGACTCCAATATAAAAGCTCGTATTACAAGTTTACAAGTACTTACTTAATGCCATATTTCCCAAGAAATTGGATTCTACTAAAAGTTTTTATGACTTTGAAAGAATTTTATCCGAAATTGTTGAATATTTCCATGTACTATATACATATTTTTAAACAGGTTTTTAGTGCTCCACTCTTGGACACCAATTAATTTATTATTTGACTTCTTCTATTATTTAATATTATATTTTCATTACTAATTTAGGTTGTTTTCCATTTAAACTATTAAATAAACACTATATCTGAATGACATATGGCTCTGGATAATAATCACCAAAAATGCTGAGTCATTATGTGACATATTGTTGCACTGATGGCTGATGCCACCCGGGAACTCCAACCAATGTGAGCATCACTAAAAGTGATACAAGCAGACATCATATACTTCATGCAATAGAAAAGCAACAGAAATGTCACAGTATCACCTACGAAGTACTGAAAAATTTGAATCACAAATCTAACCAAGACTATATCTTTTCTGATTTACAGGAAATGCAGAAGTACAGGAAAAATTTAAGTGACATCTCCAGAAGCCATTGGCCAAATCCAGGATAAGGGACATTCTATAGAATAAATAACCGGATTTATCCAATACATCATTGGCATTAAAAAATGGTGTTATATTAAGTAGACTTCAAAGATATATTGATAACAACCAAATAGAGTGTGAGGACTTTGAATTCTGATGAATAGAGTAGGTACTTTGAAAAACAGGATAAATTGAAGTAGGAACTGGTTATTTAATATTCAAAGATGTCCTGAGCAACTGTAGAGTCTGGGGGCACAATGACTTAGGGTTTATTTTTTAAAGACCCTACAACTTAGAGACACGCACACCGAAATGGTTCAGTGTTGTATTGTCTGAAATTTGTTTAAAATCCCTCAGAATAAAAAAGATGAACATGCTTAGATAAAATTTAACGAACTGTTACTATTTGACGCAGCTGAGTGATGGTCTCAGAGGTTCCTTATAGGACTCTCTCCAATTTCACATGTTTATAAATTTCATTATTAGAGGTTAAAAATGTTTTGATGACTTGGATTTTGCTCATGGCTTTGAAAATTTGTGGGTATTTGTTTTAGATAAATTCCTAGCAATTGGACTATGGATCAAAAGGAAACTATTTGTTAAGTTTTTTACATTTTGTATTGCAATTAATCAGTTACACGTAGAAATACCTGAATCCTTGTTAAAAGGTTACCGGTCTTCAGGGAACTTCCGGGTAAAATGCACTATCCCACTATTATTTTAACTTTTACTAGTGGCATTTACTTTTCAAAAATATGTGTTTATTAACTTTTTGAATCATGTAAGTAAATCACCTGTTAAATTTGTTATCTCTTATGACTCTTTACAAATTTACGCACTGTGATTTGTAAAAGTACTTCCTTTATTAAGGATGTTAACGTTTTGCGTGACCTATCAATCACAAAAACAAATCTCTCACTGGAACATTAGCATTCAGACTTTGTCCGTATATCCTTCCATGCAGGTATCAGAAACATTCAGGTAGCAATGTGCCTCCCTCCTCTCCGTATCGGCACCTGCCACTAGGGTCTCGAGTTATAAAGCGCAAAGGAGGCTCCCCCTGGAACCCAGGACCTTGTTCAGTACTATCAGTGAGGCCTCGCTAGTCTGTGTTAACAGTGGAACAAAAGGGCCTAGCATCTGATGGTATAAAAGGAAGGCTTAATTAGCATTAAATCATAATTGAGAGAGCGGTATTTAACAATTCTGTACCAGTCAACCGAAGATTCCTTCCTAAACGAGGGCCTGAGGCCTTTGTGCGGGGCCTAGAACGACAAACGCCCAGCCGCAGGCATTTCCCGGAGGTGGGAACACGTCAGTGACTTGGGCGGCCTGCAGAGGGGCTGGTCACAGCACAGAGCTCAGACTGGCCCAGCAAAGCCAGCCTCCTGCCTCCCACGGGCCCCAGGAGCGAGCCCTGCCCCGAGGCTGGGTCTCGCCCACCTTCACGTATACTGCTGGTCTCCCCACTAAATGGCCTTTAAGCCCTGGCCAGGGTGCCCGGCCGATAACACTTCCCTTTGGGAGTTTTTTCCAGTGAAGAATCCTCGTTTCATCTCTTGAATCGCCTTCAGGCACCTGCCAGCGTTTTGGTGGCGGGTTCAGCTGAGCTCTCTGGTTTAGACTTTAGTGAGATGTTATTTTTTTTCTCTGGTGGCATTATTTTATAACCTTACTGCATTGTAGTCACAATATTTCTTTTAAATTCTATTTTAACATGCATGAAGGAGTGTTTCATTGCTGGTTCAAAGTACACACAAATACGCATCAATAATCCTTTTGGGGGGTGTGGTGAGCTCTGAGAACCCCCATTTACCTTGCCCCCATTGAGCCCACGTTTCACCTCAGGGTCTTTTCTTGACATAAACATCTGTAATCTCAGGAAGGTTCACAAACACACACCTTTTAAGGCTGCTAAGAAAGACACTGCCCCATATTAGTAAGTTACTCTGTCGTCCATCATGTTGCTTAAACTAAGAAATTTTGCAGTTTTTCTCCATTGTTTGCTTCCTCAGGCATCCCATCTTGATCTAATTCCACCATTAAAAATGGAGACACAACCTCCAAAAAACTTTCAGAGCAGTCTTCACCAGCTCCACCTCATTCCAAGCCATTTGGACCTCGGAGAGAACGTCATATCTCATCCGCCTGTAGCTGCTCGTGGGTCCACCCCTTGCGCTTTCCAAACAACCCCTGGGTGACCTTTCTAAACCAAACACAGGCCAAGTCCCTTGTGTTCCATTAGAACCTTCAAGACTGTCATAGCAAGTCTTAACAGAAGTCTGAACTTCTCACACCTAGGCAACGCCTTCCGGGACTTGTCCCGGGCCCACGCCTCCAGCTTCGTTCCCGTCTCCTTCAAGATCACTGTTTTTTTTTCTTATGACATTACCCAGTGAAGCTGGGCCTGTCTTAGGATTTTAGGACTTGTCATTTCTTCAGGTTGGAGTGCACGTGCCTCATCGGGGACTTCCCTGACAATGATCTTGATCAGCCGTCCCACTCCAGCTGGCCTGCCCATCACACGCCCCATCACTCCTTTTCATCAGGATGCTTGCGTTTGCTGCACCCTGACTTGTTTCCTGCTACTGGTTTCCTGTCCATTTCTCCACATTCAAGGGGAACCTCATCTGTTCGGATTACCCATCTATTCCAAGCATCTAGAAAAATAGTTTGTCGCCGTAGCTGTCTATACATGTTGTATGTGTTAGAGTTACAAACAAGCCATCTTGAAAGAACACAAAAGAATTCCCAGACCAACACAGTTGCCATCATGAACTGGAAAAGTCAGCTCTTGAATGTGGCATTCCGAGGTCACCGTGGGCAACAGAAAATCTGGGAGCATCCCGATTCCAGACATTCTGCCCTAGAGTCATCAATGGCACATTTGGACTTGTCGGAAAACGAACTCTGATATTCAGTTCAGAAGGTGCGTGCACCGATTCTGAAATCACTTGAAGCTGTGCTCTAACGTTTGGTTGTACAGTAATGACCACAGTGTCCAACGCCCCGATTCCAGTTACTTGGGAGACTGTTCATTATGAGTCAGACCCACGCTGGGCAGCTTCCAAGGCCACGCTGAGGTTCTCTCGTAGCGAAGACTCACACTAGGTCACGTCATCCTTCAACATCCATCCCAGTCAGAACAGTGCTATCCATGGAATTTAGTGCAGAATTCTGAGCCATCATATAAGTGCTCACTTAAGAGCTGATATTGAGGTCGAGGTTCATTTTTACTTTGCCCGTCAGAGACACTGTAGCTCTTTCCTCGGCCCAAGTGAGATGTCCCACGGTCTCTATGGTAACACAGGTCAGATTTCCAAAATTTTAAGACAGACTTTGGTACCGGTCACTAAACAGGCATATATGGGAATTCTTAACTCCATGTTTTGATTTTGTTCCCTGTATAAGATTGTTTAAAATTATATACTAGCTCCATTTAAAAACCTAAATGGAAAGTGTATTAAATATCATATTCCATCAGTAGAACTTTGATTTCTTAAAGTTATCTACCTAAGTAGAATCACTAAATTATGCCATTCATAGTTAGTAGGAATTCAGATAAGAGCCCTAAGCATTCTGATTATAGCTAATTACCGAACTCACAAATCTGTAAACTCAAACTTGCCAATCACCCCTTCATACCAAGTTGGTGACTGCGCAACAGGCCAGGGAGACAGACGTCCCCAAGGGCCCAGCAAGAACGGCATGAACACTGGCCTCATGGTCCACAGGGCTCAACAAGAGGACAGGAGCTAAACCTCGAGGCTCAGGCGGACAGAGACTGAGATTCTGCTTGAGATTTTATTCTTCAACAAACCATCACTCTAATTATTTCGCTGTAACCTGTTTATCCGTGAAGACTTTTCTGCCCTCACATACCCACACAAGAAACTCAGCTCAAGTGCATCACCGAACCGATTCAAATGTCAGTCTACACAGCCTCCAGCATCCCGAGCCCTCAAAGAGAATGATGCCCCGTTGCGGAGCGAAGCCAGTGAGAAGTGGGAACTCCAATTTCAGCTGTGTTTTCAAACAGCCCTATAATTTCATCGCTGTTTCCCCAATCAGTCGTTTCTTCCTGCAAAGGCAGCCTCTGCCAGCTGCGCTGAAACAGCCCGGGAAAGAGGGTGGACGACAAGAACCTGAGCAGGGGCAGGAGCTGAGGAGCGATTGCAACGGTCAAGGGAAGGCGTGGTGTTGGCTCTGACCAGAGCGACGACGACCGAGGCTGTCAATCAGAAGGGGTCCGGCCTTGTCATTTTGCAGGAAGACCCAAACTGACGCCTACACAGACTGGACTATGAGGTGTGGATGCCCTGGAAGCCTCCTTTGGGGGCTTTTTTGTTTAATTAAATGTATTGGGGTGACATTGGTTAATAAAATTATATTGGTGTCAACAGTACAATTCTATGACATGTCACTGGTACATTGCATTGTGTGTTTACCACCCAAAGTCCAATCTCTTTCCACTCACCGTATATGTGACCTGGGGTCCTTCCTTCCCTCCAGCGTTCCTGGTAACATTGTTGTTCCCTTACTAATCCTGAAAGTCTTCATGGACTTTTTTGCTTTTAGTTGTTTGTGGGAAGAGTTATTCTAAAAAAAAAAAGCCCGTCTGTGAACAGAAACAGAGGACAGCCTCCCTCTCTGCAGGTCCCCCACAGGTAGTCTGACACCTCAAATTAGATGTGCGAGTGCAGCTGGGTTTCTGGGTCTCAGCCTAAGACGTCACAGGGAAAACACCAATTTAATATCACTCATCGGCTTCATTCTGTGTGCCTTTTATTATATTTATGCATGTGCACATACGTATACATGTGTGGGCAAACATGCATGTGTGGATGTGCATAGACACACATATGCACATGTGCACATGCATTCTGTGCACATATGCATGCACAAATACACATGGACATACACGCATATTTCAAACTGATTACTTAAGTGCAAGCTCCTTATAAATTCCATTATATAATTTTTTATTTAAAACACATTGTGTGTGTGTGTCTATTTCTAAAAAACACTGAAAACTGATAATCTATTTAAATAACCAATTCTTGCATAAAAACTCAGAATTTTACACAGTCCTATAATTTTAGCAAGGATAAAGAAGTAAAATAATTTTAGGCCTGGAATTCATAATGATAATGAAGCCATATGTTTTGTGAAAATCAGAAGGTTTTCTAAGAGAATGCATCTTCAAGTTTTGATAGACGGGCTGACTCACAGGAACGGGACCATCCCATTGTTCCTTAGATGGAAGGCTCACTGATCTATTTTGGCAGCGAGACACATAATGATGCAGAGAAAGAGTCCCAGAACCCAGAGCTTTGAAGCTCGTGCAGCTGCCTGGTGATGATCGCATCTGCTACATGCTGCCCAGAGTTCAGTCTCTGCAGAAGCGGCACAACCACTGTCAGGGGATTTAAAAGGCTGCCACCAATTTGCAGTGGCAGCAATTAGCAGGAGTGATGCTAAGCCTCTCCAGATTTCAAGCTGTCAGGGTCTGGTCAATGTATGTGTGTGTATTTTTTTTGTGTGGTGGGGGGGACTGGCAGTATTATTTGATTAAATTCATTTGTATCTGTAAAGAAAGGGTTTATTTGGTAAGTATTTCTGAGATACTTAAGAATACTTATAAATGATATTCAAAGCCCCAGAAGTGAACCCATGTCTTACGTAATATTTTGTGAAGACAGGAAGAGAATGTCCAATCCCACCGTAGAGATATTTAAGGGGCAGAAAATACATTACAGTCAATGTCACTGAAGCCATGACACAGAAAGAATCTTGCAATGATGTCACGGTATGAACGGGAAGCAACCCTTCAGCTGTCAGGAGGTCAGGGTTAAAACCACAGCTCTACTGAAAAATGTTACACAAAGCAAATCCCATTTCTTAAGGTCATCTGGTTGTCATTCGACACATTTTTAAGTTGAATTAGAAAAACGTTCGCATAACAGTGACATCCTCAATGTGATGCAGTAAAAAACCCTGAACCCTCCTTACCCCCCAGACATAAGAATTCAGCAAAAATGCAAAAGCAGATGCCCTGTATGAGAAATCCAGAAACTCCTTGATAAGCTTCTGCATCCTGAAAGTATGCAAAACGACTCCCTGGGGCTGGTAGGGAGACTCCAGACACCCTCACCCTGGAGTCCCCGCCCCGGCGAAGGAAGAGGCTCCATGGAGTTGTCAGCTCACCCCGGGGGGAGGCCTCGATGGGCGCGCCCAGAGCCCAGCTCCTCTCAAACACTGAGCATGTGTCTCACCAGTCCTGACAGGTCTGCACAGTCCAGCCACCCAGCGGAAAACAGGACAGTGGCTTAGGCTTAAGAGACCACAAGTCCTCGCCCATGCTCAGCACAGAGAAAGCAGATAAAAGAAAAAGTCGCAACAATCCTCGAATATGTATTCCCTACTTGCCACTTTTAATTACTGGGAAAGGCCACTCAGAGTCAGGGTGTCAGAGAGAGCTGCAAATAACTGAGGCACTAACACAGAATAAGCTAAACACACCGAGAATTGTGTTTCCCACGCAGCCGAGGACTGGGGGTGGGCTGTTCCTGACGTCAGCTTGGTCTCTGAAGATCAGCCGTGTCTAAGACCTGAGTACAGGTCTTACTAATTTTCCCACTGCAGCTCCAGTCAAGGAAAAAAATAAATGAAAAGGGGATGCTGGAGTCAGGACAGTGAATACTTTCTCGGTAACAGCCACAACTGCACACAGTCACTCACAGTTACAAGAAAGATGTTGCTCTCTGAGATTTCAATTATCTATGGTATAATCTGGCAAATGAGAGGGAGTTAGAAACTGCTTAAGTGAGCAGTTCGCAGCTGCCACAATGGAGCAGCTACACGTGGCTGGTAGAGAAGAAAATTAATTTGCTGGCTGCACAGTGATGCACCCCAGCTATGTCAGCCCAGCTCAGTCAGCCTGAGGCCTGCCATATGTCCACGATTTCCGTCTCCCACAGTCCTACCTGGATCTTTGCAATACACCCACACTGTTTGAGGACAGTCAATAAAAACTCTTACGAGAGACCATAAAACCTCATCTGTCAATGAGGAGGCTGGAGCTCCAAGTTTAACGATTGTGTTCAAGACGGAGACACGGGTGGAACCCACAGGATCAGAGATTCTCTTGACAGTGACCTATGAGGTGCCCACTCGTGCGTCCATCACCTGTCACCTCACAGCAGGATGTGAACTCCGTGAGGGCAGAGATTCCACTCGATTTGTTTTCCCCTGAATTGACAGCACTGAGTACAACAGAATTTGGCAAGTGTTTGATGCTCAATAAATAAATTTTTGAATGCATGGATGGTAAGCCTCAAGAAATGTTAGTTCATATTATCATCATCCCTACTTACTCAGCCTAAATAAGAAGCTAGTGGTGTTTCTGCATGTCCCTCCTTTTACAGGACCTGGATTGGAGGTCGTATTTGGGGTCATCTCAGATCCAGGCAACACTGCCCTGCCTGCCCGCAGCAGCGGCCCCAGTGACCGTGGGCAGTGGAATCCTTTCAGGATGTCTGCAGACTTGCCCGCAGGATAAACAGGCCACCCACCAGCTTCTCTGGGACAGCCGTGTCGGAAGCAACCCCGCGTTCCGGGAGCGTTCATGCCCTGGCGTCTGCGGGGAAAGGTGCACGCAGGAGCAGAGGCAAGGCGGCAAAGCCACGGTGCTAGAAGCACCACCTCAGGAGGCCTCCGCAGCCCCGCGGCCCCCACGGCCCCCGAGGCCTTCTCAGCAGTCCCTGGTTAGTGTTTAGAATGACGCACCCAAGTCCAGACTCATTTCAAAGTTCCACTCACTAAGCCCCTGGGAGACTTTGGGAAGCTGCTATTCAACTAAAAATAAAGTTGATATTAAGCATAATTGGAGGAAAATACTTTCCGAAATAATGGCTCTGTTCCTGGGAATATCCACCTGGATATATATCACATTACTGATGTTTTCCATGGTTGATCAGTTCACAGCACACACACACACACACACACACACGAAACTTCTCCACAAAGCCCAAGCTGGCAGGGACTATTTATTACTGGGGAGGA
Source organism: Anoura caudifer (assembly GCA_004027475.1). Classification (NCBI taxonomy): domain Eukaryota; kingdom Metazoa; phylum Chordata; class Mammalia; order Chiroptera; family Phyllostomidae; genus Anoura; species Anoura caudifer. The sequence goes on from PVKU01000933.1 coordinate 113,947, forward strand.
AGCGAATGGTTATAATACAAATTTTGTTGTTGACATCTTAACAGAAAATTGATTACGGCATCGAAGTATTTGTTCAGTTGGTGTCACATATGGAAAATCTAATTGTAGAAGCTCTTGGATGCAAAAATATGTCTTCGCAGCGATGGTAGTCAGGAGTCGGTCGGTTTTATCCACTAAGATTGCGTGCTGCACCTGTTATTCAGTATTCAAAGGAGCGCTTCCAGCCGGAACAGATGGAAAAACAAAGCCCTTTGAAAAGTCACATCGCTTTCATGGAGTGGATTTAATGTCGTGTGGCACTTTTCAAAAAAGTTATGGAAAAATTCATACTAGAAGCCATTTGGTCAACTTTTCTTAATGCTCTATTCAGGTACTCTCTCTGTTTTAAAAACACGAACATTTAACTTCTGTAAATTATAGTTTACTCCCCATTCCGGCAGGGCAGCTCCCCACGTCCCCTAAGCACATTCCCAAACTGTCCCACCGCCTTCTCTCCCTGGGTGCCCGGCCCAGACATGTGTCTACACACAGGGAACGTATCTGAGTTCTAGGTGGAATGCTGACTAAACGCAATGGCTTCTTGCTGTTTATTCACGAGAAACCCCTGCAGACAGGGGAGTGCTATTCTAGGTTAATATTTTAGTCTTCACAAACGTAACCTTTCCCTTCCATCTTTTCTACGTATTAACGTATCTGTAAATGGGTATCAACCAGCCAGAAAGCACGCTGCTGCCTGCTGAGTTTACCACCGCTGGTTGCTTTCCATTCACAGGTTCAATTTCCACTTAGTTTCCATTAAATTGCTATTTGGATACTTAAGCCACCTTGAGAAAGACTGTCTCATGAGCATACCTTTTCCTTTGCAGTGTGTCCTTTGTAATACAGATTTATATCTACAGTGAAATAGGGAGTTAAATCTATGTTTGTCATTGAAAAGTTTATGTATTCTAAGCCTACCAATGTTGATGAGTATTTTCTCAAATTTTTATATATTTGTCCATTTTATTAATTTTCTACACATGTAGCATTACCTGTTATGCATTACTAATCACCACAACCCCAAAGACAGATATGCCATTAAAAACATCAAAAAATATATATAATTTTTATTAAAACTAAAATAGTAACCAAGATATAAAATGTACATTTTCCCCTGAGGATATAGAAAGTAAAAATCATCTAGAAATATCACCTAGGCTTCACCTATTATAGTCTGGAAAATATTAAATTGCAGATCATGCTGTGATAACAGGAATATATGTGCACTATTTCTGTAGAGATGATTGATAGCTATACAGACTGATAGGTGATAGAATATATTTTAAAGAAGATTAAAGTCACAGTAAATAATTTCAAATATGTTATAGATTTAAAAAGGAATGGCAAAAAAAATACCTTATTTGTACTCATTCTGGGATTGATTCCTCATTTATTAGATAGACTTCCTGGGGCTTTGCATTTTTTTCTATTTTTATTGAATAAAGTATATATTTGGCAGGTTCCCTGTATCAAAGAGCTGATAGAGAAATCTTCAACAGGTAACTATGAACTGGTATATTCTGCAACTTAGTCTCTGATTCACGTTGTTACCTTTTGTCTCATTTTATTTACCACTCTATTAAACCAAGAACAAAATGGTGATACAGGATCATGGTCTGGAATCAACATAGTTTCTTCCATTTAAAATATGTGCCTTCCTTTTCAACCCATCTAAGACAAAATGAAATTACTTATTTATCAGTTCATTCCATAAATATTTAGCATCGGGCCATGATTTGCCTGCCTTTGATGACACAGTGAGGAATAAACCTCACCGCTTCCTCGAAGCCGCTCGCAATGCAGTGAGCGAGAAAGGCCTACAAATGTGATGCATGGGGACAGGAGACCTACAAGTAAACCCCAGTGTCACAGGCTTGCTCCTCTTCCTTTGTGGCTGAAATGTACCTTATCGCCTAGGAAAGGACCAGAGAAGTCCGCCAGTTCACTCAACACACGGAGTCACCGACACTCCGCTGTGTGCCAAGCACGTGCAAGAGCGTAAAAGCAGATGCTGACATAGCCCTGACCTCGTAAAGCTTCACAGTCCGGCAGGAAAAGCAGCTCACCTGTGCTTCAAAGGAGACTCTTCTTAATAATGTAATGACTTGTTAGGTTAAGCGCGTAAGGATGTCTGTGTTAGAAATTTTTTAAATATGTGTTTCACTTAGGCCACACATATCTTGCAAAAGTATGTATAGTGCTTTGCAATGGTTGTTCTTACTCTTGGTAAATTGTGAAGAGGCCAACATTGTTTGGTTTCAGAAATAACGCCAATCCATGACAGACTCCTCCTCCCCCCCCCTCCCTTCGCACCTGCTAGCTCTGGTGACCAGTGACCAGTACCAACCCCCTAACTAGATCACTCTGTCAGAAGTGTCCCCATTTTTCTTTAAACATTCCTATTTCTTTCTCTACTCAGCAAAACGCACCTGCCTAGGGCTCCATTCTCTCAGACTCATAAGGTGACAGCATAATTAATCAGAGTAAATAAACAGATGTATGGACTACACATCACCATGGCAACCACCCCCACATCACAAAAAAACTATATTAAAAACTTCAATCACAAAAAACTATATTAAAAATGCTTGCTCTCTCATATTAACAGTAAAAACTTTATTTAATGTACAGAGTCTAAGTATATACATTTATGCAATAGATAGGACACCACCAGCCTCCCAGGCTTGCTCCACAGGCTTATGGATGAAATTTAATTAATATTGTAGAAAAAGTAGCCAGTCTAATGCCTTACACATGGTGGATTAGTGAGTTAATTTCTTTAGCTGCCCCAGTGTATTTCGGTGAATGATCTCACTTCCCAAAGCTTAAGACAATGGTGGACGTCCCTGGTGCCCGGGTCACTATTAGACTGGTCCCAAGTGCACCTGCGAGTGGAAGATCAGAAGGATTCTTTATATACTAGTTACTCTAACCATCACCTGTGAGCCTTTAAGGTAAAGGGGTTATCAGATGAGGCAGGGTGGGTAAACTCCCTAGCTGAATCGTCACACAGTAAATGGCTGGTAACGTGATTTGTCCTTATAACCATAAGATGAAGTCTTAAATGGGTCTGTGGTTTACATTTAATTGTGTATAGTTTTAACTGAAAAAATACAATTAATCACATATGTGTTTTCCTACAGAGCCTGCAAGATTAAAAAATAAACGTGGCCTCAGTATGATTTATGCCCCAATAGACAACTTTTCCTAAAAATCTTAATTAAGCTTTCTCCAGGGCTAGCAGTTTGGAAGGAAAATATTGTCATTTTCCCTTGCTGCCTCCATGAGAAATAGTTCTAAAGTCAACTAACACTTTTTCCTTTGTAGCGCCATATAGGCATACGGAAGGGCCAAAATCTTGAGATGTGTCAAATTACTTTTGGAAATAATGACTTGTTGCCATGGCAACCTAGAACCTAACGAGTCTATCACAAGATCTCAGGCCAGGTATGAAATGAACTGCACCAGAGATTTTAAAATAGTGACTCAGTTGACTGAATCAGAAACAAGTTTCATATTTCCCTTCCCCTCAGGCATCAGATAAAACAGTGTCATCCAGCAAATGAGTCCTTGAGCCGGACGGGACTATTTAATTTCCCCTGCAAACTGCTCGGAACTCCTGCGTCTAGAACTGATCTTCAAACAGGACGTTTGCGACACCTTCGAGGTACTGGCCGTACACATGCCCTTTTTGACTGCGTTTTTTCCGTCGCCTGACAGACATCAGTGGTTTCTTGCTTACGTGCAGGTAAAAGGGAGCCACTTCCACGTGGTGGTCCCATTTTTAATTTTTGCTCGCACTGTGAACGCGCACCAAGAGGCGCAGCAGAGAGGCAGGCGGGCAGAGCGGTGCGTTTACCCACTTAGTCCCTGGCGCCGAGGTCTAGCCTCCGTTCCGGGCTGGGAGGAATGACTGACGGCATTTGTGCTGGCTGTGCAACACGCGGACTCCGCTGGAAAACGGGGGGTTGGTGGTTTCCGCTCAAGAAGCCCCGGAGGATGGAGGAAGGAGGATGCGCTCCCACTGCAGCGAGCGGATCGCGACGCCTTCGCAGCTGCGCCTCCCCAGGACCTGGCTTGCCGTCATATTTCCTTTTTTTTTTTTAGAGCAAAAAATGATTTTTAATGATTAAAGTAGTGGAACATGATTACAATCAGAATTAAAACCCAGTAAGATTATATATAATTATCCAACTTGTAAGAACAGTGATGGGTAATTATAATTTTCTCAGCAACACTATATTAGTGAATATTTCAAAAAAAAATAGCTAAAATGAGGTTTTTTTTTTCCTTGTTGTTTGTTTTGGTCCTAAAAAAATCTCTGGCCTGGGATACCTTTCAGAGGGCAGCTTGGATAGTTCAGCTTCGCTTACAAAGTCCCCAAGATGATGATTAAACTCTTCATCTTCTCGTTGGGTGGACTGTTATTGATATCATTTGAATAGCATTGTGCCATATCAGGAAGTTATTCGACAATCCAAAATCATTTCTGAGATTGAAGTCTAAATAGGTTATTCATGTGTCTTTAATGGCGATGATGCTTCGAGGAAAATTAAGTGACTGTGAAATCTTTTAACAATAAGAAGTATGGCAAGACCTCTGCTCCCAGGAAGGCAGCTAAATGTCTGTGTTAGGCAATGGCCAGTGAACGAACTCTGACCCCTCAGCTCCCAGGAAGTAGTTGTCAGGATGGGTCACCAGCACCCCACTCAGCAGAATCAGGGTGAGAGCTGAGGCCAGCTCCGTGGGTGAGACTGGAGCCGCAGGCAAAGCTTGCAGCCTCACCTGTCACTTGTCTTAGGTAGTCAGAGTGGCAGATGGCATCCCGCTGTGCGTTCGAAATGTGGGAACAAGAAAAAAAAATTAGCTGTCTTTGTCCAGACAGGCCATTCTATGTTGCAATAAGTAAGCCTTAAAAAAGTGGGAAACTAAAAAAGCCCGAGATGAAAACCACTGATTCCAGTGATCCCACTTTCATGAACTCCAGTGGGGGGGAAAAAAACTGTCATATTTCCTTTGGAGAAATAATGCCGGTACTCAGTAGAAACAGCTGCCTTTCTCATCCCATTCACCCCAACTTCATGTTAAAAGAAAAAACATCCTCTCAAATGCTGGAGATACAAAGACAAACATCGCACCCGCTTGACCTGAGGGGGAGGATTGTCAGGAGAAGGACCTAGGAGAGGTGTTTTGAAGCAACACAGCCTGGCTGGGCGAGCGGGAGGAACCCGGTGTTTTGGGGGTCATCTGACCGCACCTTAGCGATGGAGTTTCGTGAAGTATTCCTGGAGGAAAATGAATCAGAAGAGTGTTGGAGAGCGACTTGGAGCCACTTGGGGACTTATTAGAAAGGAAATTTGTACTTGCAAAGGGCTAGGGAGTTCTAAGCAAGTGACATAATACTCGCAAAAGCTCAGGGGTGTTTGGCGGGTGGCATGCAAAGGTTTGTGTTGTGGATGGAAAAAAGGCTTCATGTTTTAAGACTAGAGGATGGCAGAGTCTGAAATTTAATCATGTAAGCGAGCTGAGAAAAAGCCCTTGAGCAGAGCAATGATAATATGGGTTATGGTTCAAAAGATACGTGTTCTGAGGTACTTGAGGAAGGATCACACATGGAGGAGCACACCAAAGGGTCCAGGAACACGCAGGTTGCGCATCTGGAGAGAATGCGACCTGAGATATGGGAGATTGTAAGAAGAGCTATGGAGGACGGGGGTTCTACTTTGAAACCTAATGCACCTGTGGAGTCTTTGGGATATCCGAAAGGAGGTGAACAGCAGCCCATCTGGATACCAGAGGAGGAGACAGAGAGATAAAGATCGGAGAGTGACGAGGATCTCCGGTAATCAAACCCACGGGCAGAGCGCACGGTGTCTTAGATGTGACACAAACATTCAGAACTAAGTTCCAATCTCTGATTGAAGACACAGCACCGCAAACATGTCCCTGTCACCGTAGAACGGCAAAAAGAAGCTGGCAAAAACACCATCAACCAGCGTCTTGACCTCGTGATAGCATGAGGATGCAGAGAAGCGGTTATCCTGTAACACGAAGCTGGAGCAGCAGCTTTGGTAAGCCTGCATCCTGAGCACATACCAACCGAAATGATTATGCTCACCACGCAGAAGGGGCGGGAAAGGGGGGCTGGATGGTCCGACCGTGAAGCCCTTTCACTGCTTGTGAAGTAGTGTACCATGTCATGGAGCGGTTCTCAGATTAAACATATAAATTGCAATCCTGCAACAACAATTTAAAAGATTCAAAAAGAGGTACAGAGAATAAAACTATGGAAGAGATTAAATGGAATCATTAAAAACTCACTTAAAACAGGAGGACAGGAGATGAGGAAAAATAATGGAAAGCATAGAAAATAGTAAGATTTTAAGCCAACTTTATCAATAATCATTTGGAATATAAATGTTCTAAACAAACAAGCTAAAACATAGAGATAGCAACATCAGATACAAAAGCAAGACTCATCTATATTCTGTGTATAAGAAACCCACTACACATATAAGGATTTACATGATTAGAAGTAAATGAATGGAGAAACATAAGCCAAAACTAACCAATGTTCATACCTGGTTTGGCAATACCGTTCTCCAAGAAATCAGCAATCCTGGAAGAATGGTGGATTCCAGGACTGGGGAGTGAATATACAAGATGAGCCCTGAAGACCTTGTAGTATCAGAAAAATGAAGTACTCCAACAATAAACAATAGAGATATTGCCAAGTACAGAGGAGCCAGACTCAGGAACCTCCATTGTATACCACAGGTCACCTGTGTCATTCTTGTGCACTTCAATAAAATGCTTTATTTACAAAGAGCCAGGTCCCATCTGTGGTTGAAACGCACATAATGGCATTCAGTTCGGGGAATGTCAGTGAAGGGCGCCTGGCGGTGATGTGTTTGGGAGGAGGAGTGAGGGGTGGGCAATGCGCAAGATATCCTGTGCACATGTTTGAGTGATGGGGGGGAAGGGTCCAGTGTTTCCAGGAAACACCTGGAAAGAGGGAAGTAATTCGATACCATGGAAACAACTGCCATGAGAAACTAAGGCCTTCCTCTTCCAGCCTGTCTGATAGATTATCATCGAGTATGAGGCAGCCCGAGGAAGGAACCTCTGCAGACTCTCACTTGGACAGTAAACGTGGTGAGAAGCACAGTTGACTCATAGGCATGTGGAAAGTGTTTACTGTCTGACTTTAAGGACTTACCTATTTAGGGACTAAAAGAAAAAAAGACATTTTGGTTTTTATGTCCACGCCGATCACTTGAGAACAGGACATTATTATTTTTTTTTTCCTCTCCAGAGGTGGTAATGCTCCTGGAAACTATTTGACAGCCGATAAGTACTTAGGAAGTCAATATGTCAATTTCGATTTCTCCCACCTTCTCATTTAGACCATGAAGAGCAAGTCTATAGCACTAGGGACATTTTGAGAAGCACGCTCCCTAGGGTAGCAGCAGTCTTGTCAGATGCATAGGATGGTATTTAATGTTACGGGAAAACTGCCGTGAGTGCAGACAACACCTCATTGCGTGAGTTCAAGTGAATGTCCTTCCTTGAACGTCAGCCTCAACAGTCATGTCTCCATCACATCACATGCTTCATACCCTGACATGGTTCTCTGGAACCCCCTTAACTGTACTCAGCCAACGCAGTTATTATTCGCCATTTCTTTACTCATCAATAAAACTCATATGACAAGCACTACTGTACCATTTTATATGAACGGTTTCTCTCCACAACTCAATACAATGATCTCCCAATGAGTGGGAAAGGAACATGAAATAAAGAGAATTATTAAAATATATCTCAGAGAGTCGAGTGACATAAATTGCAAGAATGAAATTGGATGCGAGCCTTTTGGTTGATAGTCTGTTGATCCATGGCACCCTGCATCTTGGTGTGTGTCGGGGAGGGATATGGCTTTGTGGATGGGAATACCATTTATTCTTCAGTTGCATGCAATTCATTAGCATGGGGCTATAAACACCCGCATAATATATACTGTGAATATTAATGCCGTGACCGGGACATTTGTTCTTCCCATCCACACATGCCCTAAGCCCCCCATGTCCTAATCACATTTGAGGGGCCGGGTTGGAAAGGTGACTTTCAGAGTTAGCACAGCTCATTTTAATATTTTATTAACCCACAAGAATCTGGCAAAGTGCAATTTCCCTGAAGAGTAAAGCTCTTGTTTCTGTTTTCTGTTTATTTTAACTAGAGCACATTTGGTTTTTTTTCCTTTGACAGTAAAATAGTTGCATTTAAAAATCAAACATTTGGTCAGGTTTTCATGTATAGAGAGAAACAATGCTATGTGAGGTAAAACACAGTATTTTCTCTAATTTAATGCTTCCTCTCAAACAGAGGGCCCTTTTTGTTTATAAATCTTGCTTTTAAAATGATCATTTGTGTAACAGGAAGAAAATCATTGGCCACAGTATTTTTTTTAATATTCATGTTTTGCTACGTATTTCCCCTATCCGTGTTTCTCTCTGCTCATGCCCCAACATACACTTCTGACCCTCACCTCTCTAGGGACACTTTCCCTGTTAGGGCTTCATCTTGAGTACAGTGGGACTTGCTAAGCAGGAAACCCCGGCAATACTTTGAATCAGGCGGGCCTGCCGTTTGCCTAGGCACGCTGCCGGTGACGTCTGTGGGCGCATTGATTAACAGGCTCCATGCTCCCCCGTCAGGGCAGTTCTAACCTACCTCTGCACAAATTTTCAAGCTACATCTGTTTCTCAAGGTACTTATTTTTCTCCCATAAAATTGTCAAGGTACAAGACATTTTGTTGTCCTTTGCCAAAAGAGGTGACAAATATACAAATTTATGGGCTGTGCATTTTAGGTGGGTTCTTCAGTTCTGTCTTCCAGTTTGCTACTCCATATTCCATTTTTCTAAACCACTTTAATTCAATCACTGAATTTTCAATTAGGCCAGCGTCTATTTTTTCCCAAGCCTATAAACTTAAGTAAATTCTAAGATCTATTTCGTGCACTTTTGAATCTTGTCCTTATTTATTGCCTTTTCTTTTAACGTGGTGCACATATTTATCTTATTGTCTCTTATTTGCTACCTTTATTAGATGCTTATACGTCAAGTACAACGTGCTGGGCACTGTCCAGGGTGTTTTATGAATAATAACTCAGTGTGTGGGATAGAACTCATCTGGACCATACCTGGCCACTCTGATGGGCACATGACCTCGACTCAGGCCCATCCAATATAAAGCAGAGGACGAAATGAAGAGAATTCACGAGAGAGGAAGGGCATAGGCACTGGGGACAGGAAATATAAACAATATTTTAAAGAAAGTTTGCCATTCAGCAAAGCTCACCAAAAAACGGGAGAGAAAAGTGGATAACCAGGGAAAGATGTTTGGGGAGAGAATGTCTTTTTCTTTTCATGTTGGAAGAAATTGCAGTGTGTTTATGTGTTGTGAGGTGGTAGAAATTAGAATAAGAAACCACAGTGCATGAGAATGAGGTAAGAAGTGCTAGACCTCTGTGCTAAATAGGTTCAAAGGCATGGGGTCTGGAGCCCCGGTGTCGGAGTCAGCCCTAGAAAGAGGCAAGGACATTTGACCTGGAGGGACAGGGAAAAACGGAGGGTCTGCAGGCAAAGACACAAGGAGCTGATAGAAGGGTAGCATGGGGGGCAAACCTCTGATCACTGGGTTTCTCGGAAAAAATGCTGTCATGTGCTGACTATGAGGGTGGGAAGCTCTGAAGGGAGGGACATGTATGAGGACAGTGAGTACAGATCAACCAGTTTTAATAGACTATTCTTCAATATTACACAAAATGCTATTTTCTGCTTGATTTGGATGTCAACACATACTCACAAATAAAAAAATTAGCTACTCAAGAGTGATTGCTGGTCATATTAATCTGCCTATGGATTTCAGCAGCTGCATAGTGTTAATATGTCTAAGATAAAGAGTCAAGCATTTCAACTACAGTTCAAACCAGCCTTTGAACTAGAAACAGTTTGTTTAAAAAAAAAACATCAGTCTGTGGGATGGTGTATATGTAGCAGCTGATAAGTAAAAGAGTAAAAAAAATTATATTAGAACTCTGAAGTTTCTATTTTTACCATTCCATATGTATGCTGTATGTATCCTTTCAGTGCCCAAATGGGAAATCTAATGAAATGAGGAGCATCGTGGATGAAATCACAAACAACACAGGTTTGTCCTTTTGAAGTCTTGAAATGAGCAAAATTCGCTACAGTGAGAAGAGTGATTCTGTTTAGCCACCCAGTCAGAGTCCATCTAGCCTGTCTACTGAAGAATCAATCTGAAAACATCTGCTAATGGGAGGAATGCTAGAGCCAAAGAGACAAAAAAAAAAAGAGAGAGATTATATTCAAATATACGCAAAGAAGGATAAGATGCAACAACAGTCCATGTGGTCCCGTCTCCACACACAAAGGCACAAATGGCTACACTAATGTGAAAACACTTGATACATCTGTCAGGATGCTGTGCAGAGAGGAAGACTTGGAACCGCACTGCAACCCTCGGAATCTCGCGTGTTAGACGCTCTCAGTCGGTCCCAGGGGAGTGGACATCTCTGAGACCAGAGCGACAGCCAAGACTGGGCCGTCCCATAAGGCAGTGGGGAGTGAGCCGCGCAAAGCCCCTTCCCAGCAGGGTCAACCTCATCACCTGTCGTCCCCTACCGCCCTCAGGTTTGATTCTCCACATCCTACAAGCTTCCACCGTGAAAACAGGTTTAGGTTGCGAAAACAGAACATGGAATCTACAAATTCTATTAATTATATAACATTCTGACTATATATTTGGGGACCAAAAATTATTTAAGAAGTTATTTCTTCCCTCAAGGAACTTAAAGTTTTCTTCCATGTTATACATTCTGTGTTCCATGACAGAGTAATTGTACTACAATTTCAAAAGATAAATGCATTTAAAAATACTGCCTGCATATTAATTTTGCAGAGGCATGGATTACCAATCCTAAAACTACTTTTCCCTGTGTATTCCATGATTAAGCAAGTAAGTAAATATATTGTTGTTACTAAGAGCAAGTTTCCTCCTGTCTATTAAAAAAGGGAGTTACAAATATGATTATGTAGGATTCTGCAATAAACTTTATTTTGTTTAATTGGAATTAGAAATATCAATATGAATTCATAGTTTTCAATCTCTATCAGTATAATATTGTGGTTACATATTGTGTGAACTCATAAATACACAGCTGAATCTTTGTTTCTGTGTATGAATAGACATATACCTAATTCTCTAGATTTTCCAGATTTTTAAGAGGCCTAGAAACAATTACAGTGAAGTGGAAATGATCCATCCAGATCCCCAGTCTCGGTTTCCTAATTCCATTCTCCACCAAAAGAACCACAAGGAAATGACCATTTCAGCTAGGATGGGAACATACAAGGTGATTCTAGAACCTACTGAGCCCAACAGTGAAGAATAGATTAATGGACACATGTCCCAACGGTGCAGGAGCCTGTCTGAAGTCTGAATGGGTTGCCATGAGCCACATCTGGGACAGAGCATCCTGTAAATGAGGACCCAGGTTTCTGCACATGATTAGTGGCTTCATTTACTTAGTGGAGAGAGGCTGGCACTTGCAATAGAGTGAATGGGAGCCTCTTCCTTACAGTAAAAAAAAAAAAAAAAAAGAAAGCCTAACTAATAAGTATAGGGATAAATGTGGGAGGAATAATATAACTAGAAAATCACAATCTGTCAATCACCTAATAATAATTAAAGCAAGAATCCTCAATGGATGGTAAAAGAGGCAGGTAAACTTTTGAGGAGTCGAAGTGCATATTAAATCACCCCACAATTTACTTACAATTTACAAAGAGAGAACGCCAAAGTGGCAGTAGACAAACCTGACATCGAGCACCTTGGTCAAAGCTGACGTCACCGGCGTAAGGGGACAAGCTGACCTCATGCCTCAGGAAATGATGCCCTGAAAAGAACACAGTGTCCCTTCTGCATATTCTTGCCAAAAATGCAATTAAATTGAAAGGTTTCCTACAAATAGATGGTCATTATTTGTACCATTTCTAATGACTAAGGAACTGTTTCTGATTTACAAAGACAGAAGGACCTGCGGACAGCAGGCGAGAATGGCCTGGGATTTTGCTGTGAAGGGCCCCGGCAGGCGGGAGGCGGCAGACCTGTGCAAGGAAGGTCTGCAGTTAGTGGTCCATCCAGGACCCTGTCCTGATTGACAAGTGTGCAATGGTTGTGCCAGGGCGACTTCCTCATTCACAGGAACACTCAAGTACGGAGGGTAGTAATTCTTCAGCAGATTCTGTAATGCTCCCCGCAAGTCAGAGGATGATACATTAATAGAGACTTGTGTGTGTGTGTGTGTGTGTGTGTGTGTATGTGTGTGTTCCCATGGAAATATCTTCTGGGTTACATTCTAAACATTAACACATAATAGTCATGCTTCTCTTTGAATTTTTTTGGTTGTGATTGAACAGCCTGTCATTTTATAATCAGGAAGAACAGACATGTCATTTACTATATATTCATAAAAATGAGCTTTTTCCTGAAGCTCTAAGGGTGTGAAGCGGGAACTAGACACTCCCTCCGTACCCATCGATGAGGGAATGGTCACATGAATTAAGACGGATCCATAATGCTCAGCCTTTTTCACACATATTTTTGCTTTGACTAATTAAGCACACCAAAAAGTCACAAAGAAGTATAGTGGCAACACCACATACTAATTGAATATAGTCTAATATTAATATTTCCACATTTTATGTTTTTCATATACATAATTACATGTATGAATATATATCACATTCATAAAATTCACTTTATTATAAACAATGTCACTCTAAAATCTGGAAACCATTCTCACTCTTTTCCCTTCTTATGAAACAGTACCTCTAAAAACAGATTTCAATGTATGCAGGTAGATCTGGGTTTATCTTGGTAAAATAAAAACATCTTTGAAATTTTTTTAATTCTATGACCCCACTTAACCCCTCCCCTTCATCTTAAGTTAGGCAGACTCATTTTATTAAGTTACAAACGTAATGCAGTGTTAATGCATGTTGTGCTTTGTGGAAAGATAAGTATTAAGAGAAAACTCTGTACTTTGTGTAAGACCACACTGCTGGTGAGGGGCACCATTGTTTTATGCCTTCAAAAAAAAAAAAAAGAAAGAAAGAAAGAAAGAAAGAAAGAAAGAAAGAAAGAAAGAAAGAAAGAAAGCAAAGAGATCCCTTGTCACATTTACTGTAACATATTTCCTAACTTCAGAGATGTTAAACACTGAAAAAATAAAGTAAAACCTACCCAGTTTTAGAAGAGGAACCACCAAATTTCCACTGAAGCTGTGTTTCTTATTAACATTGTATTATGGAAGTTACAACATCAAATCACATGAGATGCATTGAAATGAGGTTTTCTTCTTGTTTTAATCATTGGCTATCAACGCAACGTGCACAAAATCGAATCACTGTGCATGATGATGAAAAAGGTTAAACCTCTAAGCAAAGTATATTCCAGCGAGTCCCATCCATAACTGCAACGTGAAGGGCTCATAAAAAGTTGAAACGGTGGGGTTTGTTCCCCTTCCTGGCTGAAGGATAATAAAACAATCACCTCTGCACAAACGTTTTCCTGCCGCATCCAACGTGATGGAGAGTCAATGCCCTCATTACAGAAATTGCTCTGAGTCACCAGCGCGCAGAGGCAGTGGTCCTGGACATCAGGCTGCTTGCTCAGACGCAGCAACCGGACAGATCGCCCCCGCCCTCCCCGGGCTGGGAGTTATTGGGCACGGGTCCTGGAGAGCACGCCCTGCTCCAGAGAAGCACGCTTCAGACTGAATTTAATCACCTCCTGCTTGTGGCCATTTGGCAGCTGGGGGAAAGCTCTCTCCCGGACCAGCTCTCTGAAGCTGAGCTATTAAGGCGCTAATTAAAGAAAGTGCAGGGAAGACACGAACGCTAGGAGTCTGGGGTAATTGGCTACAAAAAAGACGGGGCTGAGACTGGTCCCTCGGGCTGCTTCTCCTGATTAGGCTCTAATTCGGGCACCGCTATGTCAGGGCACGCCGAGGTGCTCTGGGAGAGGCGTCCGCCTCTCTCCGTTCAGTGGATGGCTCTCGTGTGAGGAGGGGACAAAACCAGCAATTTTATTTTATATGTAACCCTCTGACACCCCCTGGGATCAACAGGGAAGTCCATGAAGCCTTTCCTGTGACTCCGGATAGGATTTACGAAAGATGAGGAAAGAAGAAAGAAACAAGCATTGAACGAAACAAGTCAGTCGTTCCGCGTGTTGGATATTGGCCAGTGAGCCCACCAGGAAGCACGGTGGTTCCATGTGAAGAGCGCTTGTGGGCTGCAAGGACACCCGGGGCCAAGGCCATGGGTCTAGGTCTACTTCCAGCTTTCTCCAGAAATGTGACGCTCCGAACACGGTGGGGGTGGAGCCGAGGAGACCGCAGGAGGGGTATGTGTTTACAAAAGTCCGCAAGCATCTGCCTGCCCCAGTCACTGCCCTGAACCCTGCGCTCAGGTGCCCTTGAAGTTCATCCAATCAAGAACCCAGTGGGGTGGATGCTATAGCCTTCCTGACTGAGGAAGAATTGGAGATCAACCGGGTTCTACAGGTCTACCTAGGATGTCCTGGGAAATGATGAGTGAATTTTGATTTTTAAATATGAGGAAATGGAGGAGAAGAGAGGAGGCATCTTTGCTAAGAGCACACGGCAGTCGGTGCTGGACCCAGAGTGGGCCGGTGTCCCGTCGCAGACCATGTAAGAACCGCTACACCCTGAACATGATCTTGGCGGTTACAAGGGCAATGGTCCCTTTAAATTATTCAATCATTAAAGTTACACTTTAATATCGATAAAATATAAGTGAATATGATACTATTAAATAATGTGAATTCAATTCTTTGTAATTTTTAGTCTGTTTCCCCATCATATTTCAATCACTACAAAAACAGCCCAAAGCCCATGTTCCAGGGATGTTGAAATAATAATATCATCTTCATGCAGGACATATGTGTTCAACCAATTCCGTCTTTATCTTTTTAAATACTATCAAGGTCATGTGTGAGACCTTGGAGAAAAACTGAATATGAGGTAATAGTCGAAGCTGAAAAAGTACCTCTACCTGTGGCTTATTTACCAGAATTCATTGCTTCTGAGATAATCTCTTAATTCCAGCTTCCAATGAAAGCTGCGTTTATGAAAGCCAGGGTATCAAGCTAGCACACAAGCTTCAGGAGAGAGGGGGAGCTACTCTGCAAACAGGTATGAAGAATTATAAACATACTAGAATCAAGAGGGACTTCCTGGAGGAAGTGGTGAGAAAGCATCCATCTGGACTCCTTGCAGGGATAGAGCAATGGGAATAGGCTTCAGGCCCTGGGGCACCTGAAAGAAAATTTAGGAGAAGAAAAAAGATAGGACCTTAACTTACTTGCTGTTCTTTTCTCTATCTCCTGCACTCACCTTTGTCTGGCTCCTCTTTGATACATCCAGTAAAGTCTATCTTTGACTCTGTACAAGCAGACCGTTTTGGGGACCTCAAAAGAGCTGCTGAGAAAACATGCATGAACATGATCCCCATGCAGAGAAAGAAAGCTCCATGGTTACGTAAGACTCTAGTGTGTTTCACAGACAGTGGACGGGTGGGTGGGCAGAGCTTTTAGTCTCTTGTGAACATGTGTCAGCAGAGGACGGCCAGAGCTTCACAGGGTAAGGGGCCAGAACCAATACCTGGATCACAGAGCTAGAAGCCAAGACAAATAAAAAAATAAAATAAAAATAAAAATAAAAAAAACTTCCAATCCGGAAACTAAAAGGAGATGAGCAACAAGCACCATCTTACAGGAGAGCGGCCACCACCATCTCAAGTTCAGCATAACCCGGATCCATCGCGCTTGTCTACACATTTGATTTTAAAGTAACAGCTGCATCTGTGACTTGATACACCCATTTCCAAGTAACAGCTTCTCCTCGTGGGCAAGGTTAACCTTCCTACTGCTGTCCTAGACTTCACACAATACTAAAATCTTAGTCCAAACAATCCTCCTTAGATCTGCATGAAAACCACCCAATCTGAAGCAGACACCCACTCTGGAGTCCCACAGAACCCCGAGTGTGCCTCTCTCGTGTGACTTACGCATCAGACTAAACCTGTTGCAAATGCGGTTCCATGGAGAGTGGAGAGGACCCCATGCAAAACAAAGAGAATAGTTTTTCTGGGATTGTCTTCCTTGAAAAATGCTTCCAGAGATACCAAATTCTGTGTGAAAGGTGCAGTGAGTAATAGGACGTGCAGCAGCTGATACATATTTGCTCTCCCCACCCCACCCCACCC
Source organism: Anoura caudifer (assembly GCA_004027475.1). Classification (NCBI taxonomy): domain Eukaryota; kingdom Metazoa; phylum Chordata; class Mammalia; order Chiroptera; family Phyllostomidae; genus Anoura; species Anoura caudifer. The sequence goes on from PVKU01000933.1 coordinate 130,361, forward strand.
CTGGCACTTGCAAAATCCTGTAAGGCAGGGTACATACACCTTTTCTGCTTTCAGCACTTAGTACAGTGCCTAGCTGGCGATGCACTCTGGATGTGGGTGTTTCTTATGTGGATCAGTGAATGAATTCATCGATGGCATGCATCCAACTTTGTTAAGCAATGAAGCATCTGACCTGGTTCTGAATTGTTAAATAGGTAATGCATGGCAGGTCATAAGTAGAGCAGCAAGCTGTAGTCAAAAGTTGCAAACCCTGGCTGCTGTGCGGCCCCATTGTCCCCAAGAAGCCACCGGCTGAGGCTGTAGAGCCAGAGGGTGGCTGCGTGGAGTCAGTGTGGGCGTCCTGGTCTTTCTCCTGAAAAATGGCGTCAGGGACAGAGAATCACACAGTGAAGAGCAGGGCACATAGGAGGCGAGGCAGGAAGCTGGGATGCGTGAGGGTGTAGGACAAACCAGGGAATGCAGATGGTACTGGACAGAAATGAGCGAAACACAGGTCCACAAACAAGCACAGAACAAACCTCAGTGGGCGAGAAGACAGCAGGGCTGGGTGGCTTTCAATGCGCTGACTGCGGGCTCCCAAGGACCCGCTGCCTAGTGGTCAGTGGTCATAGTGGTCAGGCCCTGCCGCACTGCTCCCAAGCATGACATTATTACACTTAGTTTCTTCCATCGTTCTTGTTTTCCGTTTTGTTTTTCCCCTTTTTATAAGCGACGTAACAATGATTTGATACCATGACATAAATACCAGGTCTGCGACATTATAATTCAATGTCTGTATACACTGCGGCACACTTATCTCCAAACTTCTAGTTTCCATCCATCGGCATACACTTGCCCCCTTTATCCATTTACTTACTGTTTAAAGATTTTATTTATTTACTTATTTATTAAAGAGAGGGGAAGGGAAGGAGAGAGAGAGGGAGAGAAACATCAGTGTGTGGTTGCCTCTTGCAGATCCCCCACTGGGGACCTGGCCCACAACCCAGACATGTGCCCTGACTGGGAATCGAACCAGTGACCCTTTGGTTTGCAGGCCAGCACTCAGTCCACTGAGCCACAGCAGCCAGGGCCCATTTATTATCATTTGCATTACCTACCTGATGTCAAAGACCTTAATAAATAATTTTCCACATCTATAATTCTTTATGTTTACTTACTGAGAATAAAACCCTGGGTGAGAAGGGGACGCTGAGGCAAGCAGGGAGACTGAATCTAGTGCATTCGATGACCTGCAGCATCACAAGGAACCTGTCAGCCGGAACCACCAACCAGAACTTAAATGTTCTCTCCTCTAGTCCCGTCCCTCTGTCCAGGAGACAGGACTAGAGGCGACGGAGCGGATGAACAGCCTTGAACCCTGGGGCCCTCTCTGGAGGTCAGAGTGCACTGCAGCTTAACCAGGCACTGTGATGAATGAGCGATGCATTAACATGCAACGCACACTTTCCTGATGAAAATAAAAGTATGGAGACATTGAAGAAACATTAAGAAGCGTATTTGAAAATGGTTTTGCTGACTCAGACTATTTTCAGAAGAGAGAAGAGTTTATAAAAGGAGAGGTAAGGTGAACAAACAGTAAGTCTGATTTTAGCCGCCACTTCAGCACGGACTTGACCCATCCTCGGCAGAGTGCGCTCAACACAGCAGGCATTTTGACCAGGAAGCAGAACTCCAAGGGGCAGTCACTTGCAATTCAACTCAACTGTGTCTGTGAAGGCATTTCTGGCTGCTTCCCCGCTGGAAGCAGCAAGGACGTTACCAGTGGCTCCGGAGCTGCTCTCCGCCGTTTTGTGACTGATGCTGTCAGTAGGTCTGTGCAGAATCCCCAGCCCAGCTGCACCAATGCACCCCCGCCCCGCCGCCGTCCTACCGAGCTAGCTCCAGCTTGCTTTTGAATTCCTTGAAGTTGTGAATATGCAAATATATAAAAACCACTCTAAGAAAAAGTGAAAATACTATTTTTGCAATTAAATGAGTCAAATTTATGTCAGGGATTATACGTAAAGGCCACGAGGTCACCTTTATTAGCTTAAGGGAATCGGTCTGAAAAGAAGCAATAATTAGTTGTTTGTGCCAGAAAAGAAAAGCTCACAGGACAGCTATTCCAAAGAATTCATTCCTTGCGTGTGTCTGTCTTGAAACGGTAAGCCGGAACCCTAGAGATAATTGGGCAGAACATGCCATCGCACACTCTGCCTGCCTCTCCGCAATGTTTAAAGCTGAGAAAGCTTATTCCTCGTGGAAAGTGAAGGGAAGATTAGCTGCAATGAAAGTCAAGATAAAAAGCCTTAAATGCTGCTCCTGCATACAGAGCACTCTTATTCCCTAAGTAAGAGTGCGGTATCCTGCTTTCTAAATGCTCGACCCAGATACTTTAAAATCCTCATAAATACATGGAAGGACCAAAGCTGTCTAACCACGAATAAAGGGCGCACTCCAGTCATGCCGGTGAAGCACCCTTTCTCACATGTTTTTCAGACTGAAGTACACCCATCTGTGTTATATATGTGTTAGGGAACATCCAAAAAGAATCTGCATCTTCACCTTTTTCCTTAACACTGCAAAATGCAGTGTGAAGTAGTTAGTGACTCCATCTTGATATCAGCCTGGGCATTTGACACTGTATCATAAGACACTTTCCTCTCTTGCTGCTTAAAATAAACTAAGCTTGTTCCTGAAAACCGAGAAGTATTATATATCACCATTGACAAAAACAAGTCTTTACTTGGTTTTCCCACAATTTAACCTTCCTCTAGACGGTGGTAAGAAAGGACCATCTACCTCCAAGTCTTCTGTTTTCTATCCAGAACTTCAAAACCACCAGCGATAGGCTTTGGCCTAATGTGTCCCAGCGGCCTCACCTCCTTCGGCATCACCAGTTCCGATGGAATCTGCAGGAGCGGAGAGTAGGTGGTAACCCTCGGGACAGCAGGTTGAGGTGTTCTGAGGGACTGGACAGAAACGTTATTCTGGCTAGAGGGAAAGTTGTTTGATATCGCTAGTCCTCGAAATACAGAAATCACCGCAAACATTTTGGGTGAATAAAGTTCCTGCTAAACAGCCTTTAGTGAGGAGCCATCAAAAATGCCATGTGGCCTTCATTCCCAGAGACAACACTGGAATTCCCTCTGCCTATCAGTGTGAGCAGCCATCCTGAGCTTCGTTATTGCTGCGTCCTTATTTAGAAGGTTGGACCTAAGCCTCCATGAAAAACTCCTGAAGACGAATTTAGAACTTGTTTGTTATCTCTGAGAAATAAACAGAGCCTGTTCTCGACGGTTAGGATACAAACTCTACTCACTGAAGTGGTCTTCGAACGCCAGGTATATAAATCACCCTCTACTAAATGGCTTTTGGCTCAATGAAGACATTTTTTTGTTATTAACCGAAGCTGGATTTTATGCCAGACTCATGATATTAACTGCGGAAATCCCTCGCTCGCCAGCAGCGATCAGTTTTGGTACAGTGAGTTTAAGACACCATTGAACTTTTCAAGCTTCTCATATTTCTGACGTTCTTTCACGTGTACTTCCCAGAAGAGGACAGGAAGGCAGATAAGTGTGCTGTCGTTAATGTTAATGATTTTGGGGGGACACCTACTAAATATGAATACTACATAACTTGTTCATATATTGAGTCAGAAAGGGGAGTAACCCAGATTCATGTTACATATGAGCCAAAATATGAAAGGAATAAGGTTTGTAAGATGCTTACAATTTTTTTATAATATTGAGACTCTGAATAAAAATTAAAATTTTGGATGAACCCAGCCACCCAAAATGCATTTGACTTTTCTTAGGAAACTCCTGGAAGGGCTTTGTATTTGAGTGACTACCAAAGTCACTGTTGGTAGTACATCTAACAAGTTCATTTGTCAATTTTGTTCAGCCAAATGCCCTCCGAATAACCAGTGTTTCTGTTCAAAGTATGTTCACATAAGTATTAGATCTGACTTTGCTCAGTACGATTCCAAACTTCAGCAAGTGCAATACGGCCACATTCCCCCTGCACAGACCCTAGGTTAAATTAATGGGCCACATTTTTTAAGTGTTAGAAACAGACAAATATTTTTAAAAGCAGGACTAGCAATGAAAACATACAAATAATGGCATATAGTCATTTGAATTTGCATATTTGCATTTAAAGTGGTTTCATTTACTAAAATTCTAAGGTTATCCAATCAGCTAATGATAATTTATATCAAAAACAACAAAAAAGTTTGCATTTGTAATTGTCTTTTGTGCGTGATTGCTTCAAAGACTTTTAGGTTTTAATTAAAAACTAACTTCCTTTGTACAGACCTATCATAGTTTCAAAATTTAGTTCACTATAGTAATTTGAAGGGAGGAGAAAAATTATTACTAATTAATTTTAAAGATATTTCTATTGGTACCTTTATTTACAACCGCTTTAGTCAGAATTCAGAAGTTATTTTTCTAAGTTAGAGAATTGCACAGAAAATAACCAGTTCCATTTTTCTTAATAAAATGTATCTTCCACAATTCAGTAGAACTGTATTATTTTAGGGAAACAGGAAATGTGATACTCAATTATTTTTAGTATTTATCTAATCTGTGAAATTTTGTTTATCTATATAATGGCAGATTCCCCAGCAAAACCTGTAAATTGTAAATTATAGAACTCAGTAAATCTCTATTACTATTCTTTGTGGTACAGATCATTTGCAAATTATTAAAACATCACTCAATATTCAACTATCAAATTAGATCAATTCCAGTGAGGTAGCATCATTCTACATCTGACAACTAAGCAAAAATTACAGATAAATTACTAGTACCTGATTCCCAATGACAAAAAGATGCTTACTTTTAGAGGGGAATAAGTAAAATGTGTGTATTTCAAAACACACAAAAGTCCCAAAGGACCTATATTTTGAATTCTGAAAATCTAAGTGTAAGTTTTTATAGTTCCGGTAATAAGGAGATTTCTACAGGGTCCGACAGAACTAACACCATTGAGTGTGGCTGGTGGGGTACGTGAATGCCTCGTGCGAGATGGACAGCAATTTGAACATTTCACCTACAATGTCACAGGGTGTGCTTGAGTGTGATGTTGTTACGTTACAGAATGACATGCTTATGATTCTGTAATAAAAGATTTTTGTGTAATATAAAGGAGGTATTATTTGCACTGGACCTTGTACTTTATTATGGTAAGCAATATAAATGTCCAATCCAAGAATACACAAATAAGTTCTCTAGAAAGATTCTTTTCCAATAGACACAAAAACAAAGAGCTATAATTCAGTTACTTTAAGCTAACTAAAAGTTGATTTCAATTTTTGGTAAAGTTGCTTTTTAAAAATATGCCCAGGTATACACTTAAGCCATACATATATATACACATTTATGTATTTATGTTAAAAGGTTAAATTAAGTTACAAATGAAGAAAAACAACACGGTAAGAATTGATAAGACCATTCATTTTTTTAAAAAAAACTTATTTATAACCCAGGAAGAAAACAGGATTGACTTAGTGAGATAAGGCGTATGAACTGTTACAAAAATCAGCTTCCTGAGCTGAAGGCTACCTCTCAGCTTCCTCCACCTGCCGCACGTGGCCACCCGCTAGGTTTGTCCCCCACTGTGAGCGGTGGGGATCAGGCCCCAGCCTCGTCTCAATGCTCCAGCACCTGCCCCCACCTCCCTCTCTTTAGCTGGGACACATGTGTGCCTGAAACTTGGCTTGTCCAAAAAGACAAGGCCCTCATGGGTGTTGGGTGAACCAGAAGCAAATACCCCAGGTCTGTGAATGACCTCACAATGCAGACCAGCGTAGGTTATTGTGTGCGAGGGAAACAGACTTTAGCCATTTTTAAACAATGGGATTGTTGTAGGTCTAGACTAAGCCTAACAGCTCTGGGTAGCTTGGGTTAGAGGCCCGCAGCTTGGAATGTCAAAACGAAGTCATTGGTATCAGCCATCCCACCAAGACGGCCCAGAGGAGAGAAGGGCAGTGATGTCCCGGATGAAGCAGAGAGACGCTGGGCAGCCAAGGTGGCCGCTGTCTTGATCATTCGTGCAGGATGGAAATTTCCTACCTGAAGCAGGAGGGGACTTATGCTCCGGACTCTTTCCCATGCCCAAGAGTTCAATTTTAAAATGGGTCATTCTCTTAGGCATTCGAACATGCGGGAAGGAAGGAAGTAAGGGAGGGAGGGAGGGAGGGAAGAAAAGGGCCCTCTGAGGCTTTTTACTTTACTACCTCACTTCTAACTCCTCCTCTTAGAGAGAACCTTCTGGAAGGTGTTCTCTACAGCTCCCATTGGCAGTACAAACTACCCCTCCTCTGGTGCAAGGCGATGAACTCTGTCACACTGAAAGGTGTGCAAGATAATGTAGATCAAAAAAAAAAAAATACACCTAATTTTCCAGGAAAAGAAAGAAAATGTTAAAAATGCTATGATCATTTCAGTAAACAGGGACCCTCACCTCCCACACACGAGGTTAGGAATGAGGCTGAATTCAGCTTTTTGTAAAAAAAAATGTATTGACTGATTTTTAGAAAGAGAAACATCTATTTGTTGCTCCACTTATTTGTGCCTTCATTGCTTGATTCTTATATTTGCCCTGACCAGAGATTGAACCCGCAACCTTGACGTATCGGGACGATGCTCTAACCAACTGAACTACCTGGCCAGGACCGAATCTGGCATTTGTCCTTCTGGTGGCTGTGTGCATGCTGCTATTAATGTGCATGATCCCAAACCAAGACAGTAGGTTTTTAAGATTTTGGAAATTTTCATAGTGTCTTGCTAAAAGGAGCAATCTGCAATTTGAACTTTGTTTTGAACTTTAACTGTGTTAATACATGCACTCACATAGCTCCTATAAATCCAATACAAATCCACTTTCTAGTATGTTCACTTTATGAATACATGTAATTTGTCATTTTCTGTTGAAAGGCATTTAACACATATACATGAATATGTATATGTACACATTTATATACATCAATGTATGTATATATGTATATTATACACAAATAATTACCTATGTGCATTTTGGCATCTTGCACATAATATTTGTGCATATCTTTGAGAGTTTCATTTGTAGACTGTTTAAAAATTGAGTACTATTCATATCTTTCATCATTCCTAGAAAATCTTCACATTACCTCTTTGAATCCTACTTCCCTGTCTGCAACTCCCTTAAACTGTACTCATCTTTTAACCTCATTTGCGTATTTACTTTGACTTCATCTACCTTCCAGTTCGCCAGCTCACTTTCCAGCTGTGTGTACTACCCATCTGGGGTCTACTCCAGCCACCGCATTTGAAAAATACATCTTTCAAAGGATATAAACATATAGAATTATACAATTATATGATAGTTATTAATTTGTATCACTCTATTACGTACTTACTTTATTTTATACATTCTTTTATTTTTCTCTTTACACCCGACTCATCTGGTTTTGATCTGGTAGATCCTATGTGCTCAGTTCCACTGTGATTCCTTTGACAATCAAAGCATCTGAACTGACGTCTACAGGTGCCGATTCAATGACCGGGAACTTGGGCTGTTTCCACTGCTCGCTGTGCTGCTGACCCTGGTCCTGGAGTCCTTCTTCCCATGTGACTGGCACTAGACTGTGGAAGCACCTTACTGTGTGTTTCTCCACAAAATTTTGCATTTCTTTTGCCAGGTGTCACTTATTTTAAACTCAGCAGCCCTCCTAGTAATTTTTTTTTAGCTTCAGGTTTCCTGCCACACACAGAAACCGTATATTTCCAACATTAAATTGAAAGCGGGCCTGTTGTTACCAATTCTTAGGTGTGATTTTTATCTCACTCAGCGGTCAGGAGAAGACAGGAAAGATTTCACACGGTCTGTCCTTGGCAATGACCAGAGTTATTTTCAATTCTGTTCTTGTCCCTGATGTTGTGGTCCTTCCGTAAGACTGGCTGCTTGAGAGAATTTCAGCAAAACCTTGGCGCTTCGCATAAGTTCAAAGCCTGTCTGTCTCTTGCCCCCCTCCCCCACACACGGTGAAGACAGCCTCTTTGGTACAGACGCTGGCAGTGACCCAGGACAGCTGATGTCATAGAGCTTCTTCCGCTCTGGCTGTGCCATTTATTGTCACCGCCGGTCCTGGGGGACCTCCCATGTTTTTTCGCTAGTCCTTCATATCTTTCAAATAATCTTCACCTTCTATGATCCATCACTTTTTATAAGTTTTATAGATTATGTTTCCCCAGGATGGCATATAACAACTTTCTACTATGAAATGTAATTGAACACATGAGGATGAGAAAAAATATTCATTAAAATATTCCATTTTTATGGCATCCTATATTAATTTTGTTGTTTATTTATAAATAAACACATAGCATGTACTAATATTTTTAAATCACTTCAATTGTGAGTTGAAGTCATTGAAATAAGCACATGGCAGTGAAAAATAAAGAAAAATTAATTTGTTACAGGCAATGAATTTTTTACAAAATATTACTGACACTCTTGACAATTAAATGAATACATGAAGAAAATAATTTTGATTCAATGGGGGTGTATGAGCAAGGTAATTAGAGTCTGTGCAAACAAAGCAAACTTTCAGAGTTTCTAAAGAACATATGAGAAACAAAGCATTACCCAAAGCTAAATACTGTTTAACAAAGGTATTGTTCTCAAATGTTACAGCCAGAGGCTGGGAAAGAAATGATAGAATGATAAGGAGTGGAAAAGCCAAATAATAAAAAATAAATATCACTTAGTTGCGATGGTTTTATCAAGCTGTAAACCAACCAGGAGCGAGTCACTGAACCAGGCTGGTAACCAGAGTCCTTGACTCTCGTCACCCCACGGTCCTATTTTGAAGGCAAGGTCAACACGTTATGCATTTTCCTGTGATAGCCAAGAAAGAGGAACTGTCATGGAGTGGACCTACTAACAAGGTGAAGAGTACCAATGCCACTGCAGGGGGTGAGATCGTCACCCCGTGAAAACAGCAGGTCACTTACTATGTGAATAACATTTTAAGTTAGCCATTTAACAGCACATGATTCTGTATTAATTTATAACTGATAACCAGTTACAGTAATTAAGCATTATTGATTTTCGAAGACATGCAAGTCCACATGTTCTTGCATGACAAAGGTCGGATCTTCACTCCTTTTAATAGTGTCATGACTAAGCCAACACGGAAGGTGCCACGCCATTTTTTTGTTTTTTTTTTTTTCCTTGCTGCTTATGACAAATGGAAAAGGAAAGAGAACTACTAAACAATTAATATTTTCACTGTTTAACAAGAAGGAAGCAGGACTTGACGTTTGTGAGAGGTCTCCGTCTTCCGAGGACAAAGCTAATCTAAATTAAGGAGCGAATTCAGAGCACCCTTGGGGAAGGAGGTCTGGAGATACAGTCCCGAGGTGTGACCACAGAACCTCAGCGAGTGTCGCTATCGTGATGCTCCGGGGACACTCAGGCAGCATCAGTGCATCACTGTCACTCACCTGCACTAACCATCAGCCTGGTTTCAGCGAGAAGGTGCTCCAGGTAACAAATCAACTCCCATTCAGTGCAAACAAAGGTAGACATTATTTCCGAACCATCATTTGCCCAGAACATAACCACCATGAACCCTAGTTTCAATTTTCCATAATGAAGACCCAACCAAAGACCACAGCCTCCGGAAGGCACGCCACCCCTGCTAACGAGTCCCTCCATCATAAAGAAGCACGAAACCAAGCTCTGTCTTTTAGATCCTTGGAAGGCAATTCCCCCAAGGACAACGGCTTATTCCACTCGGGACCCAGCCAGTGGAAATGGGTCACTGATTCCACAGGTCCTTCAGCGCCTGCAGCACCAGGTGGTGAGCAGCTGGTGGGATATTGGCTCAGAACTCTGTCCTTCTTGTGCCCTGTGAGCAGCGAGCAGCTCCTGCTGCCATGGCTTCTCCTGGTCCTCGTCGGCCCCTCAGATCTTAAGTCTCAGTGCCCAGTCCTGGCCAGATCTCCTGCCTGGTCCTGTCTGCAGGCGCCCGCACTCTGACCTCGGCCCCCTTTTGGGCGTAACTTAATACACTCCCCTCTGACTCCATGAGCCAGTGTGGCCATCTGTCACCTGCTCAAGCCAAGGGACATATCTGCCAAGCCTCCCCCACCAAGAAGGGGACTTGATAATGGTCACAGTTAAGATGATGCTTCCCCTGAAGCTGCAAACCAAGGTGGTACCGAAACTTCTCTTCATCCTTGAAGGCTTTTACTCAGGATAACACGAGGCGACGCCATGTGTTACTCAGGATGCCACGAAGGCGTCCTCGTGCGTCTTATACTCAGGATAACAGCAGAAGGGAGAAAGAAAAGCAAAAGAGTCTAGCTTTGGCAATGACGTGGTCAGCGTTGCTTCTAGGAGCATAAAAAGCTGAGCGAGTCTCCTGAGGATGGCTGACCTAACAGCATGCATAGCTATTGAAATGACCCAATTTCCAAGAAAGAGCTAGATGCTTAGTAAAATGTTCTCTATAACCTGTGTTAAGTGTGCTAAATAATAAATTAATAGTAATTACACACCCTTGCTGGCTGTCTTATACCGTGCCTGCCTATTTTCATATGCCTTGCCCTTGATGGTATCTTAGAGAACAACAGCAATGAAACAACTGCCGTTGCCTTCTGTTCCTGGGTACGGAGATGAGTAAAAGACTTACTCTTCATATGAAACTGGACTGAGGGATGTGTGTGCCGGTTTGACATCAACTGTCAAGCTGATCTAAGAATGTGTTCCCTTAAAACATCCTCATTCATGTATTCTTTGGAAAATCTCTATCTTCAGAGCTACAGGGAGCTCAGTTTTTAAAAATCCCTTTTATATATATTTGTCAGTATCCTAAAATAACAATATCCAATATACTAGAATTTCCAATATGAACAAATTTAATTGATCGATAACATAGTATCAATATTCATTTCCACACGTTACACTGCTCCAGCAGTTCCTGTATCTTCCCATCCCGCAGCAGGTGTTAATATTAGCACCTCTTACCCAAACATTCAACTATGCATGAATTCCTGTGCAACCTGACTACTAACAGATCTCCCAAGATGACTTGGGAAGAAATATTCAAAACAGTCTGGAGAAAGGTGACATAAATCCTTTGCATGGTGTTTCTCTCAAGGTCAAAATCCAGCATGTGAAAATATTACATTAGTTCTCCTCAAAATCATGATTAGAACATAAAAGTCCTTGGAGAAATGGCAACATTTGCATTGCACGTGGAGTGTGACCAATGGCAGGTGCATCTGTTACATGGCTCATAAGACTAGCAAGGACTGCTGGAGAGGTACAACCCATTTAATAATAAAAAAAAAAGACAGAAAGACTTACTGAAAATGAATGTATCATGATCCCAATCAAGTTGCTAAGCCAGGCAAACATAAGTGAATAAACCCTGCAGACAGCAAAGACAACACTGTAACAGTCAATAGGGAGATAGGATTCCAAAGAAATGTGAAGTCATGTTCCAGATAAGAAACCTGGAGGTCACATCCCCACTCTATGGATGATGCTATGTATGCAGGTGATACCAGGTCCCTGCCCAAAGTCACACAGCTACTTAGGGGCACAGCTCAAAAAAGATGCTCAGCCTTTCGAATTCTGATTCGTTCTTCTTTCCACATGGTTAATATATGTTAGAAACTTGACTTTGAGGATAAAATTTAAAACCAAAACAAGAATAAAAACCTCCCACGCAGGGGCTTTGAGGTGAGATCCCTAGTTGAACACAAAGGAAAAAAATCATTAGCTTGAGTTGGAGAAGGAGAGCCCTCCTCCTCCTCCTGCTAACATCTCTCCACACTTTGCTTTTGATCATGGCTAACATGCCTCATTTGTACTGTTTCCTTTAAAGTTCCTCTGCCTCGTCCCATCTCCCCTTTAACTAAGGAAGATTTTCAGGTTTGAAAACCCGGCCTTGAGCTAGTGAGGGCCACGTAGGTTGATAAGTAAGCGGGATGCCTTATTAGCACAGGCTGGAAACATGAAAAAAAAGCCCACAACACCCCAGCAAAGATTTTGCTGTTCATTTCTTCTGCTAGTTACAAAGTTACTTCTTGCTTTGTGGTCTCAATTGCTCTCCTGCTAGCTGAAAAATTTCCTCATTAGCATGAAGCTATAAAATATTAACAGAGGAATTATTCTTTCTTTGGAACAAGGCACCTTGAACAATTTGCTCAATATATTTCCAATTTATACTTCCTGGTTCATTGAAGAAACTGTCTATCCAAACAGCATCAGAAAGAAGTTGGTGAATCAGCCGTGGCAACATAAATAGCCAATAAGCTACAGAAAAACAGGCTGTATTTCATCGTGACAGATATTTTTACTGATACCTTTCATCATAAACTTACATGGGCACAATTATTTCCAAAACATTCGAAAGACTTGTGGAAATGTTTACAAGGGTTACACAGCACTAGCAGTCTTGACAGATTTTTTTTTCTTTTATGGAGTTGTCCAAATATTGTTTACACATACAACTTATCACAAGAATTATGAAAATAAATAATAGACATCATGTTGTTTGAAAGTACATGTTTATCTAACAAAAGATCATATTAATGAGGAAATATTTCAATCTAATTGGACATGGTGTGGGGGTTTTTCCCATTTTTTTGCAGCTCCTAATTTAAACACATAGAGATGCGATGTCCATCTCAGTGAATATGAAATGTACAAAACAGAATTTAAAATCCAAGATCGAAATTCACTGAAATATTCATTGGAATGTTCAAGCTCATCGGATTTGTAAAATGTTAACAAAATGTTCAGCTAAGGGGGCATCAATTATGGATAAATGGAGTCTTTAGCTTTACATTTTTAACATAAAACTGGAGTCTGTTCAGTAACGTGCATGAAAGGCCCATAAATGCAGCCCTCCAAGGGAGGCTAGTATATACACCAAGGAGATTCTCCAGCTCATGTTGGCAAAAGATTGCATTTGAGGCTCCAATACACTAAATTCATCAGGGTAGACATTTTAATGAACACAATCAGAAATTCGGGCTCTTTCATTTTTGCTTTAGACGTTTGCTGCATTGCCCCCAGACAATGCAAACGAGGTTTGTAAACAGAGCTGGAGATGACCCTTCCTAAAAGCCAAGGTTCACCTTTCTATGAAAAGCCAGGCACACGCATTCATGAGATTACTTCACATTCTTACTGCTTACATGTACATCCTGGTGATGGAAACGGACCCCTTATTTTATGGGGGGAGGTTGAACCCTCCCAATTTCAAGATCACGAGAGATGCCATGAGGTCAGTCTACTGTTAGACTTGAGTCGTGAGACAGCCAAGGGAAGGCCTCCCAGAAAGTAGCCACTGTACACAAAAGCCAGAGTCACGAAGGATACCTACCTACCTGTTCTTCTTTCAATCCCCCCAGAGCAAGATGCAGAACAAGTACTTCCCAGCAAACTCACGGTGATGAAAATTCAGGAAGGCATTATAACTTCTACAACCCTCCCCCAATTCTTTTCTTAAAGAACACGTGTAGTAGACAAGAATTAAGTCACAGCCATTATCTAACTTACCACCTTGCTGCTCAGGGGTGACGCCTGAGGCAGAGGGCCAATCGCCTCCCGTTGAGAGTCATCGAGTCCAGTGGAGAATTCGCGAAGTCACTACTCCCAAACATAATCTTGCCATCTACAAAAAAGGACGTTCACAACACTTACAATTATTTCATAGATATCAGGGGTTACTCTCCAAATAACAGAAATGGAATGAAATGCAGTAATTGAAAATTTTTATTAAATGTTTTTGGGTTTTCTTATAATATCCCCATTGTCGTAAGCCATATTAATACTTATTTTATCTAAGGAGACACACTGTTGTTTCAAATGCACTATTTAGGAATATTAAAAAATTCACATGAGGGTATTCCAAAAATAAACGTTTTCTTTCAAAAATATATTACATCATTTAACACTGTCTTCATGAGTAAGCATAGAGCGGCTGCCAGGACACTGATGTCGAAGGACGGTAATGAACTTTCATAGAACAAGTCATGACTTTGCACAATGGAGGGACTCTTTTCGGTCCATGTTCAATACTCACACATCATCCTAACGAAAGAAGGGGACAAAATAAACCATCACTTTATGTCCAGTCAAGAGAGTTCTCAGATGGGTGGAGAACACATCCCAGGCACACCCCATAGAAGGAGAAACTGGGAGAGAGAGCAAGCCAAAAAGAAAGGCACATCTTCCCACATTGAAGAACTAAAACAAGCCCCCGGCCTGTCGCTCAGCATTTCAGACAGAAATCAAGTCCAACGCAAAGTCAGCTTGGAGCAGTTTCAGTGACTGAGAACTCAACAGCAGCTGGACTCGGATGAAAAATCGTTCCATCCCAGCCTAGATGGCCACAGAGCAAACACCAGAGGACCGGCACCCCCCGGGGGCTGCTTCTCAGAGCAGAAGGAGCTGGCTGACACCGCAACACAGATCAACCAGTCAGTGGCGACAGGCTGGCCCCGGCTGCTCGGTGAGGATGAACCAGAACCAGCCGTGGGCACAGAAAGCCAACGACTGACGATGTTGAAGCCTATTCAACTGCAAACTAAATTTTGAAAAGAATATGCACTTCGGTGAGTTCAGTTCTGTAGAGGAAATCATTTCATCTTTAGAGCTTGAGTTTTAATGCCCTTCTCCCTCGGTCTCTCCCTTCCACCTGGTGTACCCAGGACCACATACCAATGATTTCAGCCTAGATTTTGTTGGTTAGAATGCCCAAAGGTACTAAGGGCTCCCTCCGTGGGACTCACATCTTCTCGCTGCCACGCTGCCAGAGGCGCACTGTACTCCAGGAGTCCCGTTAGTAAAGCCAGAGTAGAGGAATTTGGGGGGTGGTACCTTCTTGGAAGTAGGTGGGAAGGCTCACCCCACATTTTGGGAGCACTGGCAGGGGACACCTGTGCGGCCACCTGCCCAGAAGTGGCACAGAAGAGGCCCCAGAATGGCCCCGTCTGCCTCCTCTGCCCTTGAGTTTGATTATCCTGGACACACACTAGAGAATATGCCCACAAGGAGAAGCTTTCACATTAGTGATGTTGGGTATCTTTGTGGAAAGAGAGGGAGATGCCATCAACACCACTGAATTTTAAATGAGAAACCTTCCTTCCACTTCCCTGGCCAGATGCCTTTGGGCCCCACACTTAAGCGCACAGGTGAAGAGCAAGGCCATGAGGCCAGCCTCGCCCTCTTCACACCCTCCGCCCATGACTGCCCAGGGGCCCTGGGTCCTTTATTTCAACCCTATCAACCTCTGCCTTAACTCCCCTCAAACGACCTCACAGACTTGTCGGGAAGTTTAAAGGTAAAATACGCACACGCAGCGCATGCCCTTTCTCAGTAAAGGGGGGCTGTTATTCCTCAAATGGCCAGAATAACCTGTGAATCTCTAATTCTTCAACTTGAAGAATTACACAAATTTCCATGGCCTGGAAAAAATTCCAGGCTGGTACAAATGTAAGTAAAGATGCTGGAAGAACACATCGCTGTGATGACACAGCGATGATGTGTCAGGAAGACACCCGAAGCCACAGCGGGCACCTCTGAGCTCTGCTCTTCGGTCCCTGATGCACCCCAGGGACTTCAGGTCACCTTGTATCGGTTCCTATGAGCGTAGACGCAGCCAGGGGGACAACCACGTCCTCGCCTTATTTTAAAAAGCATATGGTCTCACCTATAAGAGGAACCTAATGAACAAAACAAACAACCAAAATGGAACCGGAGGCATGGAAATATGAAAGACTGACAGAGACCAGAGGGGTGAGGGGTGAGGGGAGAGGGATAAGGGGGAAAAGAAGGGGAAGGGACTGATCAAGGAACAGGTTCAAATGACCCATGGGAATTGACTTCTTGGGGGGGGGCAGGAGAGAGCAACAGAGGAAAAATTGGGACAACTGTAACAGAACAATAAAAAATAAAAATATAAAAAAATAAATGCCTCCAGGCCATTTGAAAATGACTTATTTTCTCCACTTCCTTAATAAGATGTACTGTCTTTTTAAATAAATCCATTGTCCTAAGACAGAGCTGCAATCCAAGGGAAAAACTCTTGGATAAATATTACAGAAGTGCGTATGTGCTGTTATATCAAGAAAGATTATCTCCCTCTGAGCCTGTGCAGATGAATGGTATTGTATTCCTTTTAGGCACTGTTTCTGCATTTATTAATTCTTAATGAAATATTAATCACAGGAAAAATCGAGGTCTGGGTCAGAAGTTTCTGTGCACCATGCCGAGCAGGCCAGGCTAATAACGCAAACAATCCGACATCACGTTAACAAACGTGGTGAGCTGAATTCTTGTTTCCCTGCACCGAGCGAGGGCATAGCTCCAAAGAAATCTGGACTCTGGCAAGCCTATTGAAGCCCACAGAAATTTGTTTCCATTAATGTTAGCGGCGTCTTTCAAAGGGCATGCTATTATTGCCAATTATACTTAGCCTTTAAGGCTAGAGTTTTAAGAATAAGTACAATAGCAATATTTCTTCTGAATCATTAAGCCTGTTCAGATAGTTGACAGAAGGTAGCGCTTTTGGATGTTACAATGAGACTTTGGAAAGCGTGGATAATTGAAAGGGTCCACTTATCGTTCTCACTTGTATTTTCACTTGAACTAGAGCCAGCTGCCTCGATTCAATCTCTGACTGCCCAACTTACTAGTTATGTGACCTAGAACAACATGCTTATCACTTTTGTACATTCATTTCCTTGTGTACAAGACTAGGTGGACAGTAGATTAGTACATAAGTCTATTTTGAGTCTAAATATATGTTAAAAACACAGAACAGAACCTAGCACATAATAACGACCATGTTAATGGTATTAATATTCTTAATACCTACTGAGGACCTCCTTTCTACCAGGATTTTTTCCTGGTTATATAAGTCATTAAATAGAATATACACAAATTCCTCTCCCTGTGGAGTTTATTTTTTAATGGGGCAAGTAAGCAATAAACACTCAACACAAGGCAAATATGTAGTACTTAAGTGAGAGCCAATAAGGGGGAAAACAAAGCAGGATGGGAAACAGGAAATGCTGAAACGTACTGGAATTTTTGAAAGGATAGCTGTGTCAAGCGCTAGGCATTATTTCTCCGTTTCAACCTCACCCTCAACCACACCTCTGGTTAGCCGTCTCCTTGCAAGACCCTGCCACTAGGGGGTGCTAGCAGGGATCTCAGGTAGGAGGAGGGCGAAGGGACTTCTACTTCCTGTTCACGTGCTGCCCGCTCCCTGCTTCCTTCCCTCCGGGTCCTCCAGCCTCACTTCACTCCAATGGAAGTACAGCCTTCCAGCTGAACCCGGCTTCTATCTTTTCCCCAGCGCTTGGGGAGCCAGTCTTTCCACAATCCCGGAGATGCACCTGCACCAAGGGGCGGGTGGCTCCTCCCCCGAGGTGCCCTAGCCCGTGCTCCATGGATCCCTCCCTCCAGCTCCGAGACACAGCCAGTTAAATTGCACCCTCCCCTTAGCCGCGTGGGACCCGCCGCACAAGGCTCACCCTGCAAGTGGCTACACTTCGATAACCCCGCCCCTGTATTCTCCAACCCCAGGGATGGTGGCACTGCCGAGTGCGCATGCGCCTCTCTCAGGGACCCAGTCAACCAGCCTCCCTGCTTAAGCATGTTTCCATTAAATTTTCTTTTTGAAAACCTGGTGTGCGTTTCCTCTTCCGGATAGTGTGGTGGTGCAATGGGCAGCGGAGACTTCAGTGAGTGAAGACCCGAGGGAAGGGAGGGGGTGAGCCACGCGAACGTAGAGGGAAGGGCGCCTGGACAGAGTGAGCGGCATGCGCAAAGGCCCTGAAGCAGGCTTGGCTCTGGGGGCGTTTGAGGAATAGCTAGAAAGCCTGCGTTTCTGAAAAAGCAGCAGCCAGGGTGGAGCAGGAGAAACCAGATTTGAGAGAGTGACCGGGGACGGATTGTAAAATGCTCATGGATTGGGGGGGGGGGGGGGGGGAACCATCGCTTACTGTTTGAACAGGATGCTGTAGAGGATGCAAGGAGTCCTACCAACAACTGTGCTGGAATATCAGGCATTAACGGGGATGCTGGGGATATACGGCTTTGAATGACCTTTCTCTGCGTAAGTAACCGTCAGGAGTTTGGTTTTAACTTAAAATGAGGTGTGAAGTGACCTGAGGATGTTCCGTAGAGCGATGACTTGCTCTGACTAACATTTTAACTGCTCCCAACAGGAGAACAAATACGCATTTCTGATAAAAAGACAATGTTTCTTAACTCAACATGAATTATGCAACCACAATCTATAATAAATGTGGTAAAACACATGGGCTTTTGAGTAAGTCTGATAGTAATAAAAATGCACAGGCATATCAGTATATTTGCTATGAAATACAGCTATTATCGACAATTATTTAAGTAAACATTGATTTTCATTTCTACTTCAAGGAAAATCCTTAAGATACTCGAAACTTTGAAGTTTAATATAAGGTTACACATCCTGGGGCTTAGGCTGTTCCAGATCTTTTCCTCTGTTTTTAAAACAGTGTAAAGAGTGAATTAGCCCCAAGGTACTGTCTCCCTCTGGACATTACGTTCCCCCATCTCTGAGTGTCTGACTGTGACGCGAATTCACTGCCACACAGAGTAGTCCAGTGGTGCTTCCTTTGGCTGCTGTTAGTATCTCCATTGACATTTCAGTAACAGCTCAGGTCTCCTCTTACGTTAACACCACGAGAAGGATGTCCTGGCATTTCATTTTGCTTGCTAAAGGCGCAGTCATGTCCAGATTTGGGGGGCTGTCCCAGAACACCATCAGGATGGGTTCCAGGGGTCCTCACAAAACCGTGAGCCTGAGTCATGGATCAGCGTCCCCGGGTTAGTAACTCTCTCCTGTTGTGGCAAGAGGAACGTCTTCCCCAAAGATGCCTGTGTCCTAACCCTTGAAGACTGAGAACAGTCACCTTACATGGAAAAGGGACTTGGCGGATGCGACTAAATTACAGGAGTGGGCAATGCGGAACTTAGACAGGGGTCCCGATGGTATCAGATGGTCCATTAAGAGGGAGACGGGAGAGTCAAATTCAGAACAGGGGAGGCTGGTGTAGCCCCAGGAAGGAACTGCCAGCCCAGGAGGGGAAACAGCTTCTAGAAGCCGGAAAGGCAAGGGAGTGGGCTCCTCCCTGGAGCCGCCTGGCTGAGCCGCCGTCGACCCCTGGCCAACAGGGCAGTAAGATGACAAGTCTGCATGGTATCGAGGCGTTCTGTCGTGGTGACGGGTTCAAGCAGCCAGAGTAAGCGAACACACTTACTTAGCCTCATAGCTCTCTTTCCCCTCCCTCCACCCAAATCCCCAGGTCCGCTCCCCGCTGTGTCCCCCAGCTCCTGCCGGTAAAAGCCAGCCAGATCCCCAGGCCTTTCCTGTGGGCAGCTGGGACTTCTCTAAGGCCTGGAGACAGTGAGGACCAGGGACCCGCATGACACTGCTTCCTGGGGTCATCACCCAGCTCTGGAGGGTGCGGGGGACAGAGCTACGCTGCCATCAAGAAGACCTTGAACCTATTTGAGGGAAAGTGAATATTTTGGGGTTTATTTACCCCAATATTCCAACCCTAAGTCTTGGGGCACCATTTTCCCTTCATGCACCCTGAGTCTGACACAGGAAGCATGGAAGGTTTCCAACGGAGCCCTTCTGTAACTGGACCGCCAATGAAATACGATCTGATTTGTTTTTTAGCACAAGAAATAAGAGTATCCATTAAAGTTGCCCTAGAGGCGCCTTGCTTCCCAATGTGTCTTAAGTTGTCAATTATCTACTCTGAACTTACATGCCTGAGATATTTTCAGGATATAATTTTTATTTCAATGTCTCATCTTTATGCTATAATCCCTACCCCTGCTAATTAAATCAAAGTTATACTGTGATTATCCATGAGAATAATGAAATATTACCGGTGAAGGGCAAGCATGATCTGTGGATTCTGTGATGATCACATCAAGCCACACCTCTCACCAAGCTGAATATTGGCCTGGTATCTAACTATGTGAGGGCACCCGAGAAAGCAAACCGTTGTTGTAAGGGGACTTTTTGCTCTGTTTTTTCCTTCCTCGGCCACTGCAGGGAGTCCTTTGGTGTTGCAAGTCTGTCAATTTTATAGTTCTCGTGTAATTGGAAAATTGTCATTTAAACTGTCCTAAATATGTCATTTTTTGCTCAAAATACATGGTATAATCTTTCTCCCAACAATTGGCAGCTAAGAAGTGTACGGGGATGAAGCTAGGCTTGCTGGCATCAAGGCGTTCTTTATAGAATCTTCCTCATCATTAGCGCTGGGTGTTTTCAGGGCTGGTGTGAGAAGGGGGGCTGCCAGGTGAGCTGGGGAGCCAGCAGGCTTTTAGGGGGAAGAGAGTTTAACAGCTGGGGTAGACATCACAGGCTGCTAAGTCATTGGACATCCTCAAGGTCGCCAGGGGCTCAAATCGGACCTCTGAAAAATTACTAAAAAGCATCCCTACCTTCACACGCTTTTCTTCCCTCTACAGGAAAACGTTCACAAGGTATTGACCTCCTCATGACACTTTGTTGTAACTCTTGGCCATGTACACGCCTCTGGTAAGAGCCTCATCTTACGTTGGTCTTACGGGCTGTGCTTTCAGGGAGGTAGGACAAGGCTGGTACATAGTCTTCAGCGACAAGATGCAGGAGGCAAACGCAAGCATCGGTAAAATCCATCTGCTTTTCTACAATGTCCATTTCTGGCGCACTCACGGTGGAGAAGTTATTGCTGAATCACTGATGAGAAGTGGAGATAATCGATAGCATCCTTCCCGGCTTCCACCTCTCCTCTATAAAGGTCTGTCCCCGGGCCCTGCAGGCGGAGCGCTCCAACCACCCTCAGTCCCCGCTGACCAAACAGAATGGATTTTGGCTTAAATAAGCTCAACATTCCTGATACCCTTCAGTTTATCTTTTTATATATGTCTGAATTATTTTAACTTAAATGGACAGGTGTACAAATAATAAATAATTGCAAAACACAGTAAAGCGCTAGAAATTCTTAACCTGGAGAACTTCTCTAGGAATTTATCCTTTCATTTGTCCAGAAGTCATCGCAATTTCATTTGAACACCGTATACGCACCAAACCCACACACGTACCATGTCTAGTATCAACATCCGCAATCACTAAGGCTTTATTTAGAAAACTCCTAACAAAGAGGGTAAATATGGAGCAGCATACCTGTCCTCTAGCAACTACAGTTCATGGTCCCCTGGCATTAATTAACAGCAGTCAGGGATGAGTGGGGAATTTTGAAAAGTAAAATAAAAGTGATCTCTGAATAATGAGTGATCATTAGGCACCTGGGGCCTTAAGAAGCACCGGAATAGAACAAGTAAACAAAGACTGTCGCCAGGAGACGCAGATGGTGATCTGAATGAGAACGCCCGGCACGGTGTGCTGTCTGTGACAGCCTGAGCATGTTTTTGTGTCAGACGTGCAGGTCGTGAGGTACCCCGTGGAATTTGTCACCCTTCCCCACATCTGGGAGCAACGCTGAAGTTTCACCCCCACACACTGATTAAGTTAGAAGACTTGCATCATTTCAGAAAACTGGATGGGCACCTGACACTTCATATCCTCTGATGAGAAAGACAAAAGTAAATGAAGGCAAGTAATTGATATAGAAATGTCTAAAAAGGCCCACGTGCGGGAAGCCTTCTGAGAGGTGCAAGGGGACTTAGGTGCGGTGGCATGTTCCCTGGAAAGCTGCCACAGGGGCAGGCAGGCCACCGTCCCGCTCATGCTGCGCCTCCAGCGTGCAGGGCGGTGGCCGAACACAGCAGATGCTAGAGCAACATTTTAAATGAGTGAGTGAAAGACGATTCCCTGGAAGGCCCATAATGCCAATTTGTTGAAAACACACTTCGGACACAGTCAAGAAAAGCAGCCCAGCCCAAGCCGCCTCCTGTGGCCAGCGCCCCACAGGTCACATCTGCCAAAGACAGCACAGCCCCGGGGCTGTCAGACATATGTCATGAGGCTCCGGCTACAACTCACAGCTGAGGTTTGAACTTCTGACCAGAAAGATGCTATTCCATTGTCCAGAGGGATTCACCCATTTCTGTTTCTAGATCAGCTTGACTCACAGGCCCCAGAGTCTACCGTTCGATGGTGGAGGCAGAGGGGAGGAGTGGAGACCCTCATCTAAAAGTTCATTTAGATTCAGGGCTGGAGCTTCCCCAAGCAGACAGCAGTTATGCACAAGAAGTGACAGTCCAGACCAGACCAGGACACCCGGTCAGGACAGGCAGTGAAGTGAGGTCAACGCCCTCTCCCAACTTTCCGACTCCAGTGCAACCCTTGGAGCTCAGGGGAGACTGTCACGAGGGAGGGCAGGAGCACAGCAAAGAGACCGCTGAGTGGCTGCAGCCGAACACTGAGGTGCGACTGGCGGTCCTTAGTTTTAATTCCGTGACCTTGAGACAGTTACAGGCTTAGATTTTGGTCGGCTATGTAAGCTGTTAGCATTAGAGCAGTTGGACGCCAACAGGCTCTTTTAATTATTTAAACACTATCATGATAGACCTCTTGATGCTTTCAATGTATTCATTCCACAAACAAATACCGAGCTCTGATGTCCTATCATGCACCATTCTGTCTGCCAGACATAAAGCGATGACAAATGAAATCTGTGCACGCAGGGCTCACATTCAAATAGGGAAGCGAGAGGAGACACGTCATGAAGTCAATGAGAAAATACATGTACTGCATGCCAGGAGGACGTCAAGTGGGGCAACAGGAACGGAGAAAGCTCGGCATTGGGTCCGACTGGCGTTTTACAGAGTGATCAGAGGAAGACTCACCATTAAAGGGAAGAGTTTGTAAGTCATTAGCGGAGATATTTAGGGGACTACACAGGAGAGCCCAAGAATATAGCTGCATATAGGTAAAGAACAATTTTTAATGTCCTTCTTTCTCACCTACCTGCAAAGGACTTCGCTCTTTGCGACCACCCAAGTCTGAGTTTGATGAGACATTCTTCCTGGAAGTAGCTAAAAACCCTGATGCCCCTTGGTCCCCAGTCTGGGTTTCGGAAGGCCTGCTAGGTTTCACCGCTCTCCTTTCGTTAACTTTATGTGAATTCGCATGATCAAGTTCATGTTTCTTTCAACCAAACACCCTTTATGAAGGAAGCTCAATCATGAACTTGGCTGCAAACTCCAAACTGTACTTTTTCAGTCTTCATAGCCTCTCTCGGCACAGCCCAAGCAGAAAGCCAGGCACTTGGCTAGGCCCCTAAACCGAGCTGCACACTAATTTAATTTTAATCTTCTTCCAAAAGGATTATGGCACCAGTGACAATAAATCACTCATTGTAAGTCAATTATTTCCTCAAGCAGCAAAATATCTAATAATGTCGACTTGCAGTCTGTGTAAAAACAATGTGAAAGCAATCGGGGTGTCTGCCACACTTGCAACAACCTTCTGCCCCAGCTGATGGAAGGACCAGCTCTCTCTGGAGACACAAATGCGGCAGCACTTCTGAACCATTGCCTGCTGGGCCAAAGGCTTCTCATGCATTTTCCTAGCACTCTGTAGAGGCAGAGAACTTTCTGAATGAACCCAAGTGCTTGTTTTCTTCATTAACAATATTAGTTCTGCCCCTGGTAGGTGTGGCTCGGTTGGTTGGAGTGTTGTCCTGTAGACTGAATGGTCGTGGGTTCCCCGTCAGGGCACATACCCAGGTTGTGGTTTGATCCCAGGTCAGGGTGCATGCGAGAAGAGAACCAATTGATGTTTCTCTTTCATATCAACGTCTGTCTGTCCCTCTGTCTCCCTCTCTCTCTAAAAGCAATGGAAAAAAAGTCTTCAGGTGAGGCTATATGTATATATGCATATATTCTGATAGACTCATTCTGATACATATAATATATATTCTGCTTTATTATTGAAACAAACCAAATTAATACTCCTTACTTTGTTAAAACTATAAATGATTTTTCCCCAATGGCTTAAAAGTAGATGGCCAGTATGATGAGTAAAAACCAACTGGATACACTTCCTCTGATTCTTCTCACCTGTTAGTACTTTTTGTTGTTGTTGTTCCATGTGAAAATCTTGATGTTATTTTGACTCAGTGAAAACCTGCTGAATTCCAGGTCGATAGTCAATGTGTAAGTTCCATTGACTTGCCACTTCAAAAAACTCGCTCTTCTGACGGTGGGGAAGGCAACAGGACAGACACCAGGCCTAGGTGAGCTTACAGTCTAACACCCATGAGGCTAGTAGTAATGCTGAAGTATCAGAGCTGTGTAACGTTGACAGGGAGAGGGCTGTGGGGCCTGGAGGATTCAGCGGAAGCTTCTTAAATGAGGAAAGACTGACACAGGCTTTTCCAGAGGTTCTTCCAACAAGAACATTGCTCTGGTTTACTCTAACACTCCACTTAATGACGCCTTTCAGCACTGACTCTGCAGAAAGCATTTTGCAACATCATAGGAAGGCACAGGCTGCATAGACGTAAGACAGCATCTCTGACCTTGGGTGATGCAGAACTGCTGGGAGCAGGGACCCTGCATGCAGAGGAAAAGAACCAGGAACCGGAGGAGGAGGAGAGCCATGACGTCGAAGGGGACTGGTCTCCGGAGGGACGTCCCTCACAGAGTACTTTTATTATGGGACTAGCCTTTGGAAGGTGGCCTAGTGAAGCTATTGCTGATGGCTAACAGGAGGGGCCAAATTTTAAGTCGGCTTTTATTTTTCTCCCCAAAATGGAAGAAGTCTAAATGGCCAAATAGAGAGACAAGGTTAAGTGGATTATAATGTAGACATTCAATGGAATATCACCAGGCTTCCTCACTGTACTCTGCCCATGCTAGAGTCTTGTGAAATTGTCATGTGGCAGCAAGGATGGGATCCGGGGGCAGGAAAAGAATGTGAGGCAAAAAGCTAAGGCAATCAGAGTAAATTACAGAGCGTAGTGAATAACATATCGATACCAGTTCATGACTTAGTAATACACGTACCATGTTAATGTGATATGTTACTACTAGGGAAACCGGGGTGCGGAGTACAGGGGAACCTCTGCACTCACTTCTCAGCTTTTCTATAAAATTTAAAAGCTTTAAAAACTAAGAGAAAATATATAGACTCATTGATTTCCATTAAAAAATACATACAGTGACAAGAGTAGATACAGTGGAGTCGTGGAACTTTAAGGAATTACTTTAAATGCCTGTTTTCGTGCTGTTGCTAATGAACAGGAAGGAAGTAGTTCCCAAGGAGACACCATGTTGCTGAAAGAGGTACACAATTCGTTAAAAGTCTTTTTGCTAATCCCTCAGTTCTCATTTTCATAACTTCTCTGGATTATTGTTTAGAAATTAGGGAAACAAAATAGTGGGAGAAGTCTGCCAACTTTGCACTTACATTCAGAGACACGATCATTTAAATAGACCTTGTCTGCTTCTAATGATCTGATAAAGCGGCCCCTAAGGGCCTCTTTTCCAAAAGCAAGTTCATACTTCCGGTGGTTGTGGTCGCTGAAAAGTACTGAAAAGCATCTTGATCCGTCTTAGCTATATATCTAATTTAAATGATAAGAGCTAAAAATAAAAATGTAAAATATTTAACTTTTGATATCACTTGTATGTTTGAGTAAAAGAAGCTAAAAGGAACCATACCTGTTACCTGGCTTGCATGACATTGTTTGTGAGAGGCAGCCAAACATTCAGAGCTGCTCCGAATGGCTCTGTGAAGCCTTTTGTCTTATTTATATCCTACTAATGGCAAATATTTTATTTACGTCTCAGGTTTGTATCAACTATCTTTTAACTTTCTGTTTAACCCATTTCCTAAGACTTGAAGTCCACCGGTCAGGTTCAGTTACATTTACGTCCCAATATAAAAGGAAATTCTCTAACTTGCAAGTATTTGCAATGCTTGTTTCCATGCTGGAAATAAAAGTGTAATTTAATCATTTATTTTCAGATTGTTTAGTGGTCACTTGGAACAGCTAACAAAAGATGGCTGATTATGGAAGACTGAGATAGAAAGGGTGCTATTTTGTATACATAAATAGTGTTTCCAAAACTAGACGTCCTAGAAAAAAATCACACAGCCCAAGAGAGAGGACTGGGCAGGATTGAGGCAAGTCTGCCCTCATCATAGTGAAAGTTTGCATTTTTTTTTTTTAAAAATGTGTGGCTCTCCACTGGAATAGTTACTTGGACACAGATGACCACCCCTACCATGCTGATTATTCATGTCTGTTCAGCCTCCTGGACGTGAGGGTGGGAGGCAGAGATTGAAGGAACCGTTTTTGGAATCAGAACACAGTGAAGAGAATTAGGATTTCCGGATGATCCTGGGAAAATCCAGAGGAGGAATTTAAGATAAGAAATAAAGTCTGACGAAAAGAAAAGAAAAGAAAAGAAAAGAAAAGAGAAAAGAAAAGAAAAGAAAAGAAAAGAAAAGAAAAGAAAAGAAAAGAAAAGAAAAGAAAAGAAAAGAAAAGAAAAGAAAAGAAAAGAAAAGAAAAGGAGAGAAATGCATTAAGAGGGCTCGGGGCTGGTGGGGGGAGACAGCCCTGGACCAGGCACGGTGGCGGAAGGGGAGCTCAACTCCCACTCCATCTCGCCACCTCCTGCCACCACACTGTGGGAAGAGGCTGGGCCCAGACAGAAGGTAGAATGTGCGTAAGGGAAAGCATTAGTTCCGGAGGTGCGGGGAAACCCTGGTGCTCCAGAAACGCAGTATTTTCTGGCGACTTTGACAAAGGAGAACACAGCACCCCGGTGCTGATGCCCAACTGAACTGTCACAACCCCCACTACAAGAGACAGCAGAGTTCCAGCTCCATCAGTAGTCACACCGTGACCTGTGCAGAGAGCGGAGCTCCACCTGCCTGGTAGCAACGCAGAGTCAGCAACAGGACTGCAGAACCAGGGCTTGCCTACCTCGCTGCCAAGCGACAGAAATGTGCCTGGTGTCACTGTCCGCTGTCATCATCTGGAACTGGAATGACATTCTCGTGGGAGCTCCTACCCCATTTATCTCCAAACAAGCGTGTCACAAAGTGCTCTCAGTTCTCTGAAGCGGTGACACAGATATTGAGTTGCCCTGTTGCAGCTTCACTGACTGGGTCGTCAGCCACCTCATCATGTCTATCTATTCCTGACTAATTATAGGACCCGAAGGGTCAGCCGGTCTAGACTAGCTCCAAGGTTTAATTAATGTAATAAAGGTAAAGTTATAGAACAGATGTTTGTAATAAGTGGTGAAACTGCAAAACTGTCCATGCTGTGTTGCTTTGCTTGTCACCTGTGCGTACAGACAGCTTCACGCCAGACACAGACGCACAGGCCTTTGTGTACTAATTCACTTTTTGTTCTCTGTACCCGCCCTTGGAACTGTCCGTGGTGCTGAAACGCTCTTTAGGATGGCTCTTCAGCACTTGAAATGTGATGGATGAAGCTGAGGAAGAAATGTTTTATTTCATTTAACAAATTTAAATTTAAATATCTCCCTGTAGTTATTAGCTACTGCAATTGATAACACAGGTCTACCATATGGTAGGGAAAAATGATCATTTTATTTACATATGTAATTTAAGAATCTCATTTTTGTCCAAAGTATAAAACATCTTCCCCATTGAGACACCAGTCAGAGACTAGCTCATACCTAAGCAAATGTACTAAGTGTTAGTATATGGAATATTCTCTACTCCATGCTAGGAGCCACTTCCTTTGCTCTTCCTTTTCGACTGAGTAGTTGGGGGAAAGGGGAACTAACGAACCAAATGCAGGCCAAAGAGAAACAAGTGAGTATCAGCAATGTCTGGTAATTACTTCTGGAAAATACCAGCTTCTCAGTAATTGCGAATTGACTGAGTCATGATCTAAGACTCCCCACAGAATAAGCAAGGTCACTTAAGCCCTTTGGAAGCAATGTATTAAATAACCATTAGGGGAGATATTCTTATTAGATACTTGAAAGGATGGAGAGAGATGACAATGGATTTGATTTTGCTCTTTCCGTGAACTTTAACTTTGGTTCACATGACATCTATCATCATTTGCCTTTCTCTCTGTTCTCCATTAAATGCTGACAGAGACAGATATATCAATAATATTGATATTCTATTTTTATAAGCAATTTTCTTCTCCATGACAGGCAATGATGACATCAGATTTATGGCTCTACATTTTAAATTTATGTTTTCACTGTTCTTTGAAGAATTCAAAATGCAATTTCTGCTTTTTTAGCATCAACCCCCTTTCTGGTGGATGTAAACAGTGGCTAATAGAATGTGACTCGGAAGGCAGCCTACATCAGCCTCCTGATTTACAGTATATTTTCCTCTTCTGAGTCAACACGAAGAGAAAGAAACACTTAAGGCATCAGCAATGACAACTTGCCATTTACTATTTGAATAAAATTAGTGTTAGTGGATTCATGCCTGAGTCATACTTTGAATCTCATATTCCTGGCCTCCTCGTCAGCCTAGGAAGGAATTTATAATGCAGCTGAAGATTTGCATAGAGAACAGACTAACACCTGTCAGAGGGAGAGGGGGTTGTGGGCTAGGTGAGAAAGGTGAAGGGAAAAAAACTCATGGATTCAAACAATGGTATAGTGGTTACAGGAGGGAATGGGGGATAAATGGTGATGGAAAGAGATTTGACTCAGAGTGCTGAACACACAATATACTGATGATGTGTTACAGAATTGTACACCTGAAACCTACATTATTGTATTAATCAATATCATCCCAGTAAAATTCAATAAAAAGGGGAAAACCCTTCTTTGATAAAGAACAGATTGCAAGAATATAAGGCCAACTTAAAAAAAAAATGCTAGTTTGCCTCATCCAGACTTCATCCTGCTTCACTTGATTTGGACACAGCACTCCAAACTATGTTGTCCCGAGTGCACAAGAATCTTTGGACTCCTGCATGTCAGATGCTAAAGAGCTTTCTCTCTATGTCATAAAAATGTATTGGTTAAAAATTCAGGATACACCACCTTGACTTGCCTTTTGCCTTCTGCGCATCTCATGTTTGTAATAGGCCGTGCTAACATCAGACTTGACAAATGAGCCCCTGGTTGCTGTCTGAATGAAATCATCTATGATGTTTATTCTTACATTTGCAAGTCCCCAGCCCTCCTATTTAGTTGCACTTAAGCCTGCATCTTGTGCTTATTCAAAAATACACGTTTAAAAAAAAAATGCTGACACTTTCTACTGATAATATTAAAATAGAAATAACTTAAGGGTATATTTCCATTGTGCACATCCAGAAGTCATATTTGTGAGCGCTAAAAGAGGAGATCTTATTCTATCTGTTATCGTATTCAGTGGTCAGTAAGGGCTGTGACAGTGGGCACTTTACAAATCACATTCTCCTTTCTAGAAGCTCCATCTCTAAGGGCAGTATCTTCCCCGCTGCTATCATCTGAAATGTGTCTGCCCAAAGTCATGTGTTGAATTCCTGTCCCCCAATGTGACTATATTTGGAGATGGGACTTTCAGGAGGTCATCAAGGTTAAAAGAGGTCTTAAGGATGGAGCCCTTTCCCATGTTTTTAATCTTAGCAGTTTGATAGAGTGAGGATAGGATGTACCATATGAACTCCACTAACGAATACTGCTACATGGTTGCTAGCAAAGGGGATTTCTTTAATCTAAAATTCACGAAGTGAGAGCTTATTATCTGATATTTTCCAAGGTCTTACAGTATTACCTTCCCACTTTCAGATGCTCAACACAAGAGCACCACTAGTTTGCATGGGATCTAACAAATTCTAGTGCTCGGCATTACTCCAGAATGGGTTTTCATCGCATCCCCGGTTCCTTCTACTCCACAACTTCCCCTCACTCCCGATAAACCTGGTACTTGTTCAGGACAATATGCCATGTTTGTTTTGTTCCTTCTCTCGGAGGCCCCTCGCCTGCTCCGTGTGGAGCCTTTTCTCTAGCCTCCAAAGGCATGCGACTCCACAGCACAAAAGTGCTGACAGCTGCCCCACCCTGTCTGAGATTACAGTGGCTGGAGTGTGTAGCTGGTTCTCTAACTGGACTGAGAGTGTTTGAGAACTGGGTTTAATTTTTTCCTCAATCCCTAACATAACTTAATGCACGGTAAATGCTTTTAAAGCATTAGTTTAATTAAGTTTAAGTGAATATCAAACAGTTCGAGTTCTAAATAAGAGGAACAACAAATGCACTTGCATCCAACATTCCGTATAAATATTTTTCGCTTAATTTTTGCATCTCATTGCAGCAGCCTAATTGTTAAGTGTCTGAGTTAAATATTCAGAAAGGTTGGCCACAGATTTGGGTTACTATGGTAACATGATCCTGCCAATATCTAGCACTCTTAAAACTTTGAGTTTTCTGAATGTAAGAGTCCTGAAATAAGCATAACTTTTACATTTGAGGTGCACCTATATAAGTTTCAAAGTTGTGCCTAGAGGGAACAAATAAAGATAAATTCAGATATCTTAGAAGTACATGTTTTTAAAATAATATTCATGTAAATAGAATAATATCCTGTGTAAGAAGATTAGAAGCCATAATCTGGAATAGAATCAGATCCTATTGACTATATGTAAATACACTGAAAATACATTCATAAATTTGTCTGAATGTTTCTCATTGGAAATACACTAAGCAATGCCAAATCATTATCATGCATAAGATCTGAGATTTATACACCCACTGTGTTATATCACATCAGAATTACATATTATCAAAAAATTATCTTCCACTGAAAACTATCTACAGCCCAGGAATTGTGCTGGCATATAGCTAATTACTATACCATCATAATTTTCTGGTTTATAATACTTTTAAATTTCACTTGAGATAAGCAATTGCAATGAAAAAATAAAGACCTCTCTCATTTAGGAAGTCTAATACTGCAATTTCAAAGGTTATTTAACATAGATTTAATTATTTATAAAGTTGTTTATTTTCTAAAATAATTCATGTTTCCCTGACTTTAAATAAAACCATTTCATAGTTAACTGATCTATAAAGCTTTCTGTCCAAATGAGTATGTAGGGTATAGGATATAATTGTAACAAGTACTTGCATTTTAAAAGAGAAAATGAATTATGACACATTTAATTAATGAACGATTTATATATCTCTGTAACTAAATTTTTATAAGCTAATGTAATTTACTAAATATAAGCCTCATGATGCTTTATTTCAAGGTTACTATTTTTATAATTTCTCAGATACAAATAAATTTATGTTGCTATATAGTATCAATGCCTCCAGAGAACAAAATAATCAGCAAGCTATGTAAATACTGTGCTTATAAAGGGTTAAGGAAATGGACATTTATAAACATGTTAAAATTTTGGATTTCTTAAATTTTAGTTTTGCTTAGCTAATTTGACATCATTAACAGTAAAAGAATTCGATACATCTTTAAAATAAGTGTACATTAGAAAAAAATGACTCAAAGTTATTATTAAGTGAATTACAATATAAACTCCCAACATAATTTTTCTTTGTACTTATCCATTCTAACGAGAGACTGGGAGACACACACTGCTTTCTGTTTCTCATTTTACTGTAACAGGGGGGCCAACCTGTGACCCCCAGGCCGCGTGCAGTCCAGGATGGCTGTGAATGTGGCCCACCAGGAAACCACAAATTTGCTTCAAACACGAGATGTGTGTGATTGCATGTCACGATACACTTAACGTGTGGCCCAAGACAACAATCACTCGCAGTGTGGGTCAGAGATGCCAGCAGGCTGGACACCCCTGCTAAGGCGTCTCAGGTGCGGACACCAGCAGCACTGACTGCACCAACCTGCATTTGCGCCCTGCCTCCTCTGCGGTCTGAAAAGCCTTAACCCTGCTCCCTCCGGCCTCTGCCCTTTGCACGTGTTTCCCCCAGGGGACCCCTCATTCCTAATTGCCTTCGCATCCGCAGCGCACAGGACCTTACCTGACGGAAGCTGCGCAGGTATCTGGCACCCTATCCTCCCTGCTCAGTCACCACCAGTGCTCAGTGGCAAGCCGAGAGGCACCTCAAACAGACAGGAGGGCATGGCCTTCAAGACAAAACCCTCAGGGTCTCTACCTGTTGCCCATCTACTGAGAAAACAGGGGCTTTCCACATGTTCTAGGTTGTTTCTGCCTTGCAGTCACACCCTATAGCATCAGGTATGTTGTAGCATCTGCCCCAAGTGCCTCCAGAGAACAAAATAATCCCACAGCACACACTTCAGGCTGTGCGGTCCTTTCCTGTCCAGCCCATGGGAAACAAATGGGTCCGGCCCAGTGTCCGTGGGTAGCAATTTCTCTCTTGCCTTAGAGAGACAGACAGACATGCCCCAAACCCTTAAAAACCCCCATAATGAGGCAAGACCCTGAAACTTCTCAGGATTTATTTTGCACTTTCTGGGATGTGTTTATCATTTTGAGGCATCCACGGTACTTTCTACTTCTTGCTCACTGGGTCCAATTAGCTTCATGTCATCATACAAAACAATGTAATGAACGGCGGGATTTCAAAATAATCAAGGAACCTCCGGACTTGGTTATGACCGGGAGCTGAAGGGCCGACACAGCTCTGAGGCTGTTCAGTGGAGCGACACCCTCCTCCCTCCAACAGCAACCCGCTGCTGCGTTCCTTGCTGGAAACAGCGGAAGAGAAGCATCTGCCGAATACCAGGAGCTGCACGCCAGGTGCCAGCGGCTGTGCGGACTCGCTAGACTGCAGATCGCGCCCCAGACAACCAGCTACAATTGATAGTACCATCTGATCGAGTTTGCAGTGATTGCTTGTCATTCTCGCTGGTCCATCTGGCTTTCGCTGTGACAACAGATTTAAAATTAGGATGCGGTAGGAAGTGCCACCCTGCATCTCCGCAGGCTTCAACAAGGGTACCGGTCTCTACCTTCTCCTCAGGGACGTGGTATTACTTTTGGCGTATTGGCCCTGAACGTGAAAACACGTCCAAGGGTAACCTCTTGTCCGTTTCTATCGTAACAACTCATATTCCAGAGGTCAGAGAACCCACATGGGTTTCTACCAACTTCTCAGTACCTTTGCACTAGACAGTGCAGAATCATCTGGTGATACATATTGGCAGTGTCGTTTCTGGTTATACAAGTGTTCTCAGCTTGGAACAGGCCTTGTACTGTCTATGATTCATATGTTGGGATAGAACTCCAGTCAGGGGCCCAGAAGCTACAAAAGTTAGTGGGATTGGTAGCACAGAATCCCTTGCTCCACCGCTGAAAGACCATTTACCTAAGATCAGGTTACCCAATACAAAATAGCCAGCTTTCAACAAAAAAAAAAAATGACAAGCCATGACAAAAGGCTGGGAAAAAAACACAACCTGAAAAGACAAAGAATCATCAGAAACAGAACCCGATGGGACACAGGGGTGGAATCACCGGTGATGATGAGTAAAAAAGTTCAACGGAAGAAGTGAACAGTAAGCAAGAGCAGGTAGGCAGCACAGACGGAGAGATGGAAAGTATATAAAAGAATCAAAAGGAAATGCTTGCAGTCCAAACACGGTAACAACAGCAGGAAAAGAGTGACCTTGACAGTCCCCTTAGTGGGCTCGATGCGGCTGAGGAAAGCCGGAGATGTCACAAGGCGCGGCAGGAAGGAAGTGGGGGGCGCTCTGTGGTCAGGCCCCTGCACCTCGCACAAAGCAGCAGGTTTAAAGGTCGAACGTATATTAGGTTAAAATGTATATCGTGAAAAAATAAAAACAAATGCTAGCGTGAACTCTCAGGCAATCACTAATTTAAAACACAGATATAATTGATACAGAAAGAGAGGAGATAAAATGGAATGATATCAATATTCAGTTAAAACCAGGTCACAAAATGGGGGTTAAGGAAAGTATGAGAAAATTTAAAAATTACAACTACGGTAGACACTAAACCAAGTATATCAATAACCACTTTGCATGTTAATGGTCTAAACATGTCCATTAAAAAATAATAAAGATTCAAAATGGACCACAAAGCCCACCGGGATGCTGTCTGCAAGAAATGTACTTTATAAAAAGAGACCAGCAAATTAGCAGTGAAGGGACGGGAAAAGATATGCTATTCTAATACAAAGCAAAAGAAAACTGGAGTATCTACACCAGGGTTGGACAAAGTAACCTTGAGAACAAGAAACGCAGTCAGAAGGAAAGAGGGTGTTATTGTATTAGTTTGCAAGGTCTGCTTCTGTCTCCTCAGGCCGCCATCACAAAGTAAGAGACAGGTGATTTAAGCAACAGGGATTTATTTTCTAGTAATCCTGGGGGCTGGGAAGTCCAAAATGAAAGTTCTGGAAGGTATGGTATCTGGTAAGAGCCATCTCCCTGGTTTGCAGGTAATCACCTTCCCGTTGTGTCCCCAGGGTGGGAGGAGAGGGGGAGGGAGAGCTTGCTTGCTGGTGTCCGTTCTAGTAAGAACAGGGGACCTGCCGATACAGGGGGCTCCATCCTCGTGACTTGGGTTAAGCTTAATTACCTCTTACAGCCCTGTCTCCGCATGAAACGTCCTCTTCTCACGAGGACGCTGGTCAGACTTGCTGAAGGTCAACCCTAACAGCCTCCTTTAAACTAACGGTCTCTTTAGAGGCCCTATCTCCTACTGAAGTACCACACTGAGAGTTTCAACACCTGAATTTGGGGGGTACACAATTCATCCCGTACAAACTACATGAGGAAAAAGGAGCTGATTCTCCAAGAAGACATAAGAATCTGAAACACATATGGACCTAACAACAGAGCATCCAAATAAATGTGGCAAAAAAAAAAAAAAAAAAATGACAGAATGATTCTTTGTGACCTAAAATTACAGATTTCTAATTTTTCCTAATTATCAAAAATTGGGCCCTAATATCTGGGAACGTTGGCATAACACATTAACACCTAAAAGTCTACTATAATTACAATTTCTATTGTTAGTAGTATAAATGAGTTACATATACATCAACCCTTAGGCTCTTGAACCAAAGAAGGGTAGTCTTTCCATATTTTCTAAATTACTTACTCCTTGTTCTGTCAAAGCAATGCCTCCGAATCTGGGCACCGCTTGCTGCGATTTTACGTTCAATAACATCTTCTCCCACTTCATCATGCTCTACCCCCCAAGCCTGATTTAGCCATCTTTGATTTGACTTGTTACATGTGAGCTGTTGCTATTTCTGTATTTTTACTTTCCTACCGAAGTAGAATTTAAGCTTCGTGGGAATAGGGATTTGCTCTGCTTTATGTATCATTGGTGTCTGAGACTAAAATAGTGTCTGGAATGTAAAAAGCACTCAAAATTGATTGAATGAATGAGTCATGAATGTTATACACTGTTTGGGGATATGTGTGTGTATAGTGTGTTTTTCTTTTTATGTCATATAAAGGCAAATGTTTTACCTGTGAATATATTATGCAATTATGCTACAGGGGACTTTTAAGAAACCACAATCAGGTTTGGATACCTACCAAATATGCATCCAAGGCTTGAGAGGATGTAGAACACACCTCGTACAGCCACAAAATCACTTCCGTTTTTGTGCTTGAACTTGTTTAGTAGGAAAGAAAATCTTTTTATACTGTGAGACTCCTTACAAAGAAAATTCATGTCAATGAGAGAGCACATTGTCGAATCACCACTGATGAGCTCTGTGCCTTTTTAAAAGCAGATTTTGGCACTGAATTTGAAGAAATGGGATGAATGTACACGATTAAAAGCCACAGCGCCAAAGGTGAGAACTTACCATAAGTTCTTGGCATGACCACAGGGAGGATTTGTCCCAGCGTAAGGAGTAGCTACCTCTAACTTCACTCCTTAGTCCTAACTTGCTGCTGTGATTAAGACACAGCATGTGGCCGAAGTAGGTTCACAGTTGTTCATACGGAAAATAATAATTAATAAGTAATAACACAAGAATAAACTCCCATGTTCTACGTACGCACAACTGTGAACCTACTTTTGCCCTACCCTCTATGTAGAAAGGTCTAGGTTTCTTCTAGTAGCTTAAGTAAAAACTAAATGTGCTCTATATTATTTGATTATTCACATCCATAGCAAGGGACCACGTACTGCATATGTTAGTATACATTAAACATTTGCTGCTACAGAGCATTATATTAGATTTGGGCATTTAGGAATAAAATGGTATCGCTATTGACCTCAAGAAGGAAGTCCAGTGGTAACAGGCATTAACACAAATATAAAATGCCACTATTTTCATCGAGGTATGCCTGTATATAAGACAAATTGTAACGGTCATTTACAGAGTAAATGGAAATACACAGACTGGAGATAATTAATGGTCCCTAATAAAACAAGGGAAGCCCCTCTCCAAAAAAAATTACTTAAGCTCCAACTTGAAAGCATTAAAAGTTCTGCCAGGACATAAAGTCACAGAAAGGCAGTGAGAACTATGAACTAAGCAAGTTTCTCATCTTATACTTTTAGGGGGAAAGAAATATTTAATATCCAAAATGAAGAAAATGATTTTTTTTACTGATTTTCTGTAGATTCAAATATTGTCTTGCATTTGGCATTTCTTGTTACTACCTATACTACTGATTCATAATTTTATTGTTTGCATCTTTTAAACACATTGTAGAAAGTAATGATAATAAATAAGCTTTTGTAAGTTCTTTCAAGCTCTCTATTTGTTAGTGTTACACCCAAGATTTTTCACACCCATTTAAATTACAGAATAGCTGCTTTTTATAATTTAAAAATCAGAAGTGTCTAAAATATAATTAATGCTCTCCCCACTGCCACATCCAATTAAGTTTCTTGTGCTAAACATTGAAAATTAATAACAAGTAATAAATTCTTACTTTCCCTACACAAACATATAAAACAAATGTAAATACTCAGAATGTTTTCTGATTTCTAATTTCATTCTACAAATGTTTATTTGCATATCATGCATATCATCATATCATGCATACCGTTCTGCGACTTTCTCACTTTACATGACAATATACCGTAAATCATTCCACAATATTTCAGCGAAACTCAGTCATTCACTTAAGAAGCATGGAGGACCCACACATGCCACTCCTTGTGCCATGCACTGTGACAGAGCAGGGGACGGGGCAGCTCTGGGCCCTGCTCATGCTCCGCCAGGACTGCAGTGCGGAAGAGTGGACGTCATGCTTGTTCTAGATGCAAGAGAGCTATGCATCTCCCTAGGAGTGAGGAAACAAAACGAAACACTAGCTCTTGGAGAGTGAAAATAATCATTAAGAGTAAGACAGCCAGTGGTCCAAGGGGGAATCAAACTCACAGTGTTTTCGTAACAGGGTGCAGCCAAGAGGGAGGGCCCCAGATAAGGATTTGGAATGGGGTCCAGAACTCAAGGTGTCCAGGATATACTAGAAAGATATATAGGATGTCCTCACCCCCCCCCCCCACAGGTGTGAGTTGGAGGAAGGGACACGTGGAGCAGGAACATGGAGAGCTGTTTTGAACAGCAGCAGCTTTGCCGCTAACCTCTGTCATGGTCATTTAACATATCTATAACCTTCAACTGGTTTCATGGATACGTTAAATAGCTGTGGTCCTGCTTGGAACCAGAGGGTTGGAAGTGACTTCCACACAAGACCTAACTGGGAGGCAACTCCCCCTGGTTATAGCGCCTGCATAAGAGCTTGGAGATGATTGGCTCCACTCCATGGGGCCACACCTGCCCAGACCCACTGTGGCAGGTCAGTGAAACTGGAAGGATACGGGAGTGCTGGCAGGTGTAGCCAGTTGTGGGAGGGGTCACTGGGGGCTGGACCAGGCTGGTCAAATGGCATGCTATGCTCCCAGGTACAAGAAATTCCTAAAGGATTTTATGTGACGATTTTCATAAAACCCCTGGTTGTGAGAGAGCGTGCATAAGCTTGATTAGAAGGAGTCCAGCTAGGAACTTAGGACATAGATTTGCAAATTTTCTATGTTCTCTTCTTTAAGCAGCCTTCTAAATGACAAAGAAAATGTATTCATATTCATGACAGAGACTAAGCAGACACATCTGCTGGGGAAAAAATGGCACAAGAATCTGGCCGCTCAGTCTGAAGAACTGATAAAGGGTGAGGGGAATTCTGAATCCGTGGGGATTTAGATCATTAACGTATATATACATATATACATATACACACACGTACACTGCACCACAGTGCAGAACCCACATTGAGACTACCTTAAAAAAAATCAAACTTTAATATAAAAATCATGTTTATAGATAAAAAAGCCACAATTCAGCTTTATGATCTCTTTCTACAGCACAAATGTCAAGCGTGTTGAAATTACTTGCAGAAATACCAAGGCATGCTTTTTTAACCCCTCCCGGCCACGGAGCCCTGGTCGCTATAATTATTTATAATTGCTGTCTTGGTTCTTCTAGAGACTGGACTTGGCCAATTAGCTCTTCCCAAATGCTCCGATTCTCGCTTCCTCTTCATCCAGGCTTTGGGTAGTCTCGATTTTTGTTTGTATTGGCCTTTGACATTTCAATTTTCTGTTTGCTTTTTAAATCCCAGCTAATTAGAGGATTTTGAATTCTTTGTGATAAAGAAGTACTTGTGCGGAGCATGTAATTAGACTATCCGATGACAAGCGCTGGGGTTTTCATGCCCTGGGGTTAAAGGTCCCATCTCAGGCAGCGTTTTCCTGGCGGATGCTTTGTGTTTCAGCAATTAACCTCCTGTTCGGGACATGGCCCGCGCTCTTCATCTCCTAACGTCTCAGAGCCGGGATTATTTCACAGTCTGCCCTTTTCTTGCACTTTATCATGTGTGGTGAACCCTCGGGTCGAAGCAGAAGGCTCGGAGAGAATGTCTCAGCCTGTGGACAGGATCACAGGGCCTTTGCTGGAAAGGTGTCGCGGAAAGACCGCAAATTGCCTTTGCCCAGAATAAAAGGGCTACGCTCCCGTTTGTTGCCCGTGTCACAGCCGTGTCCTCAGTGAGTTACAGTCTGCATGGCACACACGCACACACACATGCACTTCCTACGGAGGCACAGAAATACACAGATGAGAATGAATGTCTGGGTTGGCAATGAGCTGGGGCAGAAAAGGCCGAGGGAGTCTTTGTCACCGCAGAACCGTAGCAGGGGGTTTGCAGGTCTCCTTCCTTCCACGCAGACTGAAGAGCCCACTCCAATGGGCGCTGTGGTTTGTGCCTTACGGGAAGCCCCGAGAGCTACCCCTGCCCTCAGGAAACAGAGGCACCAGGTGAGAGAAGTGTACTGGTGCCAGCAGGTGTGTTACACAGGTGGCTGTGCACCAACACTCAGGGGTAGCAGAGGAGGAACGCCTACAGCGGCTTGAAGACCCAGGGAGACTTCAGGAAAAGCAAACGCTTGCCTGAGCTTGGACGGGTCTCTGGGCAGAGCAGCGTGTGGGGGTGAGGGTGTCCATGGTGGGGTGACAGTGGTAGGGGGAGGGGGTTCCAAGTGTGGGGAAAGGCAGAGCTCAGGGGCGCGTGTTCCTAACCAGACTGAACTGCATGTGGTCAGGCTCACAGGCAGGAAAAGCCGTGAAGGAAGGTGAACGCGGACACAGGTAGTGAATGAGTCGAAAATGCACGGCTCCTGCTCTTAAGTGGTGATGA
This sequence comes from Anoura caudifer, assembly GCA_004027475.1. Taxonomy (NCBI): domain Eukaryota; kingdom Metazoa; phylum Chordata; class Mammalia; order Chiroptera; family Phyllostomidae; genus Anoura; species Anoura caudifer. The sequence goes on from PVKU01000933.1 coordinate 169,962, forward strand.
ACTGGCAAAAGCCTTGGGACAGATACCAAAGCCCGGCACTCGAGGCTTCCCCCCCCCGGGGCTGGATGATGGGGGGACCCCCACGCTGCTGTGCGATCAGGTGGGCACCGGGGAGGTTGTTTTGCTGGCAGTCACACGGCTGCACTACCAGGGCTGGTACTAGGGGCAGGGAAACCAGCCAGGTGACCACGGAGAGAGTGCAGAGCAGGAGAGGAGAACCGGACACGGGACGGAGGCCGTGGGAAAGTGGGGGTCGCAAACTATGTGAGAGGCATGTAGGAGGGAGACTGTGAAAGTGCTCGGGCACTGAGTGGCACTTGTTTAGTCCTTGTCTTCTGACTTGGGAGGGTGCCCTGATGAGGGAGACCTATGACACAGAGACTCAAGAGGACACTCTGTCACCTACCGACAGCCCCACCTTGCGCATGTCACCTGACTCCTTGAAACTCACTTCTATGTGGAGATCATTCTGACCTGCTTCATCAGGATGCCGTGAGAACAAAATGAGTTAAGATTTACAAATTAATTAAACCCCTAGGCTCAGAGCAAGCACTAAATAAATATATTATTTTATAGACATCTTGAATTTATCATGACTTGGAAGTAATCCAATTGAAATGTCTATTATTGGATAAATAACTGGCTGTAGAGAATTTATAATTTTCAGCATGGAGGCAATAGTTGAAGCTCATAGACAAATCTAGAAGTTTCCAGAATGAAAAGACAACAGATGAGCCCTGGCTGGTGTAGCTCAGTGGATTGAGCGCAGGCCTGCGAACAAAAAATCACGGTTCAATTCCCAGTGAAGGCACATGCCTGGGTTGCAGGCCAGTTCCCAGCAGGGGACGCACAAGAGACAACCATACATTGATATTTCTCTCCCTCTCTCCTTCCCCCTTCCCCTCTAAAGATAAATAAAATCTTTAAAAAAAGAAAAAGACAAGACAGATGAGCATGCAATTTGGGGAGAGGCCCACAATCTTCAAGAGGGGAAACAGAGGAAGGAAGAGCCACAGAAAGGAGGAAAGTAGCTGGGATTCTGGGCACAGACTGAGTGCAGGAAGCAGGCAACAGAAGGTGGACTCAGTAGCCTGGCTCTAAGGACAGGCATCCGGCCCTGAGGGGCTCCCGAGAGGCGGCCAACCAACCTGTTCCAGCCGGCACCTGGCATTCTGTGTGTTTCCATGAAAATGCCATTCATTTGTAAAATACGTGCTTGTTTCGTAAGTCCATCTTCCACTTGAAAAAGTGATAATCTTCTGTATCAGTTATTTATTGATTATAACCAACCAACCAAAACTTAGTAACAAAAAACAAAACAAAACAAAAAATTGCTCCCATGTGCAACCATGTGCCTCGTTTGAAGCTGGTCTTTCCTGAAAGTGCCCAGTGTGCACACCTGTGTGTGTACATGTGAATAAGATGCGCCCTCTCAGCCAATTTCAAGTATGCAGGAGTGTGGTTAACTGTCTTCACATTGTTGTCCATCGGGTCTCGGCACAAACAAAGGCCCACGCCCTCTGACCACCATCTCCCTGGGCCCTCCAGCCCCTGGCGGCCACCGTTTTCTGACTGTACGAGTTCATCTTAGATGCCACATATGAGTGAGGTCATGCAACGTGTGTCTTCCTCTCTCCGGCTTATTTCACTTAGCTTAACGGTCCCCCAGGTTCATCCACACTGTTGCAGATGCGTAGGCTGAAGACTGTTCCTTGTATGGACACATATGCTTTGGTGATTCAGGGGGTCAGCGGGGCTGTAAGGACTTGGGTAGCTTTCCCAACACTGCCGCCACTTGAGGCTGGCTGTGGTCTCAGCCACGTGTCTTCAAAAGGCAACCGCCACCACCTTCACGGGGCTGTCCCCAATTCCACCGGAATGGGAATGGAAGCTGAGGCCTCCTGAGGCTCAGATCAGAAGCCCCCGTCACTCTTCTAGCTTCTGTCGGTCAAAGCAAGTCACAAGGCCAAGTGCAGGGATCGGGACAGGGAACCCACCTGCCTGTGAGAAGGTGCAGAACGTTCCCTTCAATCTACCACAGCTCCTCGGGGCACTAGCCGGGTGGGTCGGACTTGGTCGTCCCAGTTCCTGGTGCGCGCTGTTTGTTAAAGCTGCATCGAGTGAAAGCATGTTTCCACAGCTTGATGGGGAATGTTGCCTTTACAGACAACTGAGGTTGAGAGTTCAAAGGGAAAAGAACAACTTCTGCAGTAAAAGAGAACAAGATTTACTAAGACTGGCAACAAAAAGTGCATCTCTATGGAAGGGATGAAGCCGTACCTCAAAACCATGACTTTCCTCCTGAATTTCACCATCCCCTGCCCCCCCCCCCACTCCAGAGCTTACTTCTCACTGCTCACAAAACTGTGCACTTCCTGCCGTTAAAACCAGGACCCAGGGGCCTTCCCTTAATGTTCCACATTGCGTTAGATGAAACAACTCAAAAACCCTTCAACAAGGCCTCACTGTGGCAATAAAGGTCAGGAGTAACAAAGCCAAACGCGGCTTACTCCCACAGATTTTAGACCCCGTTCCACTCTCTCTCTCTCTCATCCCTCAGCCCGACTCCATCAGAGGCGTCACCGCTACCACATCCACAGCCATCTCACTGTCCCGACTCAGGGAAGAGAGCCAGCCGGTCCTTCCTCCCGTCTCTCAGCCCCCACAGAAGCTGGCTGCCCTGCCTGAGTCGGAGCCTGACTCCGGGACTGTTCTCGCTCCAGGCCCCTAACCTGTGTCACTGCTGGAGGCGCAAACGGAGAGAACTGATCTCATCATCCACGAACCTTGTAACCCTAGGAGTCCCCTGGGTAATGGGAGGGTGCTCCTTCACATTTCCCACAGGACTTAAAGTTAGGAAATGTAGATTGTAAAGTGACCTTTTTTTTTTATTATTATTATTCACATAAAGAGAATTCTTCTGATGTCGGAGACAGAAAGAAAGGCAAGGTCCCTCAAGTTACTTAACGAACAGTCACTGAAGCTCGTTGCTTCTGGACCTCGGTGTGGTGCAGTTCTCTGTGGGTACCAAACTACCATTTCATTGTGCAATCCTAATCTTCCCCTGTGTGTGGCACTAAGGTTACTCCGGGTTTTCCTGAATCGAGCTTAGGGAAGAGTCAACGCGTTAGACAAATGATCAGTCAGTCTCGATTTGCCCCCAAGACCATTTCATTGACAAAGAATAGTGAGTAAATAAACTTGGCTGCACCCCACAGCCATCATTCATATGTATTCATCTGATACATATTATTTTTCCCTAGATTTATCAGTGCTAACCATAGTGTCACATTTGTCTTGCAGTCATAAAATTTTTCATTGCCTCCTCAAAGCTGAAGAGGATTTGCATAAAATAAAAGCGAATGATGAACACAGGACATACAGCTGCACATAGAGAAAGACTTTCCTCTCAGCTCCTACAAGAACCAAGGACCTTCCAGTAGAAGAACCGGAATTTCAGGGAATGCTGTATTTCAAAAAGAAAACGCCCCGAGGGAAAAAAGTAGAGGTAAGTTTGGATTTCTTCTTTCATTTTTGTAGGCTGGGAGGTAAATGAACAGAGGGATGCTGTCTACCCGAGCATCTCCCCCAGCCTGTGTTTCAATGCTCCAAATTTTAATTAACACAACAGGGAAGCTCTCCTGAACGGAACTCAACACCGGAAGAAAAATTTTTAATGAGCAAATAAGAACTGGAAATAAATGAACACTTTCCCATGGAAAGCAGCAAAGCATAATCGTGGTAATAGTGGCAAACAGCCTTGACCTAGACTATTTCAAACGGCTGACTCTCGAATACAGCGCCTGATCTAACGTTTTAATTAGATCTACAAACTCTGCAGATTGAAGGTGGGTGCGCATCATTCCACGTTGGAATTGCTGAGTCTGCACTCGGTACCACGGTAAGCCACAGCAAACCACATGTCTGTTTCATGTGATGACACAGGTACATGTTTCAGATCCCAGATACAGGTGGAGGCTCCAAGCTCTAACGTCACACCAGGTGTCAGGCTCAGTAAACCCTGGAGAGTGGCCACCTCACAGTAAACAGTTGTTAGATACATTGAATATAAAAAGCCAAGTCATTTCTTTACATTGGATACACAGTATCCCAGCAGGAAGAACTAATGCCAGAAGCAACCCAAAACCCACAGATGCGTAGATGCAGGCGGCTGAAACTTCAGAGCCTTATAAAATAATATGATCCTGTGGGATCCCAAAGGCCCATCTTAAAGCCCCTGTTCCCACCGGCCCCCTTGCAAATATTTGGGCAGCTGCTGAAGTCACTCTTCAGCATGAGTCATGCATAAGCTCTGGGCACAATGGTGAAACGGGGCTCCCCGTTCCCCACATACTTGCTCCCTTCTTGTTGTCACCCTGCTAGACTCTCATCCACGTGTCTGATGCCCCAGGAGGCCCGTCCGCTTTCACAGCTCCTGGGTCAAGCCACACAAACTGAATCTCCCCACATGGCCACCACCCACATGGTTTCTCATGTCCACATCAAAACAGATCTTTCACATCAGGACTCTGCTAGCTCATCGGATTCGTTAACTGAACCGAAGCGTTTGTGGCTTATTTAATATCAGCTTCTCATCACTGCCAGTTACCAAGTTCACGTTCGCTGGCGAGGCACTGGCTGAACCCAGTGAATGAGCAACATGGGGCTTTCATGGACTGCAGGATCCTGCAAGGGGAAAGCAATGAGGGGAGAGGAGGAACTCTCATCTCCACGAAATGCACACTGAGTCCAACCGCGTCGCCCGCGTGAGTCCAGCAGCCGAGAGCTGGAAGGCCTCAGAGCTGCACCTGCTCGAGCAGCGTGCTCAGACTGACAGCACATCATTGCTCGGCACGTGTCTTCACCTGCAAATTCGGCAGAAAGGGATCCACGAACTCCGAGGCTGTTGACTGTCTCGATGAGACTGAGCAAGTTGCTGACATTGTTTGCTGGCAAGAGGCCAGGGGAAAGCAACTGAAACGTAAATTATACGTAAAAATGCTAATGCAGATAAAGGGCTTGTTTCAGATTTCCTAATGACCCGAAGTACGGTTATGGATTTTCAGGGGGAAGTAGGTGCTTGCTGTCACCTGCTGCTCCTCCAGGTGGACCAAGAGGCGGCGGCTGCCCTATCAGCGCCCGCCCGGGAATTCGCCCGCTGCACCCGACCACTCGGCAGAAAGGCGGCCGCGTGGACTGCCGCCTCAAAACTAATGCGCAGCCGCCATCGGAGGGACGAACAAGAAATGACCGCAGCATCTGCAGGACAGAAAGCTGTGTTCGCCGGCAAGCAGAGTTTTCCGACCCCTCCCTTCCCAATATGATGTTTGATGTGTTTTTCCTTCTCGCTAGCTGCTACATCACTCCACACACATCAGTGCTACTCAAAATCTGTTGTAGGCTGGATGGCTCAATGACTGACTTCTAAAACAAAGTTGTTAATAAGTGTTAATAAGTTTCTGCAAAGTCTTATTAGGAAAAAATAGCCTCATACCCACTTTTTATTTTCCTTTATAATGTGAGTAAATATGAAAATGTTCTTCCTGAAATAATCCCTTAAAAAGTACCTTGCATTTGTAGATCACACAGTATAAGCGTTCACTCACATCACTTTAAAGATAACTTGTACAACTAGATCCTTAGAAACACCTTGCACACCTTGTTACAGGCTTGTTCATAGAAAATTAAATGAGTCATATAAAAATGGGATTTTAAAAATGTAAGAATATTGGAGGGAAATTCCTCTAGATTTAAAAACAAAATTGATTACAAATAACAAAATCTGGATTAGCATTAATGTAAAATGTTTTCAAATGAAATCCTCTTTTCACCCTTATTCTTTTAGCCTAAGACTAAGGTGTTTTTTTTTTTTTAATTCATGTTGGGCTTATAATTATGCTTAATATTTAGACATACAACTATAAATATGGCATGTTTTATGACACTGAGATTCTAATAATAATAGAAATTATCTACCTCTTTGATACCGCATATGAAAAAGTTAGGACTAAAACGTGCTTAGGGTTCAAGGAGAAACGATACCACATCAATTGGTGTGAACAGGGAAGAGTCTGATCTTTCTGGTAAGACACACGCATCCTACGCAATAAGCTGGACTGGGACAGTTTCTCAGATGGTGTCTTGTTCGCACCATGTCACATAAAGGTCCCACCCATTTATATTTCCTCGAGTGGTTTCCAATAAGGAGCACCGGTCTTACACTCAGCCACCCTGAGGCCCTCCAAAGACTACTTCAAATATCTTGTCATGAATCTTATTAACCTTGGCTTCTTCCTCACCTTGCACAATTTCTCTCTCTCAGGTCAGAGCTGGAAAGCATTTTCTTCGATTCCTGAAAAGTATCGATCACATTTGTGATGATTTCACCTGTACCGGTATGCCAGGACTATGAATTGTGAGATTTTGACCAACTTACCAGGTAACAAGTTAACCTGCCCCTTTCAAGGGAGGCTGAGAGGAGACACAGACGCCTGTGGCAGAGAGAGACGGGTCTATTACTCACAGTGACAGGAGGACCCAGACTGGCCACACCTGCGAGACCTGCAGGCCCAGCTTCCTCGGGAAATGGGAAGAGAACAAGGCAGTGGGTGCCTGTGCCCTCTGAAGGCTGCGTGACAGGGAGGGACCCTGCGTTCAGGGACCTGAATCTCTCCCAGCGTCCAGTAAGCATGCCTGCCCTCTGCCAACGAGAAAGGTTATCTCTACTCTACTGGACAGAAGCAAATCCTCCCTCTGCTCCAGAGGGAGACACTCTCCCCACCTTCCCAGATGTCTGCTAGACACAAGAGTTGGCACCACCCCAGAACAAAGGTGGCCAGTGCCCCTACCCGTCAGACCTGCCAAAACGTCACAGGGCCACGCAGGGTTGCTCACGTAACTGGGATTTTTCCCCTTCTCTCTGTTCTCAGAATAGCCCTGCTCTCTGCTCCCCTGGGAAGGACCCCAATTTGGGGATTCAAGTGGAAACAGTTTGGAGGAGGAGCCAGAAAACACCACTAAAGTGTTAAGGAAGTGAGAAGAGCAAAAGGAAGCCACAAACCTAAGCTAGCAAACTCGGGGGCCACAGGGAGACCCTGGGAAGTAACTTATCCTCTGACTGAGTTAACCTCTGAATTACCCTCCTCAAAGAGAGCGTGCTGACATATTTCTACACCCACTACCTGCAGCCGCTGTGTCGGAGTCCTGGGGTGTGGCAGTATCTCCGGGGGCTCTGCTTGCCGTCTTCAAGGGAAGAATAACGTCAGGATATGAAAAAGGAAAAAAAAACCCTCTGGCCAAAGGACGCAGGGCCACAACACTTCGGGCCCCCAAATGGTAGGAGCCAGAGTGACATGGGTAAGGCATGCTCAGTATCTGCTACAAGATCAGAAAACATGTTATTTTTCTAACTGAGTGCATTGTTGACACTCAACGATTTTTTTCAATTGAATGGAAGAGAAGCAATTTCAAACAGGTCTTGATAAAAGGATATGAACAGATATCGATGAGGGAAACAAATTTGAAATCTTTGAAAAATTTTACTTAACAAGTATGCCCTCCTCTCGAATGTTTTAGGGAATTAGACGGAACTGAAATATTTAATTCTGCTTATTCACTTCCGGGGCACAGGAGGAAAGAAGATGGCCCTGACCGTCAGGTCGACCGATACCGGTGAAAACTGGCTCTTTTCTTAGGACCTGTTCGTCTTGGCGGCGTGGATGAGGACAGGCGCTCAGTGAGGCTCGCTGAAGATAAGGCTGCGTTCACTGGCAAGCGGGTTGGACATGAAAGCCTTTGGTCTCGTTATTGGAACGCTTTCTGTAAAAGGACACAGCTGAAAATAAAATTCGCTTAAAGAAACAGAAGTTTTGAACACAATTATGCATTCAAAAGAATTACAGTCTCAACGTGTGTCTTTCCACAGATGAGGCTCTGAGGCTTCCGCGGAGATTGACATGGTGAGCGCAGGCGGCTAGTTAGCTGTTGACAAAGAAAGGGAAGAAATGGAGCCAAACATCTCGTTAAGCTGAATTAACTCGGAAGCTATGGCTTCCAGACACTCCAGGGGACAGCCTCACTGCCACACAAGGGGACTAAAATCCCTCCGGCTGGGTATCAGTCTCTCCGGGGGACCACCAGTTCATTCAGGTGGGCAGGGGGAGAACCAGTAAGAGGAAATTTCTCTGCTGGCCATATGTGCAGTAGAAGCCAAGGTGAGGGAAGGCGGGTGAGTGCCTGCGCAGGAGAATTCAGACGACGGAGCAGAACTTTGGGGCACGGCACGTGCAGTGGAGCCAAAACAGTGACTATAAAGGGGAGGAGTCTAGTCTGGCAAAATCTGGGGAAAAGATGGGATTGGATAAGGGCATGAAACCCTGGATGCTCCAGGAAAGAGATTGGTCAGGGGAAGGGCCCAGCACAAGCCCACGAAGAGCCAGGAGAGAGATCAGCTAGTTTGAAAGGAAATCTGCTCTTTCCGAAACCTGAAAGAAAATGATCAAAGCTGAACAAAGGCCTGGAGTTGGTTCATTCACATTTTTTGGTCCGTTCCTTCGTGCACGTTCTCTCTCCACAGCAGCTGTGTGCACCCGAACGTGGGCCTGAGGGCAGCGGTGCGGTGCCAGCCAGAGCCCAGCGGGGACCGGAGAGTGAATTAGCCGGAGAGCTTTGGCACGGACTGACTTGAACTGCTCAGGCATCGGATGCTGTACCCATGCCGGGCTAATGGCACAGTGTCTCTGGGCCCTGGCCCATCTTCTGGGCATGGTGAGGGCTGGTGCAAGTCTGAGGCCCCAGAGGCTGGACTTCTTCCGCAGAAAGATGGAGCTAGGCCACCTGGTCCTGGGTGAGACATTGGGGCCGTCCTTTGTTCTCACTCCAATAAATCTTGCCTCAACACCCTCATCCCCCATCCTCCTATACATGAATCCTTAAAATGTGTTTCCTGTGATACCATGAAAGAGTCCGGTTTCCATCAGCAACAAAACTACCTCTGATTAAGAAGACAGGAAACTGTTGAAGGATGGCCTTATTCTTTCTGGCATGTGAGAGTCTATTTCTCAACATGGTTTTGCCAAATAGATGTACAGCTTCATGCATTAAAGAGTTCCTTTCAGTTCAGACAGTGATCGAATTATTGGCTACATCAGGCTGCTGGGGATTTTTCCTTGAGATGCTGTAGAAATGTTATTAAATCCTGGCTCCTGCCCGTTGGCCTTACCTTCAGCTCACCTTTCTCAAAAATAACTCTAGGATGAGACCTCCAACTGAAGGTCTTATTATTATTATTCACAAACTCCTTGAACTTGCTTCTTGGCCACCTAACACAACAGAGAAACTCTCTGCAGCAACCCAACAGTGCTTAGTTGTCCTAGAATCTGACAGGGGTCTAAATGCTACTTCCCACGCCACTCGCTCTCTCTAGGGTTTTCTTGGCCGAGGTCAGTCAGCCCCTGCTCTACTGCGTGCAAACTCACTGGGCAGCGACGTAATCGGGCGGCAGGGAGGGAACTCTCTTATTGTGAGCCGACGGGTATCTCTCTTCCACTTTTTCTATTAGTCTTTCTGTTTAACTCCAAGCAACAAAGGAGTCCAATTAAGAACTATTATATACTGGAAGGCCAAGGCTGTCCTTGACTTTTGCTTTCGTTCCTTAAATCACCAGCCACATGACATTTATCCTGGAATCCTTGCGGACCCATCACCAAACTTCTCAGGTTCCGCTGATGTTCTCTACATTTTCAAACACCTCCTTCAAAATGCTCAGAATTTTAACGATTGTCTTACGTGGTAGGATAACCTACCCCACTAAATGTATTTTAAGATACAGAAGAAACACAACTTATATGTGTTATACATATAATTCATTTCTAGTTTTAAATACAGATTTCGTTAGCCGGCAAAAAAAAAACACATACACAACTTTTTAAAACATTTCAGACAACAAAGCCAAAGGCATGTTCATAGAGATGTCAACTGAACTATTAAATATTTATTGTTATCCCCTTTACACATAATACAATTACATATCAATAAATAATCAGTATTTCTGACCAGTATTAAGTACTAGGGATAGCAAATCTAAAATCAATACATATATCAACAAGAATTTCTTTAACTTTAAAATTCATAATCAAAAACCCAAAATATCTTCAAGATGAAGATGACAAGAATAGGCTACAAAAATGTCAAAATTATTTCTTTTTCGGGGAGAATAAAGAAACAGCAACATATGGTAAAAGGTATCTCTGTGGGCTTCCTTCCACAGATGGAAGAAATTTTAGAACTTCACACTACAACCTACTAACTGTGGAACCTAGCATTTCTATCTAATGGATAAAGCAGATGCCACACTTAAAAACAATCCTTAGGTGTTCAAAGAATTACAGACGGTGACCGCATCAACAAAACGAGACCTGAGCAGACACCAACAATGGTGACTGGCCAGGAGGTGTGCAGCGTCCGACCACTGGCTTCAGAAGAAAGTGCCCAACCCGCACCACACCCTAAGGATGGTGGAGCAGCAAGATGGGAAGGGTCTGGCTTCCTGAATAACTTCAAGAGGCAGAAACCCCTGTTTGCGTCTGGGCCAGACACTTCTAGGCTGTTGCCTTATTTTAGCGATCATGCACCCTTGCCCTTCCTAACCACCGAGTGGCCTGAGTTCTGAACTTCCGTCACTTATTTTTTCTTTTGGTGACTCTTGTTCAGTTTTCTACTACTAGTGGTATAAAGTCAGAACTTTTAGAATGTAATCTCAATGTGTTTGGTTCAACCCATTTGATAAGGTGTTGCCACCCATGGATTCTTGGAAATGCAGAAATGCAAGAGCATTTTAAGACAACCACCCCTTGCTTTTATGTTTCACCAAAGAACACAGCACACGGGATGTATGTTCTCCGAGTAGAAATTTATGGCCCATTTTTCAAGGCGTTCACTGTCAATTCAGCGACCCGTCTATTGCAGACTGTTTTATGATGTCCATTTTTCTCAGTCTGAAGCTTCCGTGGATCCTGACACACACATGTTCACTGGGGAAGTCGAAACACTACGGAAATACGGGATCATCAATCAAGCAACCGACACTCACTGAGTGTCCTCCTAGGGGCAAGTTCTCTGCCAGGCAAGAACGATCCGGAGAGGGGCAAAGCATGGCCCCTGGTCTCCCGCACACACCGTGGGAGCTGAATCGCTAGGGAGCACACGATAAATGCCGCCACGTTCTAACGAAGGGGTGGCGGGGAATATTTCAAGGTGAAATGGATACAAAAACGCAAAGCTGCCTGAGGATGCTCTCGGCACCTCTGCTACATGTCGGTCGGTGTTCTCCACTCAGTGGGTGGCACTGTTCCTGTTACATGCCTCTGTCCCTCACACTGACCCTCTGCACCTTAACCAGGGCCCCCACTTCATGGATGGCACCCAGAAGGGTTAAAGACAGCAAAGCCTCTGCTTGGGACTTTTTCTCTTTTCCTTCCATGGGTCCTTTGTCTGCCCGTACACATCATGATCCAGACGAATGTACACGCGTGGTCACAGCACAGGTCCAAGGTGCCCAGGAGTGCAGGACTGGGGGAGAGAGGAGGAAAGGCAGCCCAGATGGCGTGGGCAACGCAGCCTCACTCCCTGACCCTTCTAAGCTCTCCTTCCTCTTCATTACAAGGAGAGCAGACGCATTTTTCAGCTCTCACTGGCCGTATGAGACTTGGCTAGAGTGTCCTGCTAGGAAGCGCCCGTATGAGAATGGAATGCAGGAAGACGAGCCATTTTTCTCCAGAGGGAGCTGCAGCCAGATTGTGTGGCAGATGTGAGGTGTACCCGTGGGTCCCCGGAGAGCTCTGGAGAAACACGCTCCCCTGTTGAAGCGTGAGCTCACTCACGGGAGACCCTGCAGTTCTTCAGAGTGGTTACCATGTCTTAGGAGTGCTAAGGAGCATCTGCTTCAGAGCTTGGGGCCTAGGCCTGTGCCCTCAGTGTCGGCTTCCTTGACCTTCCCTCTTCCAGTTCTGCCTGCATTTGCGTGAGCCCCCATTCCCTTGGGAAGCCCTTCACCCCTGGAGCACATGCGGGGGTCGCGTTTACCTGGCTGAGACCTGTCACAGGTGGGAAGGCCCAGTGAGCGAGATGATGACAAGGGGGACAGATGGCCCTTTCAGGCACCCTCTCTCTGCAGAAACCACACACTCAGCAATGCATGGGGAAGAACCATGCATTGGGGCAGATGCATCTAATTCTGAGTTTGGTAACTCACTTGCGGAGAGCGACATAGGAGGGCAGACCTGGATGAGGAGTAGACAGGAGGCTGGATGTAGGGGGTGGTGTAACAGAGCCAGGACAGGACGCCTAAGAGGAAGCAGAGCAGAAAGGGGCTCACCCAGATGTCCTGAAGGACACCTCAGACCAAAGACAGGAAAGGAAAGGAAGGAAAGGGAAGGGGGAAAAAAGAAAAGGCAAGAGCAAAATAGGGGAATTAGCTCAGTGAGGGAAATCAGATTATTTTACAACACTCAGAGTGAAAGTCATTTCAGTTTGAAACAACCCCAACCGTCCGGACAGGATCGGAAAATCAGCACCCATGAGGACTTGCAGTATCTTCCCCTCCGCTCTCCCCACCCTAACGCGCCTCGCCCCTGCACAGCTCCTCCGTGTCTGGTGTCTGCATCTGAAATTCACACTGTAAGTCCTCTTCTTTCCCACTTCTACACATCATAAGTTTTTTAAAATAACAAAATCTCATTTGCACTGCTGCCCGCTTCCTCCAGGCACTGGGGCGAGTTGGACTTTAGGAAAGCTTCAGAGAGGGGAGAGGAGCCACCTTAGTCATTTCAGCTGATGCAACACAGGTAATGAAGAGTCCCCCAGACCTGCCTGAACGGCGCCACCCCTGCCAAAACCCAGGCGGTGAAAATATACACAGTGAGTACATTTTCAGGAAAATGTTTAACATCTGTTTTGAATCATACCAAAATACTGAGTTAAGGCAAACAGGCATGTAGCACAAAGGATGAAGCTTGAGAAATATTTATGAAGTTTGTAGGATGTGGTATTTAGTTTGGTGTATTGATAAAAGAAAAGAGGAACCTAGGATGTCTCTTTGGTTCTCAACGTCAGTATCTTCGTCAGGCAAAAGTAATATAGGACAGAAGTGACTCTGGAGTGTGTGGAAGAAAAAAATATTGGAGGTTGAGGAATAACCAAATAATGTGTTGAGTGTGGGCATCTTGGATACAGATTCCTGTGGGCATGGAGGCAAAGATACGCACAAAGGAGCTGAATGTATGGTCCCATACCCCAAGGTCAATATTGGGACTGGGATTCATACACATAAGCCATGATAAGGGATGACATTCCTTAGGGAATAGAGGCAGACCAACATGAAAAGGTACAGCGAAATCTCTATCAAGTCCCCAGTGTTATTAAAAAACTTAAATAAAAGCATAATTGATTTTGCAGCACAAATCTGCCTCAGTTCTCATAGTTTACCTCCTTACCCAGAATGTTGGGCACTATCTGGATGGATGGATGGATTCAAGGGAATGAGCTCTACAATCCTGACATCAGAGTATCTTCCCATCACCCTTTTCTATCGCTTTTATGAGCTTCAACGTTATTCCGCCCCATCTCCCAGATTCAGGTGGACCTACCCCTGTACCAAGTCTTCCCTGAAACACAGTTATTGTCCACCCCTCCTGCTTTTGGGACATGTTTTCTCCCGTCTCCCAGCCTCACCATATTGATTCTCTTTCCATGGTTCCCTTCTCAGCTACTGGCTAACTTTCCTGAAAAACTAGTTAAAGTTAGGTATTCTTAGATAATGATTTACATACGTGTGTTCAATTTTTTTTTTTTTAACGGGAACATTCCATCCATTGACTGGAAGAAATGACTGACGTTGGGTTGGAAGTTGCCATCTTTCCATGCTAGCCTCTGAGTGTGCTGACGGGCAAGCTATTTCCCAGAAGTCGCAGAACAGAAAGGCACACGGATAGCTTTAAGATGTTTAAATCACACACAGTGAAAAGAAGAGAAAAACCGTGGGCCACGCTAACACAGCATAGCAAGCAGGGGAGCAGAACTCACCACCTCAACCCCAGGTCCCCCAGCAATCAGAAGTACAGGAGTTCTGCTCCTTGGGCCACATCGGCCTTCGCTGCTGATGCTGTGGTTATGAAAGTCAGAGCTGATATGTGAACAAGGGGGCGTAGTGGCTCGAAAGGCCTGGAACCAACACATGGCCGCCCTAATTGGGGGGGGGGGTGCAGCCACAGCTGGAGTGGGAAGAGGAGCTGTGGAGTTTATACGAGTTTCTTGGGCGGAAGACAGCTGGAGTCCAGGATGGTAATGGTTGTTCCCAACGGGTGGCCCAGGTAAGATCTCATGAGCGCCGAGTGTTTCCGGTGCATCACGTGTATTTGTAGATCTTGAACATTATTAGCTACTGCTGGCCCCTTCCACCTCCTTCTATCTGTGTGCAGCATATAGACTCTTATTTTATGTCTTATCTAACAGGTCTCACAGGTAACTAACTTGCTTATCAACTTAGCTCATTTTATGAATTCTGTTTACATCTCGTAGGCTATTTACATATTTAGTACATATACCTGACACAGCTTATGAGTTTCAACTATGTTTATAAATGATTCATCGTCCCTGCTGAACATTCATATTATGTATTTTTTCTTCATTTATAGCATAATTGGGGGTTCTTAATTAAGGCAACAAAAACACATTACAACTGAATACTAGTGAAATTTTTCAGGCATGTGACATGCCACTGCAAAAGGTATTTTGATTTAAGAATGAAAAATTTAAATTTCCATGAAATCGCATTTCATAGGCAATGGCTTACTATGTAAAGAATTCAGGAGCTGGACATTCTAATAGTGGCTCTTAAAGGTATTGCTTAAATACACAATGCTGAAAACACCCATAGTTGCTAATAGTTTGTTCAATAAGAACTTCCAAATAATATTTTCAGGTAGTTATTCCATCAATTTCTGAAGAATATAGAGAATAAGTTAAAAATTGATAATTTTTTTAAATTTACTAAAATAATGCGAATAATCTTTTCCCTTGCTATAAGTTTCTTAATTCAGAAATCATAATTCAGAAATAATGAACATGTTTTGAGAAATTCTTATTCAAAACAATAATAATCACCCATGGCAACTGTGTATAGAAGTCTACTTAGTGACGGCGGTTTGCTTTGCAAATAACTGTATTTTGTTGTGAAACAAAAGCACTTCTTTAAAATTTTACAATTTCAAGAACTTATTGTTTATTTGGTAAAAAAAAAAAAGGCCTCAATAATAATACTCTAATTATAACTAGGTATCCTAGTCTATGTGTTTATCAATACCCATAAAACTATACACTAAAAAGAACACATTATACTGGATAGAAAAGTAAATTTTATAAAATGTGTGACCTGCCAATGGTACATTCTACAAATCTTTTTAAAAAATCACATTTATCAAAAATATGTCAAATATGTTGTGGTTGGGGGGAGAGTTTGCTGTAAGTAATTTTGTCTCTGCCAAACACACACACTTGACGATGATTTATTTGGGGTCAAAGAAGACTTACAGCATTAACAAATCTGCACGTGCGCCCACAGAGAAAGCCCAGAGGCAGCCACATGAAATCAATGAGGTGTGGCAACTATAGATGGTGGATATGTCATCACAGAATCAAAATGACAAGGGAATGTGAGCA
Source organism: Anoura caudifer (assembly GCA_004027475.1). NCBI lineage: Eukaryota > Metazoa > Chordata > Mammalia > Chiroptera > Phyllostomidae > Anoura > Anoura caudifer. The sequence goes on from PVKU01000933.1 coordinate 185,676, forward strand.
ATAAATGTAAAACGACAGCCACACCGCCACAAAGCCACGTAGACATCCTACACAGATAGGGTGGAGGTGAATGTGCAAAGGTCACTCACCATCACTAACCATCAGGTTCTTCTGGATCCTAAACCCATGGATGTCTAGAAATCCAGATTTCAGCAGGAAGAATGGTCCCCAACCCTCCTGAGGGACTTAGAGCCTATAAGAAAGCAATGGAACTATCACCCTTTCTTCTGTGGAGTATATTTTTGTATTATACATTCTTTATAAACTCACACTGGAGGGAATTTCCTTTTAAACATAGAACTGGGAAATGCAAAATAAAGGACACAGTTTTCCAGCTCACATTTCAAAACTGATGTCTCAAAGTGGTCGGCAAGGTGCGATCTCATCGGATAACCTGTAAGCATTCAAGACAGAAAAACTACGCACACACAGACATGCGTGAGGCTATTTCAATTCACCTGAAGAACATATTCGCAGTGCATGAGCTCCCACCAAGGGGTGGGCTGGGCAGGGTGCAGGCAAAGATGAACACAGCCCTCGGAGGGTCTCCCAACCCCACAGACAAGTGAACACGCCCATGCAGAGCACGAGGACACGAGAGAACACACGGCTGGATGTGGCTGCATGACCAAAGTCCTCAGTCTCCCACTTCCAAGCACTTTATGGGCTCACCCCCCAGGTCAGGTCTGCTATGGGTCCTAGAAAGTAAGCGAAGAAGTCAAAGGTTGTAGGTGAAAAATAAAGTTCATTTCAACTAAGTGATTGGTTATAGGGACTTATTCCATATTCTATTAGCTTACAGAGGCTTATTCTATTGGGCATAAGTAAAACAGTGTGATAGAAAGTACGTATTCAGGAATCTAAAAATCAGGAAAAATCATTATATGTCTCAAATATAATTTCTACTAAAAGATTAAAGAATTTTCTAACATGTTGCAGACTCAGTAACAAGTACTGCGAATACCTGTGAAGCGGTTGGTGCAATTTCAATAGGGACAGAAAAGAAAGAAAATACGGACATAATCCCAAATTTGCTCTACAGAATAGAACTCATCAAGACCAGTTCGGCGTTAAAAAGGATTGCAAGGAGCCATGGTCTGATCACCTTGGAAACACTACCATCTCACATCATTTGAATCAGTTAATAGCAAAAGTGGAAACTGGAGGCTTTGTGGCCCACAGGGAAATGTGGGCAGATGTCTTATTGATCCAACCAACGTTCCTCCTCCAGACGAGATAAATTCATTGATACTCCACCGTGACGGGGATATTGTGTCTTGTCCTGATTGCCTTCCTCCCCTATCTCATTTGATGAGGCTGAGGCAGAGAGCTCGTTGGCGGTAGTGGTGATAAACTGTGTGCCCTGCATCAGCTTGTCGCTTTCACACAAGGGCGCAAAGCGAACACATGAGAAAGGTCCAAGAGCAGTGAAATGTGTACAACCTAACCCCCACGTACGTACAGCATGGGTGGACTCTACCACGGACACACTGCATCTTGGGCTTTAATTTTTTTTCAAAAACAGGTTAAGAATACAGGAATTTATCATCGACTTACAGACATCGGTTACAGTAAATGGTCCAAGTTTCCTTAAGAAAAAAAAAAAAATGAAAAGCAGACAAGGAAAATGGTATTGAAAGCCATTTGTTTCATGTGAGACCAAAATGTCCCCTTTTCCATTTTTTCACTTGCAGAGAATTTCTTCGGAAGCAATGATGGAGTGGTCAGGCTTAATTCCCCCGTGCTGCGGAATGCCAAACCGCCCGTCTGCCAGCCACCGGGACTAATATCCCGTTTGATACAACTGGCATTAGCCAAGTCTCGAGGTCCGCAAGCTTCCTTGTCAAATGGTATCAAAACCTAATACAAGAAACAGTTTTCTAGAGTGAGAGTCAAGTGGCAGCCGTATGAGAATCGATTTCCCACATCACAAAGCTGCGCGAGGGAGGACATACGTGAGTCCGGCTAGCTGCGCACACACACCTTCTAATGTGATTTCCATGAGTGAGGATGAAGATACAGTAAACGTTATCTTTAGTAATGACATTTTGTGTCATTTGCGTTGCTTTTTTATTTCATGTAGAAAAATACATGTCTATTTTATATCTATTTGGAACGTTTATTTTCTTAAAGAATTTTATTATTATATGTAAAAAGACATTAAATTCGAAAACTAAAGGTAGAATAAAAAAGCACTGTTAACAGTAGGAAAAACCCAGGGGTATGTTCCTAGGGAATCTTTTAGTTCAGAAAGAAAACCAAATCAGTATCATTTGCCATATATATATATATATATATATATATATATATATATATATATGCGCGCATGCTCAGGCTGTGTCATCCATGATCATTTAGATTTGGGAAATACATAGATCATATCAAATTCTGCCTTAAAAATAACTATAGCTTCTTGTGATGACATTCACATCACTAATACTCTGCACATCCCTGGGATGATTAGCCCAATCTGGAAGTGGGGGCAGCCATCTTAACCTATCGCATATTATTAGCCTGTTCAGCGGGTTTATTTATTTAGGCTGTGAAGCGCTTCATACCGGAGTTCAAAGCCGTGAGCATCAGGACCTCGGTGGACCTCATAGCTGGGACTGGCCTTTGAGACCTGCGCTGAGGTCACACTGCCTGCCCTGGACTAAGAGTAAGCAAAGAGTGACTGATCCTGCCACGGTCCCCAGACACTTGGCCCAGAATGAACCTCTGAGGGAACTAGAGAGCCTGAAACGACCCGTGCCCGCAGAGCAAACATCGGGAAAGGAGGAGTGGGTGACAAATCCAGAGACAGGGAAGTGAGGACGCGCCAAACCAGTCCAGGGGACAGAGTGGTCCCGGAACTTCTTTAATGACCCTGTTTGGGAAACAGAAAAGCCATGATATTATAACCGTTTCCTGTGAGGAAACGATTTCACAATCAGAAAGTGTCAACAGATTAGCCAAAGCCATTGAATTATTAGAAATTTGGGATTTCTCAGCTTGGCACCAGGAGTCCTCAGTTGAATCCAGATTTCAGCCGCGTGCCTTTGTTTGCATATTATTTAGACACAGAACCTTCTATAACTAACTCCACCCACAAGCGAGTCAGAATTTCATTCCTGAAATATGTGTAAGCTTTACTGATGCTCTCTTAGGTAAGGCCCTGCATAATATTAAGTCAAAATGCTGAAGTTATTAGATCTCGGCAAATAGCATAATTAGCTATCTATGTTTAAATAGGAGGCTTGTGAGGATTTATAAACTAAGATAAAATATGCATTATGCAATTAAGGTAAGTAACATTCCTCTCTGTAAACAAAAGCCAACAGCTTTTTTCTCCCAGCTCTAATGTCATTTTGAAAGTACCGTATTTCTCGGGGGCCATCGGCAAAGGCACTGGATCCATCTTTGTCAATTTCTTGGAGGAGTCATTAGTGAAATGTCACCTTCTGAGTTCCTCCCACCTTGAGTACAGTAAGATCTTATTTTTTAAAACAATAAAAACAATAGCCGAGGTTTACATTGTTCTTTACGATTGTGCGACTAGCAACACTGCAGACAAAAACTGTCTCCCATGGTCATGAGATCTGTATTGTTCTTGTACTTATCATCAATCCATCATTGACTTGTTTCCATATGGGTTTTAATGCAACATGAATTTATTCTCTTACAGTTTGGAGGCCATAAATCTGAAGTCAGTTTCCCTGCGCTAAATCAAAATGTCATCTGGCTGCCTCTTTCCGGGAGCCCCAGGGAGGCATCTGTCTCCCTGCCCTTTTAGAGTCTACAGGCCACCCCACCTCCTGGCCTCAGGGTCCACCTCTGTCCCCAAAAGCCAGCGGAGGGGTGACTTCTCTCCCCTGCGGCCTCTGCTTCCATCCTGACACCCTCTCTGAACTGCAACCTCCCGCCTCCCATTTGGAAGGGGCCTTTGATCACGCCGGGCTATTCCGGAACCCGGAATAATTTCCCAACTCAGGCACCTCAACCACATCTGTAAAAGCCCCTTTTCCTTGTTGAGGAGCCTACTCACCGCTTTCAGGGTTAGGACAGAGCCAGTGTGGAGGGGGCTCCTTCTTCTGCCCACCACTGACACTGTGGGCAATGTCTGGTATGTATCGAAATTTATACAGAGTTTCAAGAATCTTCTGTAATTTTACCAAGTCATCTTTTTCATAGGCCAGCCCTGTAACTTTTCTGCAGTCTGGAGGGTTATGCTAAATAAATATGGACGTGAACTTTTATAAAATGCTAATTAGATATGGATGCAAAATTTTGTGAAACAAAACAAATGGATTGCATTATTGACATATATATACACATATAATGATCTGTACTATTGATAACCGCAGCGCAGTTTGGGTTTAAGTGGCCAAAGTTAGCTCTTCAAATTATACCAACGCATTAGCTGATTCTCATATTCCTACACTTATTTTGGCTTTGAACTACAATTGCAAGTTATTTGAGTTCTAATTATTTTAAGTATATATGCGAGTGTGCACATTTATAGGTATATTTATATATTTTTCCAAAGAGATCTAGTGTTAAAGTGTAATAGAAATATATAATCATTAAATATTGCATGAATATCATTAAATATTACATATATGTAACCATTGAACATTATATATATATTTATATCTGAGCTTGGGTTGAAGCCTTTGGTGTGTAACTAGTTTGCAGGGATTCTTAGTTACTATGCTGACAGGATTCGGGGTCACGCGGTTACGACCACCACTTGCAGCCCCCCGAACTCCCTCCTTGGGAGACTGAGTGTGTAGTGCTCTGGGCAGAGTGAACCAATGCGCTCTCAGCAGCGGCGGCGCTCGGGCTTCTCCGGACGCAGTTCCCCTCTCTGCCAGCAGGGGCTTACGGACCTCAGGAGTGCCACAGCACCCTCACATCCTCAGATAAACGTTCTGAAACCGTTTTTGAACTGTGTGTCCGATTTTGCCCATTCTAACCTCCTGTCTCACTGTTAGCAGGTATCTCGGTTTGGAAAAATGGCCCACCAGGCCTTCCCTCTTATCTCCGGCCGGATGCCAGCGTGTGTCACTTGAGCGTCGTCTTTATGGGAAAAGGAAGCCCGGGAGCTCCCATTAGACTGTCAGCTGACTTCCCAACAGAAACTCCACGGACCAGACGGGTTCGAAAGAAACAGTCACAGTGATAACAATCAAGGACCTGCAGCCAAGATTACATTACCCAGCAAAGCTATGATTTAGTATCGAAGGGCAGATAGAGAGCTTCCCAGACGAGAAAAAGCCGAAGAAGTCCATCACTACCAAACCAATATTACAAGAAATACTAAAGGGTCTTCTTCAAGAAGGAAAAAAAAAAAAGATCAACAGTATGAGGGATAAAACTGCAGCACATACCTGCCAACAGTTACTTTAAATGCAAATGGTTAAATGCTCCAATCGAAAGACATAGGAAGGCCGAATGGATGAGAAAACAAGACCCCCATGTATGCTGCCTACGAGAGACTCATTCAGACTGAGAGGCACAGACGGACTGACAGTTGAGGGATAGAAAATGATATTTCATGGAAATGAAACAAACCAAAAGCTGGGGTGACAATATTTACACCAGACAAAACGGATTTTGAAACAAAAGCAAAGAAAGGCCCCACAACTCCATGTCTGAGTATTTATCCAAACAAACCTAAAACACAAAATCAAAAAGTCATATATACATTTATATGTCCATTGCAGCATTCTTTATAATAGCCCAGCTATGGAAGCAACCTAAGTGTTCATCAAGATGAATGGATAAAGGAAAAGTCATACAGGTATACAATGGAATATGCCTCAGCTGCAAAAAATAAATAAATAAAATAAAATCTTGCCATGTGCAACACCATGGATGGACCTAGAGGGCGCTGTGCTGAATGAAATAAGTCAGACAGAGTAAGACAAACGCCATATGATTTCACTTATATGTGGAATCCAAAAAAACAAAATAAGCAAGCAGAAGAGAAGCAGACTCATAGATACAGAGAACAGTTTAATGGTTGGCAGATGGGCGGAGGTTTTCCTGGGAGGAAGGGTGAGACAGGTGAAGGGATTAGGAAGTACAGATTGGGGAGTCACAGGACAGTCACAGAGATGTAAAGTGCAGCACAGGGAACGTAGTCGATAACGTTGGAATAACTATGTATGGGGCCAGGCGGGTACCAGATTTAGCAGAGCGATCGCTTAGTAGGTTATGTAATGTCTAGTCACCGGGCTGTACACCTGAACTAGCATAGTGCTGTGTAACATCGGTGTCTTACTAAAAGAACAGATGTAAAATGCCAAAACTTTTATTTTATCATCTTATTTATTCTAAAAGCATCGTCCAGATGCTTTTTTCCCCAGAATCTAATTTGCTCTTTCTCATTATATCAGAGGTCCCCCCTCCCTTATACTTGTCTTCTAGGCTGAACTCTTGACATCATTGATAAAGTCTTTTTAAAAAATGAAGATGTGTTAAAAGCCACTGGCATGCTGAAAACCTTAAAAACAGATACAATGACACCTAGTGGTCCCGAGAAAATGCATTTGCTTGAAGCTAAGCAGATTCATGCATGTGCATCGAAAATAACAGAAAACTGAAATACAAGCTTAAACATTAAAGCATGTGAGTTTTCTCCCTCAGTGTATATGTCCTTCACTCATCTGACCTCACATTCTGGAGGAGACAGGTTCAATTAATTCCAAAGTGATTTGTCACCTTACAAGTCTTTGTGTGTTCACAGAATACATTTGAACTTTCAATACAAAAAGTTCTTTGTAAGATGAGGCATTCTTTGAAAAGATTCATCTAATTTGAATTCATTAATGAAATAGTATTTAATGGGCTCTTCAGTGTTAATGGATAACCCTAGAAAATTTTCAGAGGTTCTTCATATTTTTCTAGTTTTTAAAGTCACAGCTAACACCCAACGAAAGGAAGTGCTACACAACCTTTCACAGATAAACAAATGCCCATCTTCCCCAATTCCTTGGAGGATTTTAAATAACAACAGACTTGAAATGCCAAAGACTTCAGGATAATAGTTCAGATGGTGTCTGTTATTTAAATGATCAGAGATCCATCAGAGAAAGGACTTTGTGTTTAATTTCCTCCCTGTCATATGAAAATGTCAAGCTCTATTATAACAGCTATTAAGGATGATGCCGAAATTTGATTTTGCCTTCTGTCCCAAAAGGAGCTTGGTTCAAGGTATGAGCAGCATCCAGAAACAATAAAGACCCTACGAACTCAATTTGATCACATAGTCCATCTATCACATGGATATGATGCCTGGCCTTTTGCTGTATTATTAGAATAATGAAGTAAAACATGATTTTAACTCGAAACAAATTTTCCTCTGGTTGAGGGAGGCAGGCCTGAGTGTCAGGGCCTGGATCCAGTCCCTGCTTCACTTCCCCACCTGCATGACCTCAGGTAACTGCCTGAGCAACCTGAGCTTTGGGTTCCTCACCCAGAGAGCCTGGTGAGGTTGTCTAGGGATAGTGCAAGTCCGTCCTGCTGCTGGGATGACCCCCTGTGAAAGCTGCCAAATCCACAACTATCGAGAAAGATCACTGATCTGAATTGCTCCCAAATTATGAAGTTTCAGGAAGTCATTTTTTTCTTCAACTTTGTAGGACTATCGTGTTCACGAATCGCATTTTCTCCCCCAGGCGTGTAAATTCACCAGGAGTAAAAAACCCTGCTTACGATTTCCAGCAAACACTAAAACAAATGGATTACACATTTAAAATGCAACTTCAAGGCAATGAAACAGATTTCTGCAAAACTCTCCATACAGAAAAAATACATAGTTCACTCCCTCCTAAATTATTGTCTTGAATGGCATTGCATGACAGTTAATCGTGCGGCAGAAAGCTTTCTTGCTGCCACCGGCACTCTTAGGGGAGGTGGAGAAAGGCTCAGGAGACCTTCCCTCCATCCGGAGTCACGGCGGAGAGAGCTGTGAGCCCGCTGCTCTGCGTTCACGGAGCCTGATGAATAACGTACTTCTATTCGGTTTCTGGCTTCTGGTGGGCGTTATAATGTTGATTAAACAGGGCCTGGCTCCTTGTCCCTGCCTTATTATTCATTAAGTCATCTTGAAGAGAGCAGCCTGACCCACGCCCTGTAGGAAGCAGGCACGAACCCCATGTGCTTTAGAGGAGCAGTCGGCTCTCCGTCTAACAAAGGCAGACGTTCCTGCCTGAGCTGATTTCATGCCAGCCCTCGATCAACAGCATCATCCTGGGACCCGGGCCGAAGAACACACCACTCTCATTTCAGAGCCGAAAAGCCGTGGAAGAAGTGATGAGAACCCGCATATTTCCCCACACGATGATACCCCTTCGATCAGGAGTTTGCATTTTAGTTTTCGTAAGCTCACATCACAGTATAAGCAACGTGGGCAATCTTCCATATTTCACTATAATTCAAGTATAAATATGTAGAAGAATGAAAGTTGATTGTTTTCCTCAAATACTACATTAAATCCCAAAGAATAAATCAAGACAGTCTATGCATATTCATGGGTTTCAAACAACGCATCTCTCGGTTTCAATTGAGTGAACATTAATATCCACTTAAATCTATGAACATAAAACATACAAATATGTATACATTTCAGTGCATGATGTTAAAAGGCTCTATTTCATTGGGCTGTTAATGACAATATAAATAAGAGGGAAAAGGCTAGAGTATATTATACTTTCCCTAAAATGCCAAAATGCAAATATATCTTTCTAATAAGTTAAAATGGGAATCAGTTTACTATTTGTAATCAGTTGCTGACAAACCCGTTTCCCCTAAAGTAATGTTAATGAATGATACTTCAGGTTATATATTATGCAGTCTAGTCCAGAACCTTCTCCTAGCTCTTCCGATATACTTTCGACTTTACTTTTGAAGCAACTCCCCGGCCACGGTGCCATGGTGGCCACCCACACTGCTACATATTAATCAGAAATGAGATAGTGCTCCTGAGAAGAATCAATTCTTTATATTTTGCTTAACTAAAAGTAAACGCAGTAACATTTATTCAATATATTTGATCCGTCCATATTCAACGTGAACCTTTCTGTTTGAACGAACCTACACAGGCTTTCTGTTGTACAACTATTGCTGGGGATTTTAGTTCATCGAATAAACTATAAAAAGCCTATGAAGTTGCAACTGCTATAGGAAAAAAAAGTGAAAAAATTAAAGTATAAAAGGTTTAGAAGGATAAGAAATTATGATGTTAGTCTGTATTTTGAACACAACTTTTAAGAATTCTAAGTGGCATAAGAAACTGCTTAGTTTACGATCGCCTGCCTCTCTGATGTTAAGGCAACCGTGACAATCCTCGTGGCTGTGCCATCAAAACAAACAGCTGGGTTCAGATGCTGTAACTTCAGTTTCCCAAAGCAACTTTTAAAAGCACGTAACGGTAAATCAAGCTCAACCACAAAGTCGCACGATCACAAATCATTCTTCCGGTTTATTCTTTCCCGGTCTGGAAGGGTGGCCCAGGTCACCTGTCCGAGAGCCCTACTGTGATCCCCCCACTGACCTGTCATCGGGTCAATGCGGCATTCTTGGTCTCTTGGGGGCTGTATTTTGTCTACCCAATGAGAATAGTATCACACAGAATTATTTAGAAGAGTTACTGCCTATTAATTCATGACTATAAAGCAATTTTCAGCTACTTTATATTCTTCTAAGGGAATACAGCCAGGGGCAATTTTACCTTTTCAAATAATCTTACATAAAGCCTGAAGGATCCTGAACATAGTATTTTTCTGACAATTTTCTCCCTTCCAACTATCTGTAATGACTGGTTTTGCATTTCTAGAACCCAAAATATTTTATCGTTAAAAACTTTCTCTTGGTTTCATAAGAGAAGGTTTCCAGAAATTGAGGTTGCTAAAATCATGTGACACAGTGTTCAGTTAAATACCGAGAGCTGACTTAATTGAAACTAAAATAGCACCATCCTATGCAAGTCTGGCATTAGCAGTATTTCGATGTCTGGCTCTCTGTTGTATACTTCCTTATTAAAATTATAACGTACTTCTTTGTTGCAAATGTCTGAAGAGTGCTAGAGCAAAAGTCAAGTTGAAGTGTATTGTCCTTGACATGTGGGGCTTGAATATCTAATATTCTGAAGTTAGAAATAATTAAGCAATAATATCATCTTTTTTTCATTAGCAGTTGCCTCAGACCGCTTACTTCAAAGCTTTTGGTAAGTCAACGTGAAGTAGAAATAGACTAATAAGAAAATGTAAATAACCTTGCACAGTTCATTCACTAAGCCTTTCTCTGCTTCATTTTAAAAATAAGAACATTCATCACTTGACCAGAACAGGTGGAATTGGGGCAAAATATTGAAAAACTGATGAATTTATCTGTAGAATATGTATCTTGTGCAATATATTTGGCTTTATAATAAGTTGTATACTTATATGTGGATATGGGGCTGAGATTACTGGAATTCAGAAAAAATATTTAAAATGCAGAGGGGAGATCGGGTGTTGAAAGGCAAGGTTCTGCAGGCAGAGATGAGCCTAGCTCCTGTCTGTCTCAACGAAGGGTATTCCCATCAATAGTGGACGTGAAGTATACAGTGGTTAGATAAAAGTAGAGGACCGAGTTCATAATTTTAAAAAAGATCTCCTTAGACATTAGTGACTTTTGCTTTAAAGGGAGAGTGGTATTGCCTACATGTCAAAATAGAAAAAGGGAGGGAAAAAAACCTAATATTTATTGGAGATCTACTCCACATCAGACCGTTTCAGCACTGTAATTCACATGATCACACGCTGTATTCCCTCGTTTCTGTGTCCGCCTGGAGACCGAGGTCTTTACCTCTCAGATGGATGATTCTCAGGACACTTCTTAAAATTTGCAGAATGTTCTATTGTTGCAAGTATCGCTGTTTTTGCTTAAGCAAATCAACCCCTTTATTTTTAGTGTCTACCACTGCAGGCTACACTGTATGAATAAAAATAAGCAAAGAGGAAGATAATGTCCCCCAAAAAACCATTCTGTACCTTGAGTAAGCATCAAGACCTCAAAATTTTGGAGAGTAAAGGCACAGGAATTTGTCTTGTATCCCACCTTCGGGTTAGCAAGACTAAGATTCCCAGAATCCACTGGGGGCAAGACTGAACCATGAGCAAGATGCGGGGTGGGGTTGGGGGAGGCGGGGAGGCAGACTCTCTGACCTTTTATCAAAGAAACGTATCTCAGTGTAGAGCTTGCCGTTGGTTGATTTAAGAGCGGAAATGGTTGTTCACAATTTTACCCGGTTTAACACTTATTTGGGGGAAGTGAAGATTCACCTATTTCTTCACGCCATCGTCACCAGAAGTCCATCCACTTTGCCTTTGTCTCCTATGCCTATTTTTAGCATACAGCATCCCTAGCAAAGTTGTGAATTTGGGATCTTTCATTCCACAGCTTCCCCACCACCTACCAATACAACTGGTATCTCAAGTTTAAAAAAAGTATAATTTTATGTATTATGATATTATTGTAATTATTATGCATCATGTTAATTATCATTTTAATTTTATGTAACTTATAAAAAATTATGAAAAGTACATATTAAACAAAAATTAAAGTTTTATTGGAATGTCTCAATTGATGGCTTTTAAAATTTGTTTTGTTCAGTTATTTCTGCAGAGTTCAGGACTCATTAGTGAACATTATGTACAGCTAAAATCAGATACATGTAAGCATCAATCTACTCTAATTCCTATGTTTTATAGGTGTAAGTATTAAGAAACCTTATTATGGATATTAGATAAAAACTTAAAGGTCTTTATTATAAGAAAAATAGGCAACGCTTTTGCTTTCTTCTGAGTCAAATGCCAAATATTACCTGCCAACTGATTACCAAATTTTTTTCCATTTTGATCTAGTACTGGACAGCTCTGGTAGGTGCTTGTAAAATTCTGTTGAAAATAAGAACTTCTTAGGACTAACCTGTAAAGTCCTAATGCCACTCACAAAACTGATTCTCCCCTTCATTGGGAACCATGGTCTCCACTTCCGTTTCCTCGGCACTGTGAGGGTCAGGCACCCCAGGGTGAGCCAGAATGTGGTAGCAGCTTTGTTTGGGCACAGGGTGAAGAGCAATCGCAAAATGCCGGGTGGAGAATTTACCACCACCGACAACCAAGGGACTCTGCTCCAGGGAGATCAGTTGAGAGAATGAATACGTACATGGAGTCTCGCACTCCTGAAATTGATTCGTGTGACTACCAGTTCCCAGGCGACTGTGTCAGCTACACACACAGAGGAAGTTTAACTCAGGTTCAAGGCCACTGAACCATGTCAAGCTCTAACTGTCACAAAACCAGCCTGCAAGTGAATTAATTAAACCGGTCTCACCTGAAGCTACGTGCAAAGAATGGATGGGACTATACCATCTGATAGGCGGGCTACTTAAACACTGCAGGTTTAATTCATTAGCATGAAGTACACTTAAACATGGTTTTTACATAAAAATCACAGGATTTGCAAACTCCTGCACCCAGTTTTGGTCCATGTTAAGTCACTGGCCCACTGATTCTACTGCCTCTCAAACCCTAAAGAACATACCTTACTGTGAAACGTCTCTTCTTTAGAACTGAAATGAACAAAATTCACAGCAGGAACCCTGTCCTTACATATGTTAATGCCAAACAAGCAGAAATAATTAGGTTATCTGTTCCAGGAAATACTTCTAGAAAAAAAATAAATACGTGAACCAATTAAAATAGCTCACTTATCAAGACTAGCAACTTGTTTACCAGTACTCGCTTCTAAAACTCTGGCTGTGAGAAATCAGACACAGAAAAACACTGCATAAAACCCCTTATCTGCAGAGTCTAAAGAAGCCAAACTCTGAAAACCAGAGCACAACAGTGGTGTCCAGGGCTGGGGCTGGGGGGATGGAACAGATGTCACAAATGTACAGCCAGTAGATGAGGAGTCCTGGAGAGCTAAGGCACAGTTTGGTGAAGAGAGACCAAAAAAATGTATTTTAATTATCGAACTTCCTAAGAGACTAGGTCTTAATTATGCCCACCATAAAAACAAATAATTATGTGCTGAGATAGCAGTTCCAACTATCACTCACATGGCAATTGTCATGCACTATACAAAATGCAGATAAACATGGTGTGCACCTTCACTTTACACGTCACATCATATATGTTTCAGCTTTAAAAATGAATTAATTCTAAGCCAGCTTTGGTTCACTGTGCGCACTAATCACAAGCCTTGGTGAAAAGGGCCTAATCAGAGGCGCTGCTGACCCGAGAGCAATGTTAATCAAATAAACCTTAGATACACCTCTCTCCATCATGCCGACAAACGCCATCCTTGAGTGACTGGGGAAACTGTCCAGATTGGGGACCTGAAGCTGAGAAGTTTTAGGAACGCTCCAGAAACAGCCCTGGAGGAGGGAACAGCATGTCAGCTAGATGTTAGGATCAGGACAATGAGCCCATGAAGTAGATGGCTTCCACCTAAGACCCACAGAAGACGCAGAAAACTGGGACCTCTGCTTGTCCAGTTTGAATCTTAAAGTTTTCATTTTTATCTACCCAACTATTTTTACTCATCGTCACAGGCTTAATAGAGTGCACTGTGTCTTCGACTTCCAAAACCGTAAAATTACTGACCTTGGTTAGCACTTTGCATTTTTCTTCAAGTCTCTGTTCTGAGAGCCATAAGGACCGTCGCTGGGACCTGCTCGGTGAGCTTCATCTGGGCATTTTGGGTTCCGGATGTTTTGATCGGCAAAACTGTGAGCAAACCCTCCCCATGGTACTCAGGGCTGAAACCCATGTCCTCTGAAGTCTTTAGTACTCAGCAGCCACAGCACCACCGAAGGATCCCACAAATAAGGATCCCACTCCATTTTTAGGGGGGCGGGGGAGAGAACCTGACACTTGTAAAAGCGGAGCTGCAATAACAAATTCTGGACACAAGCCTGACACGGGGAGCGCTGATAAATCTGGACGGGTCACGTCCTCAAATAACCGTATTCCGCCTCCAGCTGAGGCCGCAAAAATGAGGGCTACAAACCGAAACCAACAAACGCTCCTGCTCTATTGTTAAAGAATGTGAGAATCCCATAAACGTCTCATCTCTAAACCAAGCCGCACGGAGAACGAGAGGGAACAGTTTGGCTGTCCGGTCCGGGACAGCCTGCTGCTGAAAACTCGCTGCTAGCAAAGCCGCTTCGCTGTAGGCCTCAGCTCCTGGCACATCGGTATTGGCTTCAAACCCTTGCCTCACTGTGCCTTCCCCCTGCCTGTGAAATCCTCCCCAGTTCAGCCCTTCCCCCTCACCTTGAAAAATTCACCTTGAACCCTTCCATTGAGGCTTAAAACTGTGTTACTATCTTCCCATGGCCTCCCTGGCAAGACGCTACTAAGATTCTGCCCATGTTCCCCCCCACTGCATTAAATCAACAGATTTAATTTTTATTTTTTAAATAATACAATATTTTTAAAAGTCAACACTCGGCAATGTGCCAACACTGTAACACTTTTTGTAATTATGTAGAGATGTGTAATTTACTTTGATATTGTTATTCAACTATTCATACGTTTGGTTTTCACTTCCCAATCAGATTTTTGGGTATTATGGGCAGACACAGTTTCTCATTTGGTTGTTTATAGCCCCTCACAAGCATTATATCTTAAGCATCTAATAAAATGAGCAAATATTTAGTCAATAAATGAACAGGAAACTAGATTAAGGATTTTTAACAATATCTGAAAATCCATTAAATTCCCACTGTATGTGTGTCCAAATGTGTATACACACACAGAAATGCATGTGAGTGCATAGTTTTTCATAAACATACAGTCCAAGTATCAATTGGTAACTATATACATGATTCATAACTCTGACATATACTTCATCCATGTTCACATGTTTGTAGATACACACATGCATGTTAAACTTTGAGACTACACACACATTATTGGTGAGACAGCGTAGATTTTGTAGTCGCTACTTCTGTTGTTTTCTAACGCTGTAGATGTCACATCCAAAAGAACAGTCATGCTAAATAAACATCTAAAAATAGGAATCCTTGAGACTCTCAGAGCCATCATTTTAACACGAAGTCCATAGAAAAAGTAAATTTATCATGCATAAAATGAAGAGATGGCAAAGTCATAACTGGTGGGATATTAGCCACGGTTAATGAAATGCCACATAGCTTCTCTGACTTTCCAAAGTAAAACCTAAGACCGCGCACATTGATGACTATCACTGGCATAGAAACACGCTTTGTCGTCCGCAACGACCCCGCGGCTCAAACTCCAAGTCATGATTTCCTTCCGGCTGCTCAGCTGGCTGTCAGAAGCAGCCAGCAACTCCCATGCGGAGGCTCAGATTCCAGTCGGATTTCATTTATTGTTCTGCACCCGCGTGTTTGAAGCCAGTTAACTTTTTGCCCTGAAGAAAAATATTCAATTTAATATATTTGTTGGGGGGAAATGAAATCAGTTGAAGCCACGAGAAATTCCCATGAGAGTCCTAAATATTCCTGGAGCATATTTCATAGTTCCTAAGCTATGAACGTGTATTAAGATAGAGCAGCTTGGTAGAGGCAAGATGCCGCCCTTATTCATTATCCGCCAGCTAATGGAAGACTCGAAGACTGCAGATGCCCAGGTAAGTATTAATCACTGCAGAAGGGAAGTTGTATTAATCTCTCGCGCATACTATGTTTATATATGAGCGCTAGTCATGTCCTGTACGCTGTGCTTTTTGCTAAAATGATGCTGCCCTTGATGAGCCATTGGGAAGTTTTGTGATTACAAACAAATCACCCATTTGTGTGAGATAAAACATCAGCATAGGTTAGAGATCTTTTCAAAGGCCAGGTTTATGATTCAACGCAGAGAATCACAAATGTAAGTGAAACTGAAAACCCAAGACTGAAGCAGGATGGTGGGAAGGGACACATATAACATTCTCAAATAACCTTTATTTTTCACCGCAAACAATAAAAAGTCCATTATTTAGTAGTGCAGTGGATTTCTTAAAAAAAAAAAAAAAAAGGTGGAATTGCGAGGAGAGATGGATTCCTTTCAATCTTGGCCCGAGATCCTGATTTAGAACACGTGCAGGCCACGTTGGCAAACACAAGCGAACCCTCCCTGACATGTTATCCGTAGGCCTACTGCTGCTTCTGCCTGTGATGTGGCCAGCAGCTGCTCCTCAAAGCCCAACAGGGGCAGAAGCTGGTCTCCGGTGCAGCCCCCTGCCAGTCTTCTGGGGAAAAGACCGCCTGACTCGGAGCTGTTGAGGCCCAGGAAAGTGTCATCCTGTTCCCACAGAGTTACATGTGGCCAGCTCCCTGGGGCCACTCAGCTGGGGAAGAGCAGCATTAGAGGCAATTTTGGAATCTGGCCCCTGAGCACTTACATCTGACGTCTGCAAATTCTTCCCATGGATTCCAAGTATCCGACATACCGGCAGTGAACAGGTGGAATTTGTAATTAAGAGGATAATATCACCTCTATCAGCACCTCCAAAATAAAATGCTTAAGTGTAAATTTGAAAAAAAATGTAAAAAATCCTTATGATCTTCTATAATTGACATGGTATTTTGTCATACGTCAATATGCCACTCCTTCCTGACCACATCTATAGATTCAGTGCAACCCCAAACAATGCTCCAGTGAGCTGTTTTGCGGGTATTGGCAAACTGATTCTAAAATTTTTGTGGAGAGACAAAAGACCCAGAACTGCCAACACAATATTGAAAAAGAAGAACAAAGTTGAAAGACTGACACTACCCCACCTCAAGACACTAAACAGTCATATATTTTGAGAAAGTCTTTAAGAACCTTGGATCCCTTCTACATGTCAAAGTAACTTGGTCAAACTTGATCATTTCTAAGACACTGAATTCTGAATGTCCACGGATTTCTCATTGGTCCCCGGTGGTCTATATTTATTCACTAGGCTGACATAAAGCCTCATGTCAGCCTAGTGAATAGGTGAAAACTAGGTGCCTTTAAAACAACAGCAATGCATCTCTCACTGCTCTGTGCCTAGAATTCCGGGATCACAGTTTTGTAGGGCCGCGCTCTCTCTTTAAGCATCTAGAGAAAGATTCATTCCATGCCTTGCCCTTAGCTTCTTGTCATGCCTGCAGTCCTAAGCAACCATGGCTTGGAGACATATCATCCCAATCTCTGCCTCGGTTGCCAAGTGTGTTCTCCCTGTGCCTATCTGTCTCTTGTCCTCTTCTTGATCCAGTAGGATCCACTCCAGTGTGACCTATTCTTAACTTGCATCTTAATTACATCCAAGTAAGCTCACACACACCAGTACTGGGGGTGAGGACCTTACATATTTTGGGGGTACACAACTTATCCAATAACAGCACAGACAATATTGTACACTTCCTTATTTACGCCTCTTTCTCCAGGTGCTCAGCAGGTGATGCAATCAGTTTACCAATCTAATATTTGGGAGAAACTGAAACACAATTAGAACTCAGAAAGTTAAAAATCCCATAGTCACAAAGAGCATCTCAAAGGACATTACCTGTCATGCCTCTGCATTTTATAAGAAAAATGTGCCTCTCAAAAATATTGCTTCTTCAGGAAAATATATTGAAATTGAAACATAAAAATAAAGAAGATCCCATAGCACACATTATTGCAGGAAATTCAAAATCTACCTCACACATAAGTAGCTAAGGAAACAATTGACTTTACCAAAATTACAAGTCCTGCAAAGTTTAGCTGGCATAACTGACTATACAGAATGCTTTGCCTGTCTTGATAAGGTAATACACTGCGTCTAGAACGAACACGCTAGGGAAACTCGGGTTTGCATAAAACTAGTTTGCACTTATCTATGCAAAGTCACATTATAATAATCTCCATTCTAATACTCACTAGAATCCAGTAAGTACCTGTTAAGCGCACTGATTCCCCTGTTTTCAGTGGTGGATGGCATGTCTCATCGATGGGTGTTTAGAGATGTTGTGGTTGAACCAGGAGCAAGAGGGGGTGATCATTTTGCTAATGGTCTCTGTGCTTCCTCTTCCATGGGAGCCTGGTGAATGGCAGCAAAGCAAGGCCTGGGCCGTGGTGAAGAAGGAAAACAACCATACTCTGTGTCGGTGCGAGGCTTAAAATCCAGGCTCAGTGTCATGTGTGACTTGGGCACCTGATAGAACGGAGAAGCCTCCAGACTCTGCTCCCATGAATGAGGTCCCGGAGCCACACAAGCCTCCTCCTCAGACAGACGGGGCAGGACCTCTGCTTCTCCCTATGCAGTGGGTTTCCGCTCCCTGGCAGCCCACCTCACTCTGTTGACACTACAGAGCCAGCCTCCTGTTTCCTTGCATGTCCACTTGCTTAGGCATCAAGCCCTTAGGACAATGGGGTTATGATCAGCATCAAGTAATCTTAGGAACAAAGCTCGGGTCTGCTGACCCCGGACACAGAGTTGCAGTCAAACCAGCGATGGCATCTAGACCTCAGTTAACACTGCAGGCCCAGAAAGTGGACCAAGCCCCCTGACCACACCTTTGTGAAACCAGAACAGCACCTACAGTGGACATCAGGGCCGGATGCCGTGATCAACTACCCTAGCACCGACCCATCAGCAGAGACCTCAACCCCAATTCTCTTAGTCACCGTGATTGATTATTTTTCTCCTACATAACCCAACCCCTCAAAGCCATTGGGAGCCAGGTCCACATTTGGCCCCATTTCCATGAGTAAACCTTTATTTCCTTTGCTGCAAACTCCTGTTCCCATTTGATCGGGCTTTGCTGCACAGAGGCAAACCGACCCTTTAATGAGAGGAGACAATTAAAACTCACCTTCAGCTATGTGGCGACATAACCAAAAAACTCCTAGAGTCTAGCAGCATCCACAGAAGTATTTAGCCCTTGACTGAACCGGGTGCTAGACCTGGGGCAGGAATGAGAAGCACTTACCTGTGGCGGACCATCTTCTTATAAGCCACATACTACACCAGGATACGACCATGACCTTATCACTGACGGGCAAAAAGGAAGCTCAATGGCCCGCCTGTTCACGGCCGTCTGGAAATAGAGCGTGCTGTGGTTAGAGAGACTGAGCTGGTTAAAGTGTGGATTAAACTGAGAAGCCATGAGAGAAGGAGATCTGTTTGTTTAAGCCACAGTTGCCATATTTACTTGTCCATAAACAGTTTTTTTGAGGAAATCTTAGTAACACTTAACAGCATCTAGACTTTTGCATAACACATTTTAGGAACACTATTCACACCCCTCCACAATCCCTCATCCGCAAAGCAAATGGAGGCATCTACCCCAAGCTCTCGCGTGACCACGGAACGCCCTGCTTGAATCCCCCTTCGGTGGCTTTCCCTCCTGTAAAAAACATGCCTAAACTACTAAAGATCACATACCAGGCTGTGAGTGGCCTGACTCTGGGCCCTCTTTCCAGTCTCATCTCTCGTCACTGACTGTGGCTTTTTCTTTTTAGGCAATAAAAAAAAAAAAAAAAAAAAAAAAAAAGAACTGAGCATGTGCAGAGCCTGAGGGGCAGGGCTGAGACGGGGGTCAGGGGGTAAATAATAGAGGGATATTCTGCAGTTGGGGGGAGGTGGACTTGAGATCTGAATTAGGAAGAGACATAGCTCCTACTCTACCCTGGACATGGTGGAGGTAATACATGGGCTGGCAGAAGTAAAATTAAATGAAGGGGGGAGAAGCCACAAGATTCCTGAAAGCCCATGTTATCCTTATTGAAGTGGAAAGAAAGCTTATCTCTGAGGCTCAAGGGAGCAGGGACTGAGTGGAGGGTTGAGGAGCAAGGTGAACCTTTGGGATGGATGGTCCTGCCCACAGGAGGTAGCCCCTCCCGTGGGCTGTCTGAGGCCAGGCCCTAATGGGCCAGCCGGGCTGTCTGTTTTAGCTAAGCAGAGCTCAGGCACCCAGGGCTGAGCTATCAGAGCAGAGAATGCAAATTCCTTAAGTTCCTCAAAGTTGTTCTTTAACGGGACTATCCAGTGAAGGATGGTTTCCAAGACAACTGATAAAAAGAGTGGATGCGCATGGGTGAGAGAAAGAGGAGGTAACAGCTGGGGACAATGACAGCGCGGAAGGAGGAAAGGGCGCTCAACTTAAGTATCACAGCGAGACCTGAAAAGCAGGGGCAGTAGCGCAAATATAAAACATGTTTCTAGTTACATAACATTTCTGAATTATTAGAGCACTTTAAAGACAAAAAGTTCCAGCCAATGTCTCTTAAAATCCCCTACAGGGGGTTGTACTTACAACTATAACGACAGTTGGAGTAAAAAGAAAGATTGTAAAATTGTCTTCAAATCTTCAGTGAATGGTGTGGGTGGGGAGGGGGGGGGCAGCATTTTCACTGTAGGTGAAAAACAAATCTACGGAACCGGGATAACGTATTGTCTCCTGTGTCTGAAATTTTTGTGATGAGCTGCTTCATGGACTAAGGGCATACATGACATTAGGGTTAGGTTTCTCTACATCATTGAGTTTCTGCTTTGCTATTCCTTTGCAGGGTGACTTTAGGTCGCTTTCCATGTGGCAGTGAAGTGCTGCAGGATCTCAACATACATGGCATCACACGCAAGCCGGGCAGGCCTAGTGACACAAATGAAAGCACTGGAGTAGCTGTCAGGGGACCCAGCTTGGAACCAGTGGTGTGTCCAGAGGCCTGAGGCACTAGTTTTGCTAGTGCAGGGCCTCATGCTCACTCCGGGGACAAGAGGAGACCTCCCTCAAACTAGACAGACTGAGACTGGGGAACACGCGGACTCCCCGATGGAAATCAGGGTCTGCTAAAAAAAACCAAGATGAATAAGTGACAAAAAAAAATTTTTTTTTTCAAGCCACATTCACTCTAACACACCTCATCTGTAAAAACCATATGGCAGGAATCTCAAGATATGGCATGAAACAACTTGGCCAGCCATGTTGCTCCTGCAGAATAAGAATCTTCAACTTCCTAACCCTCCCCATAACCTCAAATCAGCCAAATTCACATTTTACAGTCTGCCATTCTCAAAACCCCACCAGGGCACCAATTTCTGTTTCACTTAAAATTAGTTGCAAGTAAGAGAAGCCAACACTGCATACTTTATATCAGAGAAAAATGGAATACTAGAAATTTATTTTTTGAGGCCTCAAGAATCAATCTCAAAAAAAAAAAAAAAAGGACAAAGATAATTCTGAACATTGGCTACCAAAAACTCACCTTCTCGTTCATGTATTTTGCATAACTCCATTAAAGATTCAAATTCCAGGGGGAAATTATTTCACTGGCCTAGCTTGGGTGAGACAAATCTTAGCTAAGAGACAGGTGAACACAGTAATTAAAAATCATGTTATAATAATCTAAAGATTAAGAAGATGTTATATATACCAGGACACCAAAAACAACTGACCAACCAACTAAACAATAACAACAACAACAACAAAAACCAGCCACTTTAGGAAGAAATTCAAAATTCTGTTGATGAGAATAACAAGAAAGCAGACAGTTCAGTGGTATATGTTTCACAATATTTAAGTGCATCAAATCAATATATTGTACAGTTACAGCTCAATTATAGCTCAATAAAACATAAATCGGTAAAAATAAACACTCAGCATGAGAAATCCACAGGGAGTGGTAAAAGAGAATGGTAAAGCCAGCGAGGACAAGCTTCAGAAAAGACTGGGTGCAACCATCAAGGATAATGAAAGACCACACCTGCTCACTCACCCAAAGAGTGAAGAATCTGAAGGAGGCCAGGGGAAGCAGGAGGAGGGGCTGTTTCAGTAAAACGGTGACCCCTCCGAGGGACTCCAGAGGGCAGTGATATCTCTGCGGGGGAGCTGCAATTTATGGAGGAAAAGGGCACCGAAAGAGAATTCTTTGGGAGAATAAAAATGATCAAAACCTCAGGTAACAGGCCAGACTGTGGTTTGGTTTTTGTAGAAGCCTGGGCAAGCTCAGGCAAGAAGTACAAAATATGAAAGACATTATTCAACCCAAAACTGTCCTGACATACACCCTAGAATTGTTCTTGTGGTAGGTTGCTGGCGCATTTAAAAGAAGTATAAGGCACGGTCCCCAGTTTCAAGTCTAAATGCCCTGGCATTTCATCACTGGTTAATAGAACTTTCGGCTCTGATGGAAATGCTCCATCATCCACGCTGCCCAAGGAGGCAGCCACTAGCCGCATGCGGCTACCGGGCACTTGAAAATATGGTTAGCATGACGGCAGAACTGAATTTTGAATTGTATTTTATTATAGTTAATTGACTTAGGTTTAAACGGAAACAGCCACCTGTGATCAGTGGCTACAGTATGAGACAGCACAGCGCTAGACCATCGTATCATAGGGAATAAATGGTGAAATGTACAGGATGAAACAGCATTAAGTTACACAGTGTATAAAGCATCCAGACTGTATCAAAGGAGATTTAAGTCTGGCTTTAGATTTATAAGTGCACGAATAAGAATTTAGAAATGGTCATTATTGTCATTAAAATTCCCCAGAGACGGCTGGTTCAAAAGGTGAACATAAGTAATTTTTTAATAAAGCAATTCCAACTTACATGCAACCAGCCCAGAAGAGGTAGCAGGTATTCACAGGAGAGAAGCCTGTGTCTGGACCACCCAGGGGAAAAATCCCCCTGAATTGGAGACATTCCCAGCCCTGAAGCTGACGACAGGGGGTGCTCACCCAACCAGGAAGCTATCCCAAGGGTCCCACAGAGCAGTTTTACCCAGGGCTCGAAACTAGGCATCATGGGTTTTTCTCCAAGTGGGAACTTTCGTCTCTAAGACCAAAGAAACTGCGGGTTTCAGTATCTTTTTATTCCCTCGGTCAGGTACTCTTCCTACTGGCTTAGTTAAAAAGTGGTGCAATCAGATGCATTGGAAATTGCACACCTACGGACTTAGCTCATTTGGATAAAATTGCCTCATGGGTGATTGGCTTCCCCACTGACACCACTCCTACACAGGTCGCTGGGTCACCGAGCGAATTGCACAAGGCTGTAAAGAGTTCCTTCTTCTTATCCCATTGCCCCTTTTAAGTGGTTGGAAGTAAGACAGTCCATTTGTTGGACTGAGACATTTTTCTATGCACCAGCCTTTTCCCTAAACAACACATATTCATAAACTCACATAATCATCAAGGCAACAGTATGAGCAATGCTCTCCCTACCATTATGTCCATTTTAGAGAAGACGTAGCCAGGGCACTGAGTGGGTAAGCCATGGGCCCAAGGTCAAGAACATGATGTGGTCCAAACAGCGAAATATGGCTCCAGAATATCTGCTTTTCCACTGCTCACCATACTTCTCTCAGCTCACACACATGCGTGCATGTATACACGCACACGCCCCCTCACCACCACAACCACCACCACCACCACAAGGAGCATCTACACCAGATTTTAGAGAAGACGCGCCATCCATCTCTCTGCCTACTCCCCTGGAGTACGCCCCTTCTCTGACCTACGGACCTTGGCTCGGAACCATCAGGGGATAACCTGAGGGAAGACATTCAGAGTCACACATAATCCATCCATTTACTAAAATACACAGTTCCTAGAGAAAGAAATTATTCACGCAGGTAAAGCATTTTCTGCCTATGGCAAACCTTCTTGGAGAGGGGGCATTGGATGGGCAATTTCTAAGTATGTTCCAAATAAAGCATCCTAGTAAAACAGGAAAATATCAAATAAGACCTCAGCGTGCAGAAGCGGTCACAGCGGGGCCATTACAGCCTGCATGTCACAGTAGCAGCTTAACAGGAGACTCCGCTTCCCTTAAAGAAGTGCCACAGGCGTGGGCAATGAAGGGACGCAATGAGTGTCCTCTCTGTCAGTTACAATGTCGCGCTGAAGCTACGAAATTGCAGACAGGGGTGAGTATTTAGCCAGGACGCTTACTTTAGTGGGATTTTATGGAACAAGGAGTAAACAACTTAATAAAGCTTCATCGTTCCGGCTGCCTCCGTTACACCTGAGGCCAGCCAGTTCTGCAGGCTGAATAAAGAAGCCACTTGGCTGCGGTATGACCCAGTTCTTCATTTTGAAGATAATGCTGCTCACCTCGCCTCCCTGACAAAGGGCAGCAAGCCCTAACGGTGTTCCCACAGACGGCCGCGCTCGTTTGCATAGACATGCTTTTATTTGCTGATTTGGTGCCATGTCCAATTACACAAAAACCACTGCAGTATCATGTAAGGGCAACCCAAAATCTCTAACATGCCTTTGCTTATAGGGGTCAAGGGCCTTCGCGATATTCTGTCTGCTTGTCATACATGCCCACAGCGTTCCATCCCTGTGACAGACACTGTTACACGTGCACTTCTGTTAAATCGAGACTCAGACTCCGTAAGTGCAGCTGCCATGGCTGTCCAACCATCCCTCTGTTCTCAGGGTCTAGTGCAGTGCTTAGCCTAATGCAGAGCTTAATCCCCAGTGTCCTGCCCCCGGGCCTATTCTCTACGCCTTCCACATTTCTTCCCTTTCCAATTCATTTATTCAAGTTGGTTTTTGAATCCTCACCTGGGGATCTGTTTATTGATTTTAGAGAGAGAAGGTGTGGGAGGAGAGGGAGAGAGACATCCATGGGTTGTCTCCCATACACTCCCCAACTGGGGATCAAACACACACCCAGGTATGTGCCCTGACCAGGGATAGAACCCACACACTCAGCACGTGGGACGATACTCCAGCCAACTGAGCCACCCAGCCAGGGCCATTCACTGGGGTTTTAAATCTGACTTCTATGTAAATGACCCCCAGTTCTGATTCCGCAATTCAAACTCTCCCTGGAGTCCCAGACACACATCGAATAATTCACGGAACACACAACCTGATCATCCGCAGACGCCTTGACCTCAGTCTGTTACAGTGGGACGCAGTCCTTTCCAGGACTATTCACCCCCTTTCCCCACACCCAAACCAACACCCCCCACTCCATCTATACTGGGGGGTTGTTGGCTAACGCCATTACTGAGAAATACATCAGTGGAGGCCAAAGACCCAAGAGCAAACTTCCAAGTTGTCTTCCTTCACTCCATTTTACCAACTCTGTCCCATCAGCATTTATGTCCCGACTTACCTCAAACTTGGCCCCTAAAGTATATCTAACAACGTTCTAAACACACATTTCCCCGCTTCCATCCATCCTACACAGGACTGTGAGGTTAATCGCTCACCTGCTCTAACCTTTACATTTCTGCCTAAGGGATTAAAGCTGCCACCCTGGCCCTCACAGCCACTGGTGACACGTGCCTGATCCAACACCAAGGTGCTCCCTTTCTCTGCGAGGAGCGCTGCACTCGGAAACACCTCGTCATTCTATCCTGAGTGGGTTCCCCCCACACTCTGCTCTCGCCCATTCTGCGGCCCTGTAAGACCCTTCTGGAATAATGTTTATGTCATGGAACCCGACTGGAAGCGGTGCTGCACAACGCTATCCACATTCCCCCTAGGGCCCTTCTCCTACGTTCCTTTAGCAGGCAAGGACTGGAAAATAAGAGAAAATACAAGTTGGAGAATGCCTTTATTAAGAGTACAAAAAAACAAACGCGTGCACACCTTTGAACCATACTACCTATTGTCAGGTCAGGAATGGGAGCTAGGATTCTGTGAAAGGCTTCTGATGTCTGGATTTACAGAGGCACAAAGGAAGGGAACACTAATGAGAACGAAGCAAACTATTAGGACATTTTTGGACATTTCTTGACATTGCTACTCTCTGGGAATAAAAAGGATTGATGGGGCCAAGGGTTGGGTCTACGTACACATCCTCTGAGACCTGAGAGAACAGCGTGTGATTGTTAGTCTGTCTCCACTCAGGCCGCCGGGCAGAGAACGCCACTCGCCCAGGCGGCTCTGCCTGATGGGTCCATCTGGGAGGCGGGCCCACTTGCTCTGGACCGAGGCCACGGCTACCAGATAAAGGAGGAAGGAATAGAGACAAAATCCTTCTTTATAAGTTCTTTTGTACTCGTCTTATCCATCCATGAAACAGTAAAGTGTTGGAGAAAAGAGGGATCATGGGTGTATTTCTGCAACTTAGAGAAACAATCTCACCCACAGCAGACGACAGGTAAAAGTTCATTGAAGTCATGTTGAATTTTCTCATTTTGAAACATAGAAATGTGGTGAATTCACTTAGACAAGCTCTCACTGGCACATCCGAAATTATCTCTTTTTGGAAGCGTTCTCCCTCCTCACTCATCAAAACCTAGGCATGGAGCATATACAACCTCTTGTGTCCAAAATCCCCTCAATCTGCTCGTCGGCAGTCGCAGCATAAGGTTTCTGTTTGTCTCCAGGCCAGTCGGAGCTGAGCGCGCAGAGAACAGAGTATTTGGAATAAAGTAAGCTTCTGAAATGTCTCTTCAACATATTTTATTTGATCCGCAAAAGGGGTTTTCCATGTGTTTTATTTCTTTTTTGTGTTTCTCTGAGATGCCTATGGAGGATTAAGGAGACCTCGGGGACAATAGTTAGAGCTCTCACAGGACACCATTTCTCGGGAAGAGTCTGGAAGCGACGTGACAGACTCACCAGGGTTTGAAACCAGGAACGAAGAGTAGTGAGAACAGAAACCAGGAGTGTGACACTGTATAGCAGCCAGGGACCCAGTGGGACATCATGACCAGGGAAATTCTGTTATTGTCTATTATCATCATTACTCTGGATTTAAAAAAAAAAAAAAGGAGGTATTGCGAAATTGTTAGTATTGAGTCCCCCTTTTATGCAGCCACAGCCCCCCGTTTAATTTCAGGATCTGTCTTTCACTTCCTCTGACATTGTCTGTCTGCCCGACAATGTCAAAACGTGCGTATCCATTGCTGTTCTCAGCACCTTTATTTCCAGCTTTGCCTCCTCGGGCTCCGCACACGGTAGCCACCAGGAGATGACCGGAGCATATTAAGGAGTGAGGGAATAACTAGAAAATTTCCATCTGTGTCTTCCTAAAACCTCCTCCTTTGAACACCTTCACTGCAATACAGCTTCCACTATCACTGTATCAATACAGTGGAATAGGTACGTAATGGATAAAAACATAGGGATAAACACACAAATACACAAACTGGGTACATACATGCAATGACTTGTGACCGGTACTCTAGCGGGGTGTGACCATTCACTAACAGTGGACCCTCCAGGTCTCCTGACTGACACAGGAGGGAACACCCAGAGTGACTCTTAACGCTGTCAGGACAACTTCCCAAAAGTAACCGAATGGCACACATTCCTTTAAAGGTTTGTAGGGCACGAGGTACCAGTGCTGTCATTCAGGACCTTTCTCACCAGCACGGTGGCTGCGGTGACCCACGCGAGGTGGGTGCCACCTGCCTTTGCACCTGACGGTGGCGCCAGTGCGAAACAAGCTCCCACCACCACGCGATCCCCGCGGCCCCGCCCCATCGTCACCAGACTGACGTGCAGCCCCTGTCCTTCAGGCTCAGCGCTCCCGCCGGATTCCCATCCGTTCCCGGCTGGTGGAGCCAAGCAAGTTGTCTCCCCATCAGAACAACTGGCGGGGGTCCCAGAACGATCCGCGTGCACAGCCAGGCTTGCCCCAGGTGACAGTCTTTGGTCTCCTCCTTCAACCTGCACCTGGGCTTCAGCTTACTCCCTCACACCCCTAGGTCCCTGCCGGGGCTGGAGCACTGTCCTGACCGGTACGGATGACGCCGACCAGCCTTGGCCAGCTTCTTTGATTAGACGGAGCACAATCCATCAGTCCTGTCACTGGAGAGACCATGCCCTACCCAAGCATGGCCACCACCCAGACTCTGCAAACAGCAGCTGCCTAGACATCTGCTGCCGTTCCCTGCCTGCCTGCCCGGGGCATCTGGCACATCCTACTGGGTCGGCCAAAGACTCTGTTTGGTTTCTTCCACAAAAGACATATTTTTCATTTTCACCAATAACTTCATTGTTTTGCATATTTTGAGGTTGTCAGCTATCTCCCACATGGTAGAACACTGATTGTTCTCAATTAATGTCTCAGTTTGATCACTATCAACTTCAACTGATCAACCCAACCATGGAGCACTGTCCAGCAAGAAAATCTGCAAACCACTTTTAACACGTTTAACTACTCACAGCAACTTCTCCATACACTGCACAAATCTTTTTGCACTTCAGTTGCATTTTTTCTTTCTTGAAATAATAAAGCATAATATGCCAAAAAAGTTCCATATTTTCTTCCATCTTCAATATTAAAATGGCTACACAAACATTCACCAATTTTGATAAGTTTTTAAATGCACACTGATAGGACAGCTGTCACAATACAGTCTAACAACATTGTTTCAAATGAAGTTGAAGACAACTAAGCGCTACGAGAGCCTTCTTCTGGAAAACACCTGAACAAACATTCCGACCAACCCATAGATACTCAACTACACGCTCATAACACAGCAATGAATAAGCCAAATCTGTTCCTGGCACCGTGAAACTTTCTTATTTTTGAGCCCCCTATAGCTCCCTTGACCTTCAGTATTGTTTTATGAAAATAACTCTATAAAATGAAAATTATAATAAGCCAATGTACATACAATGAACACTTCTTCTTTCTCCAAAACTGGTCACCAGCCTGACTTCCCATAAATATTCTTTAGCTCACAGAAAATGCACTTGTGTGTTTATATACATACACGTATATATACATGCCCATACATTTATAATTACAGTATAGCCTTAAAAAGCAGAAATGAGTACGTTGAGTGCATTGCTTGGGGGTCTGTACCGTTCACTTCAACATCACACTTAACTTTCACATCAACACGTACAGATTTCCCCTAGTTTTTCTCAGTGGTTGCCTGTGAGTCCATGTGGGGCGAATACTGGCTACTTCCCTTAGGGCTCAGTTGTTCTGCTTGCTCCAAATTCTTCCTCCTCTTTCCCACTTGGTGCACCAAAAATCTGAGGCAGCTTCACAGTCGTGGGCACAGAAACTGCCAGGCACACACAAACACACACAAATACACAGAAATAAAAGTACTTTTTGAGAGTGAGTGGGGTAGAATATTAAAAGCTAAAGTGAAAAGAACACTCAAGAAACAAATAGCTCATTAATTTAAGTTCATGAAATTCCAGGATAATTTTAATAGGGTGATTTAATGAAATGAAATTATTTAAATACCATGTTGATGTCACTTTTATTTATTTTTTTTAATATTTTATTTATTTATCTTTAGAGGGGAAGGGAAGGAGAGAGAGAGAGAGAAATATCAATGTGCGTTTGCCTCTTGTGCATCCCCTGCCGGGAACTGGCCTGCAACCCAGGCATGTGCCCTGACTGGGAATTGAACCGCAATCTTTTGGTTTGAAGGCCCACGCTCAATCCATTATTTTTAATGCACTTCTTTATTTCAAAGGAAAATAAATAGAAGATAGAGTTCAAACTGAGGTCGTGTCTGGTTGGTCTCTAAAACTTCAAGGTGACACAGCCTCAGCCAATGG
This sequence comes from Anoura caudifer, assembly GCA_004027475.1. Classification (NCBI taxonomy): domain Eukaryota; kingdom Metazoa; phylum Chordata; class Mammalia; order Chiroptera; family Phyllostomidae; genus Anoura; species Anoura caudifer. The sequence continues at coordinate 215,139 of PVKU01000933.1, forward strand.
GCATTCTGGAGTTGCTGGAGGCTTTCTCCCCTCTCAATGAAGCATTTGGCAACGTGGCTCTGGGTGAGACCATTACTCGCTGTATGAGAAAGTGGATTTCCATGGGTGACACACTGAGAACTACACACGGTGAGCTCGGCATGCGTGAGCTCAGAGACATAGCCCGGTAACACACCGGATGCTCATGGGTGAAGCAGAAAATTCTGATCTTAGGAAGGAACTTAGTCTATGGCCTTTCATCGTCCGAGGGCACTCCCCTGGTTGGGGCGGGAGGAAGACCACCTGATTATGTTATTTTCAAAATAACATGCTTCAAACTTTAGAGGTAGCCTTTTTCTTGTTATAAAATACATTTAAAGTTATAATACTATCATCATTTTATAGTAGCTGGGAACTTGAGTTTGGAGTTAGATGTCATTTCCATGATTTTTGGCTGGGTCCCTGAACATATGCTATTTTCTTATCTCCAAAATGGGAATAGTAGATTTGGTATACTCTTAAACTTGTTCATAATAGATACAGAAGGACTTTTTGCTATTTAAGGCACAGGCACTGACTAAAATGTCCAAAAAATGAGAAAGGAAGAGCAAAAGCCAGGCTGGCTCTGGCGTGCAGAGCATGAACGAGCACACTGTTCTTGATCCCCAGGTGGAAAGCTGAAATGAAATTGCTGGCACTTTGCCCCACGGACAGGAAATTGGCACCCCCACCCATGGTGTTCGCTGATTGGGTGAGCACAAGAGCGTCTGATGAGTGATCAAGGACCTAGCAGTGACACGTGCCAGGAAGTCTTCCCAGAGAAAGGGGAAACCTCTGCCCTCCATGGTGTTTTCCTCCCAGCCTCACCGGGGCCTTGTATACATGGAGAATCAGCACTATTCTAATGGATGTTTTCCTTCACAGTCAACAACTAGGGTTAGGATCTGACTCAAAGGTTTTACAGAAGTCAGAGAGAGTCCATTTTGATATTTGAAATAAGCTAAGATTTTTACCAAAATAATGATGTTTCTAACAGACAAAATGATTGTGAGCAAAAGAGCTTCACAACTACATGCCAGAGTTTTGCATCAAGTACTTGGCTGTCTTTCCAATTACTATCTGTCCGTTCTTGAACGTCGTCTTCACAACCGACACCGCAGAGGGAGTGTAAGGTTCTCAGGCTAAGACACGCACACGGGCAGGATTCTGAGACTAAGGAACTTAGTCCTTAGTCACAGACCTTGATAAGTCCTCGTGGCAAGAGTCCCCTCTAGGCTCAGGTCTGGAAGCCAGCACCGGCAACCGCCGGAGCCCCACGTCCGTCTCTGCTTAGGTTTAGGTTCGCAGTAAGCCTGGCTCCCAGACGCCTTCAGTGACGAATGAGTGCAGGGTAGACACGCTCCGGCATCGTCTATGGAGAACCCTGCATTGCTAGCTTTCTAAATGCATCTGCCTTGGCTATTTTTAAATTATTTGTTCTTAGAAATCACTGGGAAATATTTGATACTATAAATAAAGTTATTAAAGACTATTAATACTCCTCAACTCCTGACCCCATAGAGTGTGGGCCAAAAGTGTTTATAAGAAACAAATATCAAATATATTTATTCTTAAAATCACATGGAAATTCAAGGGCCTGATGTCTGATATTTACATATATTAACATTTAGTCATATCCCACTGCTTTGTAATTAGAGTTGACTCCCAAGAGGTAAAACATAATTGCTCATTTTGTAGATGTGGCACTTCTGGATCCAAAAGTGATTAAAATATTTATACTGCACAGCTTGTTCAATTCACTTAGATTATCAGATTAATTTAACTTGATTCTCTGTGCATCGATATTTTCGCTTCCCCCCCTCTCTTTATAATGGCACTTGAAAGAAAATAACTTTCATCCCCACCTTAAGACCTGGTTGTGCTTTTGAAATAAATAAAATGATAATAGATTGATATATTATAAATATACTTCCTATGTATGAGATGTAAAATACAAAAGGGATGACACAAGAGAGGAGGGAGGAGGACTGGGTGGAAAAGGTGACGAGATTAAGGAGAAAATAACTCAGACACAGACAAGAGCATGGTGACGACCGAGGGAAGGGGGTGGGGGCAGCTACAAGACAGTAAAGGGAGGAAGGACGGTGAAGGAAGGAGACGTGACGTGGGGTGGTGAACACACACTACACTGTGCAGATGATGGATCGCACTGGCCAAAGCGCTGTTCGCTGTTTTTCGTACAGTGACGCTCGTAGGGCTTCATTGTGTGACTTCATTCAAATCGATTTTGTTAGATTGGGTTGGGACAGTTGGCTCATATCAGCATGCATTTTTAAAAACAATGTATCAAAATGTATCAAAACTTATCTAATCAAGACATTGAGAACCATCAACATTCTATCATGTAGGAACCAGCCAACATACTCAAAGTATCCAAAACAATGAAGTTATTGGTGAAAATGAAAACTTGTCTTTAATTTTACAAAAAAAAAACCCATTTTGACCAACCCATTATAAAAATGCACCTCTGAAACCTATATAATTTTAATAAATCAATGTCACCTCAATAAATTCAATTTTTTTTAAAAAAGGGTCAAAAGGGATTAATAGTTAAAATCATTTCTAGTAGGACTCCCTGAAGGGATGAAATTTAAATTGGTAATTTGCTGGTGATACACGATTTTGAAATTTGTTAAGAAAATCTATTTTCCATGTTTAAAATACTTCTAATTACGATGAAGAAAGTTAGAGAATATTGTGATAAATACATTTCTTGTCTTACTTCCTGGTAGTATAATAAATATTGTTCCATTTCCTTTCTGGTATACTTCTGTATATTTACCTTGAAGAATTTAAAATTTGTGTGGAATTTGTATGAATACTTTTTCTAGCTTTTCCAAATCCATTTCTGTACTTTACATTGGAGTTTAAGTACTAGATGCTGTGTTTGGGGGAATATTTTTGTTATTAGTTCTCTGAACAGTTTAATGAAACCAGCCCCCAAAATCACACTCAGGAAAGATCTACATCTGGAAACCGGCTTTCGGGGGACTGCATTTCAAATTATCTGTGTCACAAGGTCAAAAATTACCTAGGGAAATAATTACCCAGGATTCAGAATGCAGAGCCGTGGTCTCATCCACAGCCAAGCAAATTAGCTTTGGGCACTTCCAACTTAAGCTAAAATGAAGAAGTGGCTGTGAGAGGCTTAATTAAGTGACCGAACGAAACTCAAGTCATCTTTTAGTAATTTCTACGAAATTGTATCACCAAAGGTCAAATCCGTCCACAATCAACTTTAATACTGTTTTTCAACTGCATTTAGGAAATGCCAATGTCCACCCAGGGAGCTCCTATCTCTGAGCCTCGTCGCCCCAAGGAGAAGCGCAAAGACGAAGCACCGTCAGACCTGGGGCTCCCATTAGTGTTAAGCATTCGCTGCCCGCAGTGGCCGAGAACAGGAAAGGGAAGAAAACAGCAGCTTGGCCAGTTAGACCCTAATATCTCCTAGATGACACTGCTGTAGTCCCTTAAGCCAAACAAGAATTACGTTCAGAGGAGAGACATGCCAGGATCTGAACGCACAGACTCTCTCCAGCCGGCACAAGACCGCTGCGGCCACCATTATTGATTTCACCCGGAGGCAAGCTGGCTCTCGCTGCCACACACCGACCGAAAGGGTAACTTCCCAACAGAGAGGAAAAAAAGCTGGTAAAAAGGAGGGAGGGGGGGAACCTCCAGAAAGAACAGGGAAAATAGAGAAGGAATCCAGTGAAGAAACTTTGACAAGCGGCAATACAAAGTGGAGGGCTAAACATCTTGTTTTTAAGATGTAATCCCACATTATTAAGAAAAGAACGGAGTACAATTAAATTACACATCACTACAGATTCCAGATGAACACCCAGGCCACGCTGGAGGCCAGTGTTAGGGTCTCTGAATCCCCACCGCACGTCTTGGAGCTGAGGGAAGTGAGGGCCCCAGGGAACCTGCCCCAGCGTGTGACCACATCCAGACACAGAGCAGCGCCCCCCTCAGGGGAAGCCCACGTGCTGAGCGGGTTTCTCTCCATGCACAGGTGTGCACACGCACCCTGGTTCCGGTTTTCAAGGACCGTCACGGTGAGACACGGGGCCCCTGACGCCCACCTCCATGGCACAGAGGGCCAGTCTTCTGCCCTGACTGGTTCCCTGTCCCCACACGGGGTGGCTCCGCTGGCACCAGCCCTTCCAGCGCGGCTGACATCACAACCACCACCCAGTTATCTCCACTCTCTCTGCCACTTTGTCCTCCCCACGGCCGTCAGTCCCATCACTCCCTCCCCCTCGTCGCTCAAGTTCGCAGAGGAGTCTGGCAAACGCACACGAACACGCTGGTTAACGAGCTAACCTGTTCACCCAAACTAGTCCCGGACCCATGGTGTTTGCTGAGCTCCTCGGTCTGGGTTCTCCCGACCACAGCCAGGTGCAGGCTGCGCACCTGCCCTCGCTGGACACGGAGTCGGGAGGAGAGGCACACAGATACCTCTCAGGAGCCAATGCAAGATGCGGCCGCACACCTTCCTCGGGGTAAATGGAGGCGTCCAAAGAAAGGAGCTTTGCACATTGACCACCGAGCGCTGAGGGCCACAAAAGTTGCAGAAGGCACCAGCCTGCACCCGCCGTTCCTTCTTCTCCCCCGAGGTGCTGGACTGACATTTCTTACTAGGTTAGCTGACGAATACACCTCCTCAGACTGTGTCCCTGCGGTCGCCGTAGGTGGGTTGTTCTTGTTAGGATGGACTTTGAGGGGCTCTGTTCCCACGCCCCTGGCCCAGCATCTCTGCGGGACCCCTGCCCTTCCTAGAGAGAGCAGTGACAGTAAGGCAAAGGGAGCCAGCCTCCAGAGATGCCATCACCGCCAGAGGCCGGGCTAACCATTTCGCCCGCCCGCCCACTCACGCACACGGTGGGCGGGCATTCATTAAATCCTCCAGCAAACACTCATTTTAAGAACTTGACTTTAAATAATGTTGCTTCTCTCAGAAATTTCTTCAGCTTACCTTTGTAGAGTTCTTTGTTCCAACTTCTATTCCCTGCTGGTTGCTCCCACCCACCTGCGTTTAAACTTTTAGCACACCGGAATTACTCCATTACATAGAGGACACTGTACGCTTTTCGAGAGCGGGGGACATCTTCTACCCAACTCTGAGCGCCCCAAGCCTAGCACACAGCCCGGTGCAGATCAGGGGCCCAGAAACACTGAGCGAGGCCGGCAGACAGACGGGGGACCGTCAGGGAGGCATTCCCAGGGGGCCCGGGGGCCTGAGTTCAAGACCCAACTCTGCTGTCAACTGGCTGTATTTTTAATTACTCCTTTCACCTCTCAGGCTCCATTGAAATATTTATGAAGTGAAAAATGAGTAGGTTTTTTTTACATATTTGTTTACTTATCTTTTATTTTTAATTGTGTTTTTCCCGTTACTGTTTATCCCGCTTACAGCCCCCCTCACCCCTGCAATCACCACACTGCTGTCTGTGGCCATGAGTCCTTCCTCCTTCCTGCTCAGTCCCTCCACCCCCCTCACCTCCCCCAGAGCTGTCAGCCTATCTTTGAGTTTTTTCTATTTTAAATAATTTATTTTTCAATTACAGTTGACATCCATTATATTGGTTTCAGGTGTACAACCCAATGATTAGACATTCATATAACTTACAAAGTGATCACCCTGGTAAGCCTTGTACCCACCTAACACCATACATAGTTATTACAATATTATCGACTATATTTCCTAGAGCAGGCACTTTTTAAAGAATATTTTTAATACTAAATGCTTATAAGTTTAGCTTATACTTCATAGCAGGGAATACACTAATATTCAATTTAAAAAAATCTCTTCCGAATCCTCGTAAGAAAGCAGATACAGTCAACAAAATTAAAAATAAATCCTTTCATTCTCAACATGATGTGATTTTCAGCGCGGTGCTGCCTCTCCGTGAGCACGGATGATGTGCGAGGGGACCGACGAGGTTCCTCCAGTCCCCTCCTCAGCCTGCTTTCCGTGGACTAAAGCATCTGCGACCCTTCTTCCCACCCTAAAGGGAACAGGCGCTGAAATCCCTGAATATTTCTACACCAGCTTTTGTTGTTCCGTGGCCAGCAAAGGGATCAAATGAACTCACCTGGCGTGTTGGACAAAGACTCCACCCAGAAGGCAAAATTTAACAAAATGTTCGGTGAACATCATCAGTAAGATAATTCATTTTCCATTTTACATATATGTGCTTCTATAATTCTATCAACCTGGATAAACTCCAAGTTGCAAAGAACCTTAAAGGAGTTAATACCAGTGTTTGCTGCTAAAATGCCCTTTAAGGGGAAAAAGTGAAAAGTCTTGATTTCCAGCACTGATTTCTGCGGTGCAAATACTTCCTTCCACCAGCACCGATTTCCGTGGACTCAGCTAAGCAACCAGCTCACAAAACTCTCAAGTACAGGGTCCGGCAGAAGTGAGGCCTGCTCGAGTGTGGCTGGGTAGCAATATGGGAGTAACCATTTGTAGTTTTAATTTGAGCAGTTCGCCTAAAATGGCATATGTGTGCTTGGGTGTGATACTGTTGTTACAGAACTACATGCTTATGGTTTTATACTAAAAGAGTTTGTAATAAAAAAGGGGCGTTTTGTGCCGGACCCTGCATTGGAAAGCGGCTTCCATGAGCCGGTAGTAGGCAGCCCCAGCACAGTGCCCACTTCGCTGCTCCAACTCTGCTCTAAACCTCGCTCCTAGAAGCGCAGCCCCTGAGCCAAGGGCACTGGCAGAATCTGGGACAGGTGTGGGCAGTCTTCAGTGCCCCTGGTCTACATCTGTTTTGTAGATAAAACTTTACCGGAACAAACCACACCTGCTCATTTACATGCCATCTGGCTGTCCCACGCTACACCAGCAGGCCTGAGCCGTGGCCACGGAGCCTACACTCTTTCCTATCTGGCCCTTTGTCAGCAAAGTTCACCCACCTCCAAGCTAGGGGACTGCAGAAATGCAGGTACCCTGGCCTCGCCGGGGTATTCAGTATCTGTTCAGATACTGAACAGAGCCCGTATTTTCCAAGCTCATCCAGTGATTCTTAGGCAAATGGAAGTTGGAGAAGCGCCGCTCCCCAGCACCCTTGGGTGGGAGGGAAACAGTGGGGACCCCGAGGATCAGTAGGCATCTCTATCAGGCAGGCCTCAAGGAGAGAAGCAGAGCCAGGAGCAGGCAGACTTGGTAAGGATTCCGATTGTAAGGATTTGACCTGCAAGGCGGTGGTGGCCGGCAGGGCCAGCTCCGACACTGGAGGGCACACCGTCAGAAGGGGCCAGCAGGGAGGCGCAGGCAGGAGGTCAAGCTCCCAGCCAAACTGGACTTCTTCTTCCCTGGGGAATCCTCAGTCCCACTCTCAAACCCTGTCTACTGATTAAACCAGACCCACTCAGGTGACTTAAGCCAGTCTCCCTTATTTAAGTCAACTGCTTATGAACTTTAAGCACATCCGTCACACGCCTCCACGGTCAAACCCAGATTAGAATGACAGAACTGGGGACTGTTACTCAGCCAAGCTGACACCTACTCGGCTCCACGACAGAGGAGGACATGGCTGCGTTATGGGCAAGAATACAGACAGAACATAGCAGAGAATAACTGTGACAGAAATAACTGTCTCCTAATTCATAATATCGCAGAGAATGGATATGGCCCCACGGGTTTCCAACAGTAAAAGCAATGATCACAATTCTAATAGCACAAAATGATTTGGGATATGGTTTCCATAAACTCTAACAGAACTTGGTAAAATAATCCTTTCAAGAAATATCTGTGGCCTCCAAAAGAATATTATTTTAATGAACGATATTAACTATCTCCCCCCTTGGACCATAATATATAGTTTATTCAAAAGCAACACTGGTGATTGTTCAACTCGAAGAGATTCCTCTTGGATTCAAGATCATAAAAAAAAAAAAAATAGTTAGAACTTTCAGCCTCCCCCCTTCCACAACAGAAAAAGAAAAGAAATCACACAACAACAACACATCTCATCTGGTGAGTTAAGATGATACAGGTTTCCACTTCTAATGAGATGCTAGCCAAAGCAACTCTTTAGATTTCTCCTGGGGTCTTTGCAGACGTAATATTGCCTCATTATCAGCAGAAAGGCAGGAGGCGTCATGCTCTTCTCCATCTCCCCGAGGGAAGGACATCTTGAAGCAGGAACTCGGAGCTCCGAAGTGAAGGGAAGAGGGCGCAGGACGCCCAGGGATGCTTCATCCGCCCCCGGAAGAGGTGGGGTGTGGACACCTCTGGGGCTTCCACTTGGAGAGGGGCTCTCCTCCGGGGGAACTGATTGGTGGTGGGGTGGGGGCGTCATTAGCAGAACAGCTCTGGTGACCAGCACAGACACCACGTGTCTCCACTGGGCGCTCTGAGAACACGTGTGACCACCAAGGGAGCTGTCACATGCCCCAGCTATACTCAGACTTCAGTCACCTGATCGCATTCCTGCAGATAATAAATAATCTCTCCGTATTTCATTAAAAATGTGTATAGTTTGAAAGCCATGAACTGTGTTCATACAGAAGTTTGACCCCTAGAAATAGTCTACATTTAGCTTAGGACAGAAGTGCTGACCCGTGGGCCAAGCTCCCGGGAAGAAGCTGGGGGCCCAGAAGAGGGGTTCACTGCAGGGACTGCACAGTCAGGTCCGCGTCTGGCTGTGTCACAAACCCACTGACCCCGGGAGTGAGGCCCGGATGGTGAACTGAGAAGGTCCCCAGGGACCGCAGGGTGTGGTCAGGGTCCGGAAGGACCAGGAAGCAGCCCCAAACGTGGGGAGCGTTCCGCTTTGACTTTGTAGTTGTTGCCTCTCCAGGACCCTGACGGAAGTCCTGATGGCCCGTTCCCTAGGCACTGGGCGCGCACCGCCTTCAGCACAGAAGCCGGGTTTCGGAGGTGTACCTGCCCGGCCAGGCGCACCGAAGGCAGACACGCGCCCCCACCCCTGCTCGGCCCCTCAGACGCCCCCACACGCCCAGCAGGTGCTCTCACCCCACCCTGTTTTCTATGCAGTGAACCAGGCAGCTCATTTGGAAATGCGAGCAGCACCACAGGCCACGTCCCTCTGACTTCACACTCTGCAGCTGCTCTCCTAAGACTCCCAGGGTCAACCTGACCTACCACTTTTCTTGACAGAGCCTGAGGTCACTGTCTGTCTCACCTTGCCTCTGGCCACAGGAACCTTCTTTCCAGTCCTCAAATTCAGCCCAGCTGCTTCCTGTCCCGGGGTCTTCAGAAACGGGAGTTCCCTAACTAGAGCCTCTTGGTATACCGAGCATCCTTCCTGTGGAAAGTCTTCACTCAACCTCCGCTTACACTCTCCTGGAACTTGGCACAGTTCACAACTGCCTACTTATTTGGGTGATGCAAGTGTGCATTTCTCCCCACTGCATTTTAAGACCCCTGAGTGCCCTGGCACGGTCCTTTCACCCTGGTTTCCACTCTGCACGCAGGGCCACGCCCACGGTAGATGTGATGAACGGATGAATATTCCTGTCACGCGTGATCATGCAGTTGTACAAACAAAGGGCTTCACTTTGCATGATTTCTTAACACAATGCCATAGGTTCCACCTGTGGCATGTGGAGATCCTTTGAAAAATATGAAATAATATATAGGCTCGGTGCAGCAATGAACAAATATTCATAGTCTGGGCTACTGACAAAAATAAATGGCACAGATATTAGAAACTTTTATTCGTGATGGCATTTGTTAAACATTACTGGAAAATCCTATGGAGACCAACAGAAAATCACAAGACAACGTTCGTTGGGCTGTACGGAAAGATTAGAAGAGGTTCAGGATAGACTGCGCCGTGCTCACGTGAACTCTCCAGGCTCCAAATGTAAGAGAAGTTGAAAACAAACGGTCTGGAATAACTGTGATTTAAAATCAGGACAAGAAATCGAGGTCCCAACCAGGAAGAATACAAAAAAAAAAAGTTCATGAATTCAAAAGAGTGTTTTGCTTGTGACGAGCTCTGGGTTCATCCCTTTCCCAGCACTGAGTCTCACGCTGACGTTGACCTCTCAAGGGGCTTCGGCTTTCATTCCACACAGTTTGTTTTGGCTGCAATTGGGCAAAAACTCATGATCACTTAGTGCTGTTCTGGCCACAAATGTATCATGTGAATGTAAAACTCAGGAACCAGCAAACGCACCAAATGCAGCAACATGGTCCACCGAACAACCGGACCAGTCCTCTTCAAACTCCCAGGACTTAAAGGACAAAGACTAAGGCACTGCCATAGATTTCAGGACACTGGAGAGACATGAAAGCTAAAAGCAGTGTATGATATTAGTTTTGATCCTGGACCACGGAAAGAATGTTGCTAACAACTAGCAAAATCTTAATAAATCCTAGAGCTTAGTCAATAAAATTTTATCAAATTTTGGTTTTATAAGATGTTAGCATTTGGTACATTTAGATGAAATCTATATGGTAATTTTCTACAACATTTTTACAATTTTGTGTGAAGCCTGAAATAATTTCAAAATCAAAAGTTAAATATATATTTTTAAAAGGTACAGCTCAACAATAAAATAAACCATTGCTTTAAAAATGGGCATAAGATACATCACCAAAGAAGATATATAGTGTATAAAAAGGCTAGTCAACATCATTTGTCAGTAAGAAATTTCAAGTTAAAATGAAATATAACTACATAGCTATTTGGGTAAAATAGAAAATACCTATAATACCAACCACTGACAAAGACATGGAGAAAATCAGGTTGTCATCGAGTGCTGTGGTAAACTGATAGTCACTTTGGAAGACAATTTTGGCAGTTTCTATCAAAACTAAACATAGGCATTTACCTAACCGATCTGAACTCAGATCCACAGAAAATCCTGCATGAAAATGGTCACGGCAGCCTTCTTCAGAATTAGCAAAATCTGTAATCAGCCAAGATGGTCTTCTGTAGGCAAGTGGGTAGATAATCAATTTTTAAAATAGAATTCACCCGATCTGAAAGCCAGATCAAGTAGAGTGGGGGGGGGGGACCAACAGGAGTCTCAGGGACTTGTGGACCCTCAGCAAAATGTCCAACAAGCAAATCACTGCACCCTCAGGAGAAGGGTCAGCTGGAGGGCTTAAAAAGTATTTGAAGAGATAAAGGCTGAAAATTTCCCAAATTTAGCAAAAGTCATAAACTCATAGATTCAAGAAGCTAAGTGAACTCTCTACTGAATAAACCCTAAGAAATTCATGCCAAGAATCATCATCATACCCAAACTCCTAAAAACCAAAGAAAGGAAAAAAGCTAGACAGCAGCCAGAGCACGGGGACATATCACTTCAAGAAAACACCAGTTAGAATGACAAAGTTCTCATCCGAAACCGTGGACCCAAAGAAGGGGCACAGCAATTTTTAAACGCCGAGAGAACTGTCAACCATGAATTCTACACCCAGGGAAGCTATCCTTCAGGAATGAAGGAAAAAACCAACATGTTCTCTGGTAGAGAAAAACTGAAAATAAATAGCCATTACCAGACCTAACCTTTAAAAATGGGAGTTCTTCAGATAAAAAAGGATATGATACAGTAGTTTAGTTTCTTAAAGGTCCAAATAAAGCTCCATTTCTTTCCACAATCTTCTCTAAGCATTCCAATGTCTGACAATAATGAAATCTATAGCAGACATGTAGTTTGTCCCACTCATTTCAAAGATACTGTATAATGTAAATTGTTATCTATTCTTTCATAAACGCCCTATCTTTCCAACTAGTTTGGAAAGGTATGATTATTGTAAAAATATTTGACATCTTTGTGAATGCTCAACCCTTGTTCAATAAATCTCTGATAAGCATTTGATGAATGGAAGATAGTTCTTGAATGGAACCTAAATGTTATCTAATGAAAATGACTCACATTTCAAAGATGAGAAAACTGAGGCCATGGAATTATTCATAGGATCATAGTATGAAAAGCAAATAATGTAAAATGTATGAAACATTAACAGGAGAGCGGATCCTGGAAGGTACCACAGGATGGTCCAGTTGTCCTTAACCATGGCAATGTCAGACCCGGCGGAGGCTGGATACAAGATACGGCCCTGGTGTGTGTCATGCCATCTAAGGCTCAGAAAAGAATAAAGACCATGAATTATCAGATAAGCATTAGGTGACGGAATCTGAAGAGACAAATGCAACTTATAAAGCGACCTTTTCTTTAAAAGGTTCATGCAAACCTCATTACATTATACAGGCTCTATATCTAAAGGATGCAATTACGTTTTGCATTTGAAAAGTATAGTGAAAATTCTCCAACTTAATTCTAAATAAAAAGTTGTATCCATTTAAATCTAAGTACTAGATAACGCATTGCATTATCCTTTAATGCGTACGGTACTATCATTTTATAAATGCTTGCTATCAGAGGAAAAAGATACCTCTCCACCAAACAAACCATATCTATTAATCATGATATGTAAAAAAATATACAGATGAAAACGTGTTTTTAGTCAAGTACATTTTGCATCAAATGGCACAAGCAGAGGGCAATAAAAAATGGGTGGGGCCGAGTCACACTCATCTCCATAACAAAGTGATAATCAACAGACAATATTTTCTGGATGCAGAAGGAATCACTGGGGCTCATGCTGAATTCTTCTGAAGTTGAAGAGGCTGCAGATTTACATTCCTCTTCACTAAAGGACTGACCTAGAGCCTTCCTTATAAAAGGTGCCTCTTGGCAAGCTCAGGTTTTCAGTCCGTGAGGTGTTAAAGAGGGAGAAAAATCAAAGGGAAACTTGAAACCGTCAGAGTGAAAACATCTACAAACCCACCTTTGGAAAAAACAGAGAAATGGTCACTGCGGGTTATATTTTGCATCACGTTTGCAGCTGAAATTAAGGGCAAAGAATATAAAGCGCCCTGAGAAAGAGCAAATGGGAAACTGAATCTGAGACATAACATGTTTTTTAATATCTTCAACTGAACACATTCTTTCTAAATTTTTCATGCGCTTTGATCTTCAAAGTATGCGAAAGAATCGATGTGCTAAAATCTGACCAGTAGGAGTAAAGACAGACCACCCAGAGGTCGCCTCCTTCCCCACGGCTAGAGATGTTTAGATAAAGGCCGTCGGAAAGATTCTTTGCAGAAAGTTAATTTCTTTTTTTTTTTTTTTTAAGCTATGAAAAGGGAATGACTGGCATGGGAAGTTTAGCTATCCCTCCCCTTCTAAAAATGGGGTTCCTTACTGTCTGATTGAAGCCAGAGCCAACGCAGGTTCCTTTGGGAGACAATGGCGCCTGCTGCAGCAGCCTGAGCACTCGCGGTCCTCCCCACCCACCAGGTTCTGAGGGATGCCACCCCGAGGCACGGCTCTGCAAGGCGAAAAGGCATATTTACTAACTAAATACTTCTTAGCAATCAAGCACAAAAGGTGGTCTTACTGCCTATGCATAAACGGGATCAAGTTTCCAGTCTGCATCCTTGCAAGGGTTCTAGTCACCAGCCTGCATCAATTATCCACTTAGGGCAATCATGGAACTCCCCAGGCAAGACTCCCTCCCCCTGAGGCTGGGGCCAGGGAATCAGAATCCTGCAGGAACACCTGACTGGCCCCTGAACCACCGGACAGACAAGTGTGGTCTGCTCGTATCCCCACGTTCTAGGCTGGAAAACGAATGGAAGGGGAAGGCTGGTGAGCCTTGCGCTGTTCCAAGGCCTCTTCGGTGTCACCACGCACAGACACGGCTTGCCCAGCCTTATGTGAGGACGATGACTTCACTTCCGACTGGCCTGCTAAGGACCTCAGCAGCTCGTCTCCAGCAAGCCAGACAAACTTGGCCGTCGGAAACTCCTGCTTGGGAAAGGCGCTTTTCTCCACTAGAAACAGTCTTTGGAGGCTCCTCTGTGCGCCCTTGGAAGGGTCGCTGTTTCGAGAGGCCCTTAGCAAGAGTCCCTTTTACAGGGTTAAGCCTTCTTAATATCCATCACAGGCTTAATGTTTTATCTTCCCTCTTCCCTTGAGGAAAAAAGATGGGGTGACAGATCGGAACTGTTAACTATTATTCTCGATAAGTCAAGTAAGACTTGCGCGCTCCTTTTTAAAGAAGAGAACAATTGACGTATTGCACTAAGTGAGCACGTAAGGCTAGCGCTGTTGCTACTAGAAGTCTCGTCTCAAAACGGTTGCCCGCTTCCTGTTAACATTACCTCTGAAGTGCACCCATTCATTCATTACCTTATGCCAGGCACCCCTCTTAGCACTAGGGATAATGCAGTGAACAAATCAGACAAAATCTGTTTTCCTATAAATAATATCCTGGCAGAGAGAGGAAAGTGCTCAGGAATCTGTCTCCAACGAGGCAATCAGGGCCTGAGCGACCTCACAATAGGAAATCATTTACGCATAAAAGTAGGAGAGAGACATCTCTTAGCGTTTTGTTCCTGGTCCTCAGCTGGTTAGGGATGACAGGTACAGTGAGCAGCATCCTGTCTACCCCCAAGGTGGTCAAGTCCTACCCCAGGCCAGGAAGCAGGGATCTGCCAACTGCCACACTGACGGTGGGACCTCAGTGGGCAGGAAAGAAAAGACACCTGCCCCAGGTGCTCAGCCGTCAGAGGGACAAGCTAGCGTATGACTCCGGACAGAACCTTAAAGGGAGGGATTCTTCAAGAAGAGGGCCGATGAACACAGGAGCCTTATCAGCAATGCCACGCAAATGACGACGCCACACCTGTCATGAAATGAAGGTTGTGTGAAGGTAGTCAAGTGACTCTGTCACCCACAAAACTGCAACTGAGAAAATAACTGCAGAAGACTGACAAAAGCTCAGAAAGGGAACCTGAACTGGCAAGAGGGAAAACAGGGAGGAACCGAACCGGATTACATTCTGTCTGGGAGTTAATGCAATGATAAAATAAGGAAGGGAGAGGGGGAGGGGGGAGGAGAAGAGGGAGAGGAAGAAACATCGGTCAGTTTCCTGGCATCGACAAGTTCCTCTTGCACACACCCCGACTGGGTACTGAACCCACACCCTAAGTATGCTCCCTGACAGTGACGGACCCTGAACCTCTGTGGGACGATGCTCCAACCAATGCAGCCACCGGGCCAGGGCCACTGTGGTGACTTTTAATCTTGTATGGCCACTGTCATTCGAGAGCGATAAGAGTGAGCAAATCCACCTCCAGGGAAAGGTCCATGAGCACGTGTGATTGGAGTTTCGCCTGTAATTTCACAGAGGTCGCCGACACTTGAAGCCCAGCCACGGACCCTCTCTGAATCCAGGTGAACAAACTCGGGATGGATAAACTGATAAAGTTTATAAAATTACCGCAAAGGACAGATTTATGAGGAGACGTAGAATCAGTGCAGGAAGAAATGATAAACCTGTTACCCCGGGTCCCTTCCGTGGCTCTAATGTAGGAGGCAAAACAGGGCTGGCTTTGCACGTATTAAATCAGGGGTGTCCAACCTTCTGGCATCTCTGGGCCACACCGGAAGAAGAGTTGTCTTGGGCCGCCCGTTAGATACATAGAGACATGTAATCACACACACACAAAAATATCATAACATTTTAAGTAAATTGACAATTTTGCGTTGGGCCACATTCATAGCCATCCTGGGCCACATTATGACCCACAGGCCACAGGTTGGAACCCCCTGTATTAAATAATATGGTTAAACGGGCTTTTCTCCTTATAATAATGAAAGAGCGATTTTATTTCTCTTGTGCTTAAGTCATTGACAGTTGTGGTCACGCATATATGTGCTAAGCCAGATTTCAGATCGGGGATTCGAAGCTACAATTCTGACCCTGAAGCAACAGGTTTCCAGGGTAAATCTCAGAGGAAAAGAATAGTGAGAGTTGGCTTAATCTGCTCCTGGGACAGCCTTCTATTTGTCCCCAACCTTAGTGCTACCACCAGGAGCTCATAAACATTTCCTCTGCAAGAGCTTTCATCATGGGGACAGCAGGAGACAGGTCCATGCACGATGGCCCTGGCAGGACGAATTACTGAGACAACTCTCAGCGATGAGTGGCCACAGAGAGTGTCGGAAAAGTTAAATCAGGAGAGGAACACGGAGTGGGTGACGGAATGGTGTCACAGCACGTGGACGGGTCCCTACGAGACCCAGCACCGTCACTGGGGACCCAGCTCGGTCCTCAAAGTGATGGCCGTGAGTGTCGGTTCTCACCTGCAGGACTGCCAAGGGCAGGTGCGCTGCACAGAATCTTTAATTGCTAATGAAGCACTATAGCTCCTGAGTCATTTATTGTTTATGCAAATTAGAGTAGACTGCCTCTAAAATAGCATTCTCCTAATTCATTTGCATTCCAATACACTACTGATGCCTTAAGTTGGCAAGCATTTCCAAACGTAACCTAAAACACGTTTAATGATACTGTTGGCCCTTCACCTAGCCGAGAGCGCCGGCCTCCGAGAGCACGGGCCTCCGGAGCTACGGGGCTGGAACCCAGTCCCCAGCTCCCCCAGGGAACAGCTGCTTGACCCCCCAAGGTTAACACTTCAGTACTCCCGGCTTCTCATCAGGAGAGTTGTGGTAATTACAGGGTTTACCTACAGGTTTCTGATAAAACTTAAAAGGGTAATTGTGTAAAGCCCTTTAACAGAGTAGAAGCCCGGCTTGTAGAAGACATTCAGCCCACGTACCCTGTTATGTTTTTATTATCGTTATCGGTATGGATTTCACCGAGCCGTGTCAAGCAAATGGCTGCACAGGTTGTAAATGAATGAATTCAGTGGCTCACCCAGCTTCCACCACCAGACTTTCGTGGGCATCGGGATACAGCTGCAGGAGTCTGTGACTCCCTACAGCCATCACCTACACCACAGGATGTGGCAGGAGACAAAAAAGAGATGAGCATTCCCCCCCACCCTCAAAGGATCAGGCAAACTGAACCCTGCAGGTGCCCAAACAAAGGGCAATAGGAATGCAGCTGAGGGAGGACCCAAGCCGGAAACTGAGCTCAGCCTCTGCCAGGACCTGCATGACGGACCCCAGCACCTGGGGCAGGTAGTAAAGCGCAGCCCCATCTCCTTGCAGGTGTGTCCATAGAAATGGGAGCAACTTTTCTTGATTCTCATAATTAGTGAGCATGTCGCTTTACCTGGTCCGTGATATAAATCTAATGAAAGAGCACTTATGAATATAAGCACAATGAATTCCTGGGAATTTTCATGTAACACTCAGAACTCATTCATTGCAAACTGAATTTTCTCACACACACAAAAAAATAGACTCCACCCGATTCTCTTGTTACAGGTGATGAGAAAACAGGATTGGGCACTATCAACATTTATATCCTATCTATATGCCTATGATAAAGGGCTAATTAACACTGCATTGTTAATAAATTATATGAAAATAGTTTTATCTTTCATCAATTGCAAATCTTGAAACACAGACCAGCCACGAAATTTACAGATAGATGAGTGGCACCTTAACTGAAGACCACAAGCAAAACCTTTAGTTAACCCTTTAGGCAACGGAAACCCCTTTATTAAATAGAACTTAACAGGAACGACCTCAGGAGGGTTTCGGGAGCGCAGGGTAGAGAGTTGTACGCAGACCGTTGTACTGGATGGTCTCCACTCACATGTGAGTGGTTCAAGTTATGTTTAAAGAACGTTGGGCGACTCATCTGCCTTAGGAAACTACGAGGGCAAGAAGCATTCTCTGCACACTGTGAGGTCCCACCACCTCACATGTTTCAAAATCCAGGCAGTGGGCTGTCTGCTCTAAGGAGCAAGAAAACAGATGCCAAGCTTTAACCAGAGCGGCTGCGATCCTGACAATGTCACGCAGACCTTCCCAGACGACCGGTGTCTGAACCTCGCAAAACACTACGGATGAGCGGCAATTCTGGGTTAACTTAACGTCCTTTTCCCATGTCCAGGGAAACAAAGGGTAACAACTTTGATCTAAATTAATTCTGAAGCTAGAATTAAATAATGAAGCTAGAAATTAGAATCCCCATGGTATTCAGCTAACCTTTCTCAAGAGTCAAGCCTTTATTTTTCTTTCCTTTCACTGCATCTTGGTAACCCTGAGGGCCGGAGGCTATCAGAGGGAGAGCAGCAAAAGTTATTAACATGAGAAATAGTTTAAATTCTCTCGAACCTCAAAAAGCTGTCTTTTGATGAGAATCTTTGTTTTTGAAAATGCTCAAGTCCTAATTACATTTAAACGCAAAATTTTGATCTTTTGACTCTGTAGCTAATCTTTGTGATATTAGACAAGTTTCACAGCTGTAGATTAAGACAAAACTCCTGATTCTCCATGGTGATGAGGGACTCAAAATGTTGGAAAAATTTTGGTTTCCAGTAAATAGCTAATAAGCTTAGTAACCAACATATGTAAAAAGCTATTGTTTCGGGAACTGAAGAGATGATCCACCCTGCCTCCAGGGGACCACAAGCAGCTCCACCTTCGTGCCTCAGGAGGACTGCAAGCCCTCGAGATGGTATCTGCGTGCCAGGGTGAGATGCCCACCGCACAGAACACAGATACAGACCACCGGCCATGGCACAGATGGAAAAAATGCTGCAGCTTTTTACCTGATAAACTGTTTCCCTGAATTCCAAACCCCTTACCTATATTTTCCTTCTCCTTATAAAAAGGGTCAGTTTAAAATGGAATTTAAGGTGGTCTGTTAGGGTACAAACCCGCCGTCTTCTCAGATCGCTGGCCATCTGAATAAAACACCCATAAAGATTCAATCCCTGCCTCTGATTATTGGGTTTGGTAGGTGGCAGGCAGCAGGAACACTGGCTTTTCCAGTTTCAATGGCACTTAATTTTGAATTCTAATGCTATGAAGTGGGAGTCTTGAGGGGGGGGAGGTAAGGGTGTATTATGTCTCCTAAAACTATATTCTTGACTTCCAGTGCAATATTGGAGTTCCTATCGAGAATGGAATTTCAACAATATTCTTCTTATTGTCAAAGAAAAATTGCACTGAATGAGTTAAACAGGCAAGGAAGACTTTATTGGAAATGATAGCAATAGGGGAGAGAGACTGAGCTCAGTTCCAGGAGAACACAAAGGAGGAGGGTTAAGTTACAGGAAAACAAAAATGAACCTGGGGTGGGGGGTGCTCAAGGTGACAGCCCAGCTGTGTGTACCAATCGACAAAGTTAGGCTCCTCCCGCCACCCCCACTCCCCCAGACCTGGAGAGAAGGATGCCTCTTGGAGACTGAACTTCAAAGAGATGGCTCCCAGGTCCTGGAGAGAGGCATTCCTGGGATGTAAAATTGACAAAAAGGCTTTTTTAAAATTTACATCTCAAAGGGGCAGCAGAGGATTTAAAACTGCAAAACTTCTTAAGCAAATGGACTAAGAAAGAGGAAGTCAGGGGCCCTAGAATCAGGAAGATGCCCTGGTCAAGTTGAGTCAAGCTGAGGGGCACTTCAAGGTCATGTAGATCCCCTACAGGCACCAAGAGAAAAGAGATTCTGCCTCAGTCCAGCTCTATGTGCTAAAATGTTTGTTAGACCCAGCGATTCAGCAGATGCCACAGGTGTCAGAGACAACCAAAGAGACTTCCAGGTATCTCCAGAGAAGGGGTCAAGCCCCACCTGTGGCAGGAAACACACAAGGTGAACGAGGAGCACCATGCGGCACCAGAAAGGAAAGTGCTCAGATGTAAATGAGTCCCTCCACTGATGGGACCCGGTGGTCCATTTGATGGGTCACACCAAAGGGACCTAGGAACCAACAGGAAGAACTCCCTATGGCCAAAGGTGGAAGAATTTGAGTCAGAAAATAAACTAGGCCCTGGCCGGGTGACTCAGTGATTGGAGCATCATACCATACACTAAAAGGATGCGGGTTTGACTCCCGGTCAGGACACATGCCTAGGTTGCGGGTTCGATCCCCAATAGGGGATTGTTCAGAAGGCAACAAGGTCAATGTTTCCTTCTCACATTGATGTTTCTCTCCAACCCCCACCTACCGATCCTACCTCCCTAAAAAAAAAAAAAAAAAAAAAAAAAAAAAAAAAAAAATCAATAAATTTATCCTCAGGTGAGGATTAAAACAATTTTTTTAGAGAAGATAAACTAGATTTAAAAAAATCTATGAGACCATAATACAGATATCAATCACTGAATAAACAGGCAAGCAGAAGTAAATGCCCCTTGCATAAGAATTCCAAATAATTTATGTGGCCACCGCACCCTCAAGGAAGTGGGAGCATGAATCTCCACTTCTTAAGCGTAAGCAGCACCTACTGACATCCCTGTAGGCAGGTCAGCATGCACAGGAGCTGGAGGAGGGCGGGACCAGGTGGTGTCACAATGGAGAAAGCTGGCCAGCACCACCTTGGCCAGGTGAGCAAGGTGAATGTCAACAGTGATAAACCATGTTGATAACTATACACCCTAGAAGCCAAATGGCAAAATGGCCTAATACCTCCACGGTATTGCTCCCCAAAACCTATACCCCTAGTCTAATTGTGAGGAAAAAGTCAGGTGAGTCCCAGTATCGGGACAGCCTACAGAATTCCTGCCCAGTCCTCCTCAAAACTGCAGCATCATCAACAACACAAGGAAGGTCTGGGAAACCATCACCCCCGAAGGAGACAATGGAGACATGCCAAGTAATGAGTGGGATTCCCTGGGTGGGACAATGGTGGGGCGGGCATGGGGGAGTGACGTTAGGTAGAGCAAAGAAAATCTGAATAAAGTACAGAATTCAATACCCGTTCATTAACTGTCACAAACGTACCACACTGATACAAAGGGGTTCATCCCACGGGAAAGGAAATGGGAGGTATGCAGGAACTCTCTGGACCACCTTTTCAATTCTTCTGTACTCCTAAAACTGTTCTAATCTACTGAAAAATAAGTGCACGCAGCGGTCAACTCAACACTTAAAAAAAGGAGCAGGCCAGTGCTCCTCCCCTCCCTGCTGCCTTTCTTCGCTCCTGGCGCTCCGTGCAGACAATGGATGTTTAGCGTCTCTGCGGGGCCGTTTCGGCGCCGTGGTGTCGGACCTCGGACCCGCTGGCTCGGGGATGTAATTAACAGGTGTTGCTCCGGGGCTCCAGCTTTGGCTGCAGTGCAAAATGATCCGTTCCCAAGGAGGAAAGGAGAGCTTTTCATGTCTGAAGGATGAACTAGCATTCTACCTCAATACAAAGTTGTGTCAAATATTTATGTTTATAAAAACGATAGTTTAAGTATGACGACCAGTAGGAATTTTTCCATATTTGAGGAAATGTCAGGATGAAAATATTTGTTATCTACATTTCTCACATGACAAAAATAGCTGTTTTGAAGTACATTGTTCACTCTTCTTCCTCATCATAAGATGTTTGCCACCAACAATCAATGTAAACATTTTTGGATTCAGTACACAAGTTATAAAGTATGATTCTAAGTATCTCTTCATTTGTAATTAAGTCAAATTCTCACATTAAAATAGCCACAGTTGTGTTAAAAAGTGTAAAAGGATTATTCAATACAGGAAAAGAAATTGTCAGTTAGAAAATGTCAAGAGGCAGAGTCGTCCTTCAGGGGAAAAATTTAATTATGTTGCTTAGGTAGTAAACACCCCTATGCATTATTTTCCCCTACTTACCAATATCTTCCTCTACTAAAGTATTCCTCTTTTATCCCACAATTTCCATTTCTTTCTTGATGATATCATTAAAATGATTCTATTTAACTTTATATCCTAGTTGTTCCAAGCCAATAATTAGAATACAGAAAATGAAAATAGGTATGTCTGGAGTATGCATAATTTTAAAATTCAGGATTGCCTGAGTTCACTCTTACAATATATTTAAGGGGGAGAGAGATGCTTTCTACAGGCCTCAGAAATAAATGGTCTCCTGTCTGTTAAGTACACCAAATAATTTAGGAATATCACAGAATAACCTCCTCCAAATTTTGCTTTGGGACTGGCAGCCAATTACATAAAAATGAGAGTAATTCATAACCTTTTCAAGGCATTCCTGAAAACATATTTAACAATATTTAAAAGAAAAAATAAAATATATGTACAAACACCTTATAATAGAAAAATTAGAAAAGGGATACACGAGATGAAAATAGGAAGTAATTGATATTTTTTCAGAGGTATTGTTAACTTAGTCTTCATCCAGTGCTTTTAAATTTCTGCATCCAGAAAACTCTGTCCTGACAATGTCTGTGCACATTGCTGAGCCTGGGAGGAGCCGAGCAATGCAGGGGGTGTAAGGTGGGGGTGGGGGTACCCCACGGGAGAGCGGCCAGGGCCCAGGCCCAGGTGACAATGGAGAGACCCACTGCAACTTGTTCCAGAGCCTTGGAACCAGAGCAAGTCAGAATCACTAACAAGCAAAATCTCAGCCCTCAGAGTCGAATTTGAGATAAGCTCTGAAGTCCATCAACACCCAGAGTCACAAGCTCAGAAACACAGAGGTCCCAGACAGAAATCAAGGTAAAGCTACAAGTGTCACCCATGAGGCGTAGAAACTGGGGATACTGGAAACGCAGGGAAAAGAAATCAGGAAATTCACAGGATCTGAAGTGGCAGGAAAAGACAGAGAAGGAGGGACATGGGACCAGCCTACCTCCCAGTTTCCTGCCCTTGTAAGAGCAGGCCCTACACACAGCCCTTAGAGGACCGGGCCTCAGAGGGGAAGCAGGGAAGCCCGCACCCAGCCAGAGCAGGGGAAGCACATGACAAAACTTCCCGTAAGTGTGACCCAGAATGCCCCCCCCCCCCGCCACCACCTCACACAGATCATCCCCATGCATCCAGCCAAGGGCCCCACCAGGAGCTCAGATGAACCCACCCCCAACGGGAGCTTATACCCCAGGCCCCTTTCCCTTGTGTAAGTAAAACTCTTCCGAAAATTACGTTCCTGTAGGATGAAAAGTGATTTCTTCCTCGTGCTCTCGCCATATGATTTTTAATTTTTTATGCATAATCAAAATAAATTGAAAAATTATTTTTAACAACGGCAACTCCTACCGGCGTACTTATACGCTGCACATCGTCCGAAAGGATACGGAGAATGACAAACTGTGGCTGCTCCCCATGCCGGGCCAAGCGTTTCGTTCTTTTAAAGGTAAATGTTTCCATTTCTAATTTTTTAAGATGGAGGACAGACACTGCTTGCCCCCCTCCCCACAAAGATGCCTTGTCTTCAGTGTGTGTGTGAGATGAAGCTGGCGGAGGGGCACTCCCTGTGGCCCGTTCATGTCAGCAGGCCCCATGGTCAGGAGGCCCCAGGAAACCAGAGTCCCTCCACTCACTGGGGCTCCTCACGTGGCCTCCGGGCACACGGCTCATCGGAGCTCTGCTTCGTCCCCACGTGTCATAAACAGTGTGAAGTCATCTGCTTTCCATTCCAGAGATGCAAAATTCTGGTTTTCCATCTCAGTGAAGATGAGTTTACCGAAACTTCCAGACAAGAGCTTTCCATCAAGCACCCCTACCACCCCCTCCTGGGGCTCACGAAGGACTCTGCGACCCTCCAGAGCTTTGTCGCCCCTTCTCATAATCAGGTTTGAATCAGTTTGTTATTTCTGCACGCATCCGGTGGCCGTCTGCTTGATCAGGCACTCTCCTCGTAACTGTACCCCAGAGACATGCAGAGTTTGGGGGAAAAAGTCTGGCTTAATAGACAACAGCAATACCAGGTGATAAACGAGGTGATATTTCAAAAATGGTGTCCTAAGAGTGGGGACTCGGGGAGCTCACACACTTTCTGAGGGTCCCCAGAAAGCTGTGTAAAGAAAGTGATAGCTCAGCTGAGGTTTCAAAGTAAAGAGCTACCCAGACGTAAATGATCGAAGGCATTCCACATCGGCTAGAGCTTTCCGTGGCTTGCTCTGGCCAGAACACAGGATCAGCACACGGAATTTGAGATGACGGTGAAGAAAACAAGGTTGCACATCACGAGGAGCCCTGTGGCTAAGGCAAAATTAAACAAACAGGCAGAGAATGAGTACCCCTGCCCCTGGAAAAACAGCACGAAAAGGGACCCGAAGTAACCCAGGAGGGTTACGGTATCACACAGGTTAAGGAAAGTGTGTTTGAGAATGGGAGAAGAGGCGCACAGTGGGTGTGAGGGACGGAACAGACAGCAAGACCTTGGATGAAAACAGACTTCGGACCCACAGTCTGCAACTACCAGCCCTGAAAACCACACCACAACCTCCATAGGAGGGGCCCACTCAGCCCAGCCCTGCAGCCTCCCTCGCTTCTGCCCAAGCTTCCAATCAGGACCACCAGGGAAGGCCAGGCACACTCCCTGCAGCAAGCTCACGGGACACCCTGCCCCCAGGCAGCCTGCCTGCCCCCAGGCAGCCGGCCTCCAGCGTCCCTGGCCCTCAGCCTCCAGTCCCACCTGAATTCAGGGCACACCTGAAGCTTGACCTGAGAGTGTCCCTCTCCAACTGTCAGAGACCTCAGAAGCCATCAGGCAGAAATCACTGTGCTGGCCGCCATCAACTTGGTCGTCTCTGAATTTCATCCAAGTTGCTTTGCCTTCTTTGTTCCTTAATGGACCTCCACAGCTTTGCATCATGAACTCTTTCCAACACTTTAGTGCCCACTGAAATGCCACTGTCACCAAGACTTGTCCCTCATGTTTGGCTTAATGGGACTTATTACAGCTGCAGAAAAACTACAATTTTTGTCTGATGCCCATCTCTTCTACCAGACTCTTGGCCTCGTGAGAATGGCATCTAGCCTGGACCAGGTGTGTGTCAAAGGCTCATGGTGTAGCTATGAGAAGGCCAAGGAAAAGAAAGGAGGATACAGAAAGACGGTAACAGATTATGGAACAATATTAAGGGTCGGCTTTAGCTTTAGGACACAATTTAGAATGAAATCTATACGGCTTAGCAGTTAAGACCAGAGGGGAGGAAGGATTCTGTTAGGACAATAATAGAACAAGGTAATTAAAATCTGTCAACATTATTTAAATTGATGGTATTGAAGAAGGAAGAACAGCTAAGGTAATTTATTTCTGGTCTCCTGTATATTTAGCTTGATAGTATATACAGATTTACAAATAAAATGTAGAAATTCTAAACTTGACTTCAAGTTACACCAGAGAAAATTGTTGAAGAAAATAATTTCTCAGTTTTGAGACTATGTTTTGAGCATCTATTAAATCATGGCACAAACAAGTATAGCAAAATCAATAGGAATAAAAATTACTAGCAAAGAAAAGAATAATGATGATTAGATTATCCGTTTACCTGCCTAAAACACCGAGTTGATTAATATAGCTCATTATTAAAATTGTAGGTACGAATATTGTTAATTTTTTTCCTCCCATGTAGAATAAAGAAATGGGCATAAATAGTATAATTTACTTTCAGGTTGTTATTTACAAAAAAGATGAATAACTATGCAAAAGACCATTCTGGTTGATGTTAAAATTATATTAATTGCTTTTACCAATAATATTAGTTTAACATTTTTTAAAGATATTTATTTTTAGAGAGAGGGGGAGGGAGAAGAGAGAGGGAGGAAAACATGTGTGTGGTTGCCTCTCACACGGCCCCCCTACTGGGGACCTGGCCTGCAACCCATGCATGTGTCCTGACTGGGAATCGAACCAGCAACCCTTTGGTTCACAGGCCAGTACTCAGTCCACTTAGCTATACCAGTCAGGGCAGTTTAACATTTTTTTATAGTTTATTGGATATTAAGAAAATACTGAATGTGTTATCCAATTACCCGAGGCACTGATGGTTAGGAAACTAATTTTCCTGGGGCAGCTGTTGGACAGTTTGTACTCATTGAAGAAAGCCACAGGACAAGCAGTCCACCCGGCCAGGTGTTCTGTGTCGGAGAAACGGGCTCTGTCTTACCCGAGCCCAGCACCTCTTCCTGGGCGTCAGGGGAGATGACTCCTCTGGCAGGGTGTCGGATGAAATCAGGTGTTGAGCAGAGAGTACAATTTACTGTGGATGGTTTCAACCATCTCAACAAAATTCATTTCATGAAGAAAACAAAACTTCAACCTACCACTCTTCGCAATGGAGGGTTTATAATAAATTTGCAAGATGAAATAAATGTTCACCTGTCTGAAGACTTGATGCCATGATTGCGCAGGCTTTGGGAGATTTACAAATGGGATTAGAAAACAATTTTCTGCATCTCTGATGAGATAACCCTGAAGCCCCCCTGGAAACATCCCCGACTGAGGGTGTGGTGGCCGGGTAGGGAGGGTGGTAAGGAACTTGGCCAGGACAGATGACTGTTTCCTAACCCCCAAACAGTAGCGCGAATGTTCCAGGAAATAGTTTTGCAGGGGTCCCTTCCCCAGCGCCTTCCATTTTTCACAGCAGGGCTCCTCTGCTATACTTAGCACCTCGACTTTAGGAAACCCCAGAAAACCGACATCCGCCCAGACTCTGCGAGCACCTCGGGCAGTTAGCAAGCTGTTTACAGGACGACCGCAGCTGTGTAAATACCTCGAACACGTTATCGTCGTAAGTCAACGTGCCAGGCTGCAGTGCTGTTTCTTGTGAGGGCTTACAGGCAGACATGAAGCGACCTGGCAAGAAAAATCGCAGACGATAGCAACGCTGCTACGTTACTCAGTCTGGCTCAACTTGACCGCGGGCAGTCCCTAATCCTGTGGCTCCTGGGTCACTCTTTCTGGAACTCTCCAAATTCAGGACCGTAGCAGCAGGGGGGTAAAAAATGTGCCCCAAGAGTAGGGCCTAAATATTTTTGGAAGATTGGAAACTCAGCCAGAGGAGCAGGCACGTTTTTAAAGTGGGGCACTTTGAGGTAGTGACGATAATTGCGTGTGTGTCTCCAGGCACCTTTCTCCCAGGTGCCGTTGTTCCCGGTCTGAATGAGAAGGCATGTTACAAGGATTCATGGACAGTGAACGTGTCAATCTGCTCCATGTTTAGATTTGCATTTTATTGTCACCGAATTTTTTTGTAAATCCTAAAAGGGAACGTGGTCGGAAAGGAAGGAACGGCCAGACCTGCCTGCAGCAGTCCCGCAGGAGTCAAGGTGGGGTCACGTGCTCACCCTGCAAGCTCCGGGGAGGCCGGCGTGGGCGCCTTACGAATGCAGAGCGTTACCTAGTGTGACCAAGTGGGAAGGTCTGCAATTAAAAACGTTCTCACTAACAGCAGTTTATGGCAAGTAGTCACGTCCTAGGCCGGCATTTCCCCCGGCGAAGGTCGGTCTTTGACCGAGCCTGTCCACTGCCTCTTTGCATCCGTAACACACCTGTGGACTGTCAGATTGCCTTCTTCCGGACCCCTCAAAGCACAGGCGCGCACCAGCGGAGACCACAACCCCCCTCACTGTCACTGTCACCATGTTAACTGCTGACTGTTCATTACCCTGCACCCACCTGTGTAGAAGCACCTGCCTGTCATTTTACTCCTTATCCAATCCCAGAGGCTTCCCGGCTTTGCATTCTCCCGCCTCCCTAATGGAGTTCACGGAACCCCCTTACACCTGCCCTTTTGATTGTAATGTACAATATAAAATAAGGTGAAAAACTGTTATTCTCTGGAGCATTTTCTCAACTCGTTGAGGTTTTGCTTCCCGGCAATTGTCAGTTTGGCTCAAATAAACTGGTAAAGATTCCTGCAGGTTTGGACGTTTCTTTCGGTGACTCGGGTTGTGTGAACGTCGAAGCGCGGGCCCCCTGCACCTGTGAACGTGACCCGTGTGGAAATGGGGTCTTGGAGGACGTAGTCACGATGAGGTCGCCGGGATGGGCCCTAACCAGGTAAGACTTAGAGGAAATGGAGGAGAGGTACGGTGACAGACCCGTACGGAGGGAGAACGGGGCGAAGCCGCACACCCGGAGAGAACACCGTGTGACCATCACCGCCCAGGCCCGAGTGACGCGTGTGCCAACCAGGACACCCAGGGCGGACGGCAACACCGGCAGTGAAGAGAAAGGCATGGGCGCAGCCTCCGCCGGAGCCCTCGGAAGGCGATGGCCCTTGTCGCAGCCCGGGGCTGTGGGAGGGTAAATCGGTGTGGGGCTGTGAGCCACCCAATGGGCGGGACTGTGTTATGACCAGCTTTAGAAACCAGCGCAGGGTACGTGCTCAGAGGGGACCCCTGAAGAGAGGTCAGGGCAGCAGACCTGGCAGAGGGAGGGGCCCCGCTGACCTCACGGGGACCCAGGGGCTGCGATGGCCTTTCAAATTGCCCCCAGCTGAGGCCGTGGCTGGGCCAGCCCAGGATGGGACCTTCCCACCAAGGAGGGCAAGGTGAGCAGAGAGAGAGGCTCAGCTCTGAGCCCTGCACAGTGACCCTGCGCTGGCCACTGGGACACCGCTACCCCCTCGCACGCGCAAGAAAACTCCCTGTAACTCCGGTGCCCAGACACCTGCTTTTGCTGGATATTGTTGTTTTCTTTCCCTTTTTTCTTGACATATGCATGTTTTTATTCATTTTATTTTTTCCTCGGTATTTCAGCAATTAAACATCAGATTTCTGTTTTTCCAAGGTTTATTCTTATAGGAAAACATAGTTCAACTTACATTTTCCTACGAACTCCTCTGATTCCAAAGTGAGATGAGAACCCTACGAGGAGAGAACACTGCAAACCAATACTCCTGATGAATATAGAGGCAGAGTTTGCCAGCAAAATATCAGCAAGCCAAATTCAACCAGTGCGTTAAAAGAATCATATACCTTAAAGTAGGCTCGGTGTGCTGCTGTTTCTTTTATCGGTCCTAATTTTACTTTAATCTTCTCTTCTGGAGGTGGGCCCAGATTTTAGTTAATATTTTAAGGAGGCTGGAGCAATACAGAACATAGAAGATATTCATAATTTTATTTAGGCAATACTTACTGAACTATAACACCCCAACGATGATTCTTATTTCCCTTTGAAGACTTCCTCATGAACCAGCGCATGGAGAGGGGGAAGGTGAGTGTGACCAATTATTTCATTAGGGTGTGTGCTTAAAGAAACACATGTGTGTGAATAACTGAGACGAGCAACAACATGACTTCCGTTCAGCCCTACGCTCAGCAAGCGGACTTTATTCCTACACATTTTAAAACGCATGGTACACAGTTCTTCCTACCTGACAAGCATGGACGGGCACAAACCAAACATGAGTTCTTTCCAGATATAACTTCCCAGGTACACGAGTAATTTTAAATCATTTAGAAAAGAATACAAGTAAATATGAGACATCACGAAACCAACTTCTTTCTCCATGGCTGTGTAAATATACAGTAAACGAAAATTGGTTCCAACATTGGCTATGCTTTTAAAAAATCAAATGACAATGAAACATCCAGAAACGTTAGAACTAAGAAAGCGTCCAAGGGTAGAAGTGGCTGCAGGGAACCCTCCTGCTATTGGAATCTGCAGAATAACCGCTCTCCATAAAATCGTGTGTGTGTGTGTGTGTGTGTGTGTGTGTGTGTGTGTGTGTGTGTGTGTAAGGAGAGCCAGAACGCCCCCTGTCCGCCCCGGTTCTACCCCAAACCCCATCGCACTGGTGTTATGCACACGGCAGCTCCCACAGAGCTCCCCAACCACTGTCCTTTCGATGCACTTGGGAGTTCAGTCCAAGGGGAATGGGAAGCCTGGGCTCTGGCCGTGATCTGATTTATGTCACAGAGGGGCCCTTGGAGGCTCGTTCGGTGGGAAACAGGTGGTAGCAAGGCAGAGGCAAGGAGACCAAGCCAGGAAACAGACCAGGCAGGGGGCTTCCCCCTCCCACGTCAGCAGTGAAGACAGCCTTACAGTGCCTGCCCAGACACACACACACAGACACACACACAGTTACCCAAGTTCAGATCGCTGTGACCAATCCCTCATGTGCTCTGTGTAACAGAGAGGGAGCCGGAGAGGCGGAGTAAGAGGACTTATACATACAG
>PVKU01000933.1:250000-336367 GCA_004027475.1 Anoura caudifer
GCACTGACCTCGCAGGAGCCACACTGACTGCAGGGTCAGGATTTTGGAGCTTGCAGGGACCTTACAAACCCTATAGCACAGCACCCTGGGGCCTGGAGGTGAAGTGACTTACTGGAGGTCACCAGACTAAGCAGTGGAAAACCAGATGTGTTAACCTCAGGTCGCTGGTCCCCCAGTCCTCACCCTGTTCCTGTGCGGGGCTGGGAGACTGGGGTCAGGAAACCCCACGCAGTCTGAAAGGCAGAAGGTCAGTGCTTGCCTGGGCTGCCCTATCCCAGGGTTAATTAAGGAGGCTCCTCATGTGGCTCATCTCAGTGATGCTCCCCAGCGCGTTCCACATGTCGGAGTGACAAACTTCTCTCAAGTTCAACTTCCAGCAGGAAACAGGGGTCTCAGCCCTGGACACTCCAATGTGTCATGTCAATTTACCACTGTGCAAACTCGTGACCAATCATGAGTCAAGAGGACATTTTATGGGAAGGATTTTTAAACATGTAAACATATGTCCCCATTTGAATGGCTAACATCCAAAATACTGGCACCACCCAATGCTGGAGAGGATGGGGAGCAGCAGGAACTCTTGTTCACGGCCGGTGGGAATGCAACATGGTTCAGCCGCTTCGGAAGACGGTTTGGCAGCTTCTTACAAAACTAAACATACCCTTACCACACGACCCAGCAGTCACACTCTTTGGTGTCTCCCCACAGGAGCTGAAAGCTTACGTCCACACCAAACCGGCACATGCATGTTTATAGCAGCTTGATGCACAATTGACAAAACTTTGATGCAACTAAGCTGTCCCTCAGCAGGTGACTAGTGCGTCAGGTGTGGTACCTTCAGACAACAGAATACTACTCAGTGTGGACAAGAACCATCGAGCCACAAGAATGTGTGGAAAAACCTTAAGTATACGTCACTAAGTGAGAAAAGCAGGTCTGAGAACACTATGTACTGTACGATTCTAACTGCATAACAAAAAGATTAGCAGTTACCATGGATTCGGGAGGAGGTTAGGAGGGTTGACTAGCTGAAAACAACGGTTGTTTCTAGGATGGTGAAGTCACTCCGTACGGTATTGTGATGTTAGATTCATGACATCAATCTGTCCAACCCACAGAACTATATGAACCAGCAGTGAAGCTCAGGTAGACTGTGGACTTTAGATAATGCTGATACATTGATATAGACTCATCCATTATAACAACAAATGTACACATTGCTGCAAGATGTTACTAGCAGAGGAAACTGGGTTGGAAAAAGGAGGTGAATGAAGTTCCTTTCCGCTCAGTTTCCCTGTGAACACAAGACTGCTCTGAAAAATAAAGGCTATTTCTAAAAAGGAAAAGCTGCCTATTTAACAAGTATTCCCATGTTGATCTAGTCCTTGCTAACATTTTTCAACTGCAAATTTTCTTATAGTTCCACTCACGTTCCTGAGAGAACTCCCAAAGCTGCTGACTCATGTCCTGAATGATTCAGCAAATACTATGTAAGCATAAGTCCATGCCTTCATGGATAGTACTTTCTAGTGACAGTAGTATCACACACATTTATGTTTCCCTGACATACTTGCCAGATAGTGTTCTCAATTCTGTGTGTTAACTCATTTAACACAACAAAACTTCAAGAAATGGGATTACTTTATCATCCATATACAGACATGACAACCCGGCTCCGAGGGGCTAAGTCACCTGCCTGGAGTTACACAGACAGAGAGGTGTGGAGAGAACTGAGGTCTGACTCCAGGCCACCATGGCAGGTAAAAGTAAGGCAAACCTTAGAAATCTGACAAGTGATCATAGTTCTTCCCAAGAATGCTCAGAACTTGGTAGCAGAAACTAAGGAAACAAAAACGAACAGTAAAATTGGACACCTCAAGGAATCGCTATGAAGTAACAACAGACTCTGTGTGGTAGGGCTAAGGACAGCAGGAAGGAAACCTGAGTGAGACCTTGGGAGGCCAGACTTCCCAGGGAAGACTTCAGCTGAAAGACCCTTCAAGGTGGAATGTAGAGCATAGAGGCATCTGGGAACTGCGAAGAGTTTGATAAGCCCACTTGAGTGTGAGGAAATGGCCCAAGGTGAGGCTGGCCTCAGTTGGATCAGGGACAACATGCTTTGTCAGCGGTTCTTCAGAGGTTGACCTTGGATCAGCAGCATTCCCTGGGAACCTCTGAGACGCAAAGTCTCAGGCCCCACCTCAAATGGTCTGAACCAGAACCTGAGCACAGAGCCCTGCAGGTGACTCGGGTGCATGCCAGGTCTTGAGGACTCCGGGTCTAAGCCATTCTCAAGTATTTGGATGTCATAGGCCAGGGAATGGGAAGTTATAGAAGGATATTAGGAAGGGGAGAGACCTAGCAGGTGTAGCAAGTAAAACCCTTACTTAGGTAAACAAAATGAAGCCCCAAGGTTATCCTTAGATGCTTTGAAAATACTTTTAAAAAATCACAGGGTCAACTGATTATTGCATCTTCTAATTCCGAACAGCTGTCTCTCATGCTTTGGTTACTGGGGGGAAAAAGATTTTTGATCCCACCTCATGCCTCACACTATCCCCGCCAGACACATAAACACGAGACACACATCGCACCAGAACTGTTCTGATATGTCCCCAGAGAACGTATTTGGGCTGTGAAACTAGGAAATAAAGCCTTTGGGAGCCAATGAAGAGGCAATTGTTAGGCTCCCTTTTATATTCCCCCCCGTGGAGGCCTCAGTTTAAGACCAGCTGACTGGGGCTACCTCCATTTTGCAATGAATCCACTCCCTCTAATGGCCAGAGCCCCTGGCAGGCCCATGGAGCCAGGGCTGGGTTTGAGGGGAGCAGGGGACTGTGCCATTCCCTCATTTTCTCTACCCCTTTGGGAGAAGGGGGGCTCTTGTTTCACTCCCGCTGGTGGAAGAGTTAGGACTTAGGGGCTTTCCATGGTTCATGCACAATGACATCATCACCTAACAAAGAATGTAAAATCTTTAAAGAACAAAATTGGTTCACGATAAAATATGGAGAAATGGAAATAAGATCAGGATCGTACAAAAAATGGAATAGAAACTCATAAAGTGGGACCACCCTATTGGGGGCCACTCTAAGATTTGTTTATGGAGGGAAATCAGACTCTGACACCTGGGACATACAGGTGAGCAGAACCTGGAGCCAACTGACCATCACCTTCAGAAACCTGGCCCCTTCGGCTGTTCTTCATCAGCCAACGTCAGCCAGTTCCCGGAGACCTGCAGTTTGAGATCACTGTGTATTGAGGTGAGTAACTTCCTTGCGTGGTTTATCCCACTTAGGGCTTTTCGATTGATGTGCCTCAAAGATTATGGAGAAATGAAAGCATTTATTCACTATAAATAAAAATAAACCCATCAACTGTCTACATCATTCACAGGCCCACTGGAACTGGACCTGCTTTCTCTTCCTGATGAGCACCTGGAATTTTCCACCTGGGCCTATGGCTGTAGCTGCCTAGCACACGACACGCTCCAAGCCCATGAGGGTCATTTCTCAAAGTTGGTTATTCGAAGTGCAGTAAACTTGAGAACAGATATTAATAATAGTTGGTCCCCTTGCCTCTGGCCTGCCTACTAAAGAACCATCCGTCCCGCTTCCTCCCGGGCTACATGGGGTTTTTAAAAAACTATATGCACACTTTACTGGTTTTCTACTTTAATAATTCATTTTCCATGTGAACAGCAAATAAAATGACCTACCATCAAAATAAATGAGGTGGGTCATCTACAGTAGTAACTACTACTTTTTGATCAACCATATTATTTTATATATTATGATGAAGCAAATATATGATTTTTCCCTGGGAATGTAGGTTTTGGAACAAAATCCTAATTGAATAAAATGTCCATTATTAGGATCTCTCAGAGCAATTTATAAATAACTTTAAATCAAATTGCATTTAAGAAACTAACCAATTATGTTAATTAAAAGCTCAAGAACCACAATCAATGTTTTCCCAAAACACCATTTTTTCCCCTTTTTTTCTGGTTCTAGAAAATCCAAAACTAATGCCAATATTAGAGTTTTTTGTTTTTAACAACAATGCAATGTAAGTTTGTAAGTCCATCAGTTTTAGAGGTTTGGAGACAAATAATCCTGTTAACTATATTTTTAAATATAATTTTCCAAAAACAGTATTATTTTTATGGCCTTCATTGAATCAGTTCTCATTTATGTTGCACAGACATGAAAGTCCAGGCATGGAAGGGACTAACTTCTGAGTTACACTGAAATTACTCTTGAAGAAAAGTTACATTACAGAGCAGTAGCAGTTATAAAAATTATCACATTTACCAAATTCAACCTCCCATCAGAAACTCCACAGAATTTTCAATAAAGACATTAAAAATGCATTAGTTCTCACTACACATTTTATATTTAAGTCTGATTTGTTAGAAAGTTCTTCCATATTGACTTTAAATCACTTAGATTTCAACCTGGGTAGTTTCTAGTTCTCCCACTTGAGAATGAATGGTTTGTTTTGTTTGTTTTCCCCTCCAACAACTAATGACTTTCCACAGTTCTGAATATGCAGAAGTTTTAAGCCCCTGTGCATCCATGCTGTTCGCCTTCAAAAAGTCCTGTTTAGAACTGCAACGCTGAGAACTGCAGTACATAATTTTCTCTCCACGCAACAAGTAGCAACGATGAGCCACGTACGCACTGAGGTGGATGGTCGGGTGCGGTTTAACAATCCAAGGACTCAGACTACCAGAACTCAATCTGATTTTTCGTAGAAGCTCAAGGTCACATTATCTTTCCACCAGCATTTTGCACCGTTCCTCATACTGTTGCGTTGGCCAAAAATTCTGTTATTTTTTTTCTGTAAAATACACTTTTTTTTCCATTTTCACCAATACCTTTATTGATGTGGATATTTTGGGTATGTGAGCCGTCTCCCGCTATTGGCTTCTAGTGGGCGGAGGCCAGGGCTGCTGCTAAACAGCTTCTGATGCGTGACAGCCCCACAGCAAAGCATTATTTGGCCAAAATATCAATAATACTAAGAAACTTCCCAAACCACTTTTGACATGTTCTATCAGTCACAGCACCTTCTCCATACACTGCAGAAGCCTTTTTTTTTTTTGCTTTGTGTTTTCACCTTTCTTGAAATAATAAAGCATAATATTCTGAAAATGTTGTGAATTTTCTCCCATTTTCAATATTAAAATGGCTGCACAAAAATTCACCAATCTTGGTAAGTTTTTTAAAAATGCACACTGATATGACAGCCGTCGCAATGCAATCTAAGAAAAATGGTTTCAAATCAAGTTCAAGACAACTAAGCACTATTAGAGCTACTGTACAGAAAAAAAATGTAACAGACTTTTTGGCCAACCCAATAGCTTCTGCTGCAAGACGAACAAGACTGACATGGGTCACTTCTTGTTAATGCTTCTAAAAATCATTAACAACTCCTAAACTGTCCCCAAAACTGACAAGAAACAACCACTAACGAACCCTCTATCATCAGGAAAAAGCCGATATTATAACCAGACACTCGGTCTCCTCGATCAGCTGCTTTATAACGAGATGCGCCTCGGCCTCTTTCGGGCTCGGGCTGCCTGCTCCCCGTTCACAAACTGTCTCTTCGGTTGGCACGCAATCAACAGTCTTCGTTAGTATCTCGGCGACTCAGTGGTTTCACATCTCCTATGTCTAAATTTGATACAGCAAACAAATTCTGGATGGAAAACAAACGAAATGCCAGACACTAAAACAATGGCAACACAGGCATATTGTGTCATATCTTACCGTGGATTTTTAGTGCCTTATACAAAACTATCGTCCAGGCATCCGATATCTGTAACGATTTACTGCATTTGTTACCGTAAACCTGGGCCAACCTTGGCTCTCCCATTCACCAGTGAGGCCAAGGAATTCAACGACATTAGCCTCTTCATCTCCAAAGCTCAGATAATAATGCTTACTTCACAATGTTCCAGTAGTTAAATTTTTTGTTTCTCAAAGTCTAAAACACTACATCAGCATTTTCCAAAACAGCATCAAAGCAACTAATGAGATTTTCCTCGTTTTGTTTTTTCCCCCTTCAGAAGTGACTGCATAAAGACTGTGCTACAAAGAAAACAACTGGTACGTCTGTTAACCTTCTGTGTCTCTTAAGGTTCCAAGGAAGGGGAAAAAATAAAATATAAAGGGAAGCAGAAAACATAACAAGGCTGGAAACACAAAGTCCAGGACAACAGAAAACAAACTTACGGAAAAAACAGAATCCAGGAGAAGCACTCACCCAAGGCGGCTGAGGAGAGACAGGTTCTCCCCAAGGAGCTCTCAGCAAACTGCAGCAGAGGGGCAGCAAATGCGACGGGCAGGTGTGGCCCTCGGGGCCACGGGCCTGGCGATTACTAAAAACGGTTACTTGTAACAGCTGGCCAGGTGGGTGTCCCCTCCTCTTTCCCCGGGATCACGGGACGAAGTAATTACTAAAAACCTTCATCTGTAAGAGCTGGCCACGTGGGTGTTACTCTCCCCTTTGCTCGGGATCACGGACAAATGACTAAAGCTTTATGCCTGACAGCTGGCCGGGAGGGAGCTACCCCAGGTAACGTGGGAAATAGAGAGAAACTTCAATTTCTTCAATATAACTGGAGAGCCACTCTCAAGAGAAAATGGTTGGTCTAGGTAGCAAACTAGTGCAGGTTGGCAAGCTCCAAATAAAAGAGCAAAGCTTGAGGGTACTCTGGACTTAATAGACAATGCATATGGCATCCTGGGAAAACGGGCAGAAGCCCACGGGGTTGCGAATTCTCACCAAAGTCAGCTCTTCCATCTGTCTGTGGGGCCTGGGTGAGAGAGGAGGGCAAAACTTCATGTTGCCCCTTCCTTTCCAAATTTAGATTGGCAGGAAAAACACTTGTAAGAAGAATTAGATCTTTGAACTCTGACTCATGAACTTGCTGTTGGGCCCCACTGGCTGTCCTTTCTCTCCCAGGGGCAGCTGTTGCTTTCTTGTTGGTCTGGTGTGTGTCCTGGGAACTTGGCCCGGCAACCACCAGGTTGGGGGCCCCAGAAAATATGGTCCAAGAGTGGTGTGCGTTGCAACCCACGCATGCCTAGCCCTACAGGCTGGGTCCACTCTCAGTTTTTGTTGGAGACTTTCTTTCGGTTCTCTTCTGACTGGCTCTGGGTCTTGTTTCCTCCAACAGGAATTAGCAGGAAGCTTTCATGATTCACGATTAGTTTCCTTGAGCAGATCCCGAGTCTCTGACTAAGTGCAAATGAGGTTATCAACAGGAAGCTCTCCTTGGCTCCAGAAGATCCAGCAAAATCTACTTCTGAAGGGCGGTTGCCCAAGAAAAACCCCTGGACGCTCTGGCCAGCACTGTGCACGGTAATGGGAAAGCCCCTAATTACCCTTCAGTTGTGCAAAGAGGCACCTGCGCTGCGGCCAGCTATTGCTGCACTTGAACTGACCCTTCAGGGAAGTGAAGACTCAGCTACTTGAGATCAGGGGACAAGCCAGATGACTTCGGAGAGTGACTCCTTCGATGGGGTCTTCCTTTGACTGACTTGATGCTGCCTGGTTTGAATCTGGGGGACCATGGCTCCTCCAGATGGCACTCCAGATGTCATCCTGCTTAAAATAATCATAGTAGTCCTGCTGCCACAAGTGTGTGTGTGACCTAGAATAACATCACCCAGAATATAGAAAGAGATTAGTCGTTGAAGAGGTCAAACCCTGTCCTTTCACCATGAACCCGAACAGCTAGGTCTTCCTCTTCTGAGCTTTGTAAATGAAAACACGAAAGAGACAAGTAATTAAGTAAATAAATTTGTGCTGTTGTTCGCATTTTGGCCTCAGCTCATTCAGTACACAACCTTCCAGATGCCCTACAGTTGTGTGTCAGCACCCTCTGCTCACCCCTAAATCAAGAATCCCTCCATGTCTTCTCCATCTGGGGGACACGCTTTCAGAAATCAGAACTTGGAGAGTTCCTGCACCAACGACCACAGGAGCATCTTTGGAAGGAGCACCCTGTTCATCACACGGAAGTTAAATAATTGCACACTGAGTTGCATTTCAAAAGAAGCCCAACCCTCTCGAGCCACTTCTTTTCCAGAAACATGTGCTTTGAAAGGGAGCTGACATTTAACTTACCCAGTTTTTGATACCTGCTGTCCTACCGAGCAAAGCAGTCTGGTTATTCTCAATTCCTCCTTCCCTGACTGTAATTCGTCCTTGGATAAAATAGTCACGTTTCCTTATGTTCCCTCGCCAACTTCCGTGAGGCTGCATTCAGAGAATCAGTTCAGCCCATTGTTTCTTACCTCTTCGCAGTTCTCAGACTTCCTGTGCATATAAATGTCACTAAGGATCACCCGGTTTTCAAAGCCAGAAACTTCACTGTCGCATGCAGAAGTTACTGAATTTTTGGAAAGCCCAAGGATCTGAACTATGGAGTATACACTGTAAGGTTTTGGTGTGAGTGTGGCATATTCGTATTATGAGAAACAACGTTCTACCTTGTAAAAAATGAAATTTTCAAGAAGGTGTCAGGATTTTCCCTAATTCCCTACATTTAGCCAAAGACGTGACCCAGCTGATGCCCACGGAGTGGACGCCGTGTCTCTTCAGCACCTGCCATCAACATCATCCGTTTGTCCACCTGCCATGTATTTTCACATCTCTTTGGCTTCCTCATATGTTCACTGATACCTGTGATTTTCTGTAAAGTGAGTATTTTTAGCGTGTAAGGTTACTTTGCCTTCTCCTTCACAGTTCTTTGTATAATGTACACATTTTCATCATGGTCTAATCTGAAGAGCTTAGGACCCTGGCAAATACTGGTTCTATAAGTATTTAATCCAAAACTACATCCATGCAACTTTATTGACACCACCGAGACAATCCTGCTTCCTGAGTCAAAACCTTAAGGTCTTTCTTCAGTCCACATTTTACATGTTCTAATTGAGTAGCAAAGTGTATATTATGTAGGTTGTCACTGTGAAATGAGGCTAGAGAAAGAGCTAGCAGAAACCTTCAGAAGTGAGTGCTTTCACAATAACTGTGTCCCAACCACCATTAATTCTGTTTTCCTTCCACAAACTCCATTCAGTATGTGTTAGTAACTCAATACAATTTTGCATCGATAACCAACACAATCTATAAATGGAAGGGAATTCTGAGGCCACCATAGTTTCTAGTTATGGCCCCAATTTTTTGAAATGGGTATTATAGCTATCTTTTTATAGAAAATTTATGTAAAAATTAATTCTAATTTTTATTATATAGATTAGAAATGGAAGTTCTCAGCCCATCCCCATGTGCACTGGCTCAAATGTGTGAAGTTATATATTATATTTTCTAGTTTTTAGTTATACCACAAAATGGAAAGTTGGTTGTAAAAGACGTCTGGAAAGGAATAAAAATTGAAGACAATATTAATAATGCAAGAACAATTTAACAGTAAAAAAGAAATTAGATGTGATTACTATATTGTCCCTATACTAGCTCTTCGATTTTGTGAATTTCAAAACAATGGCAAAATAATTTGGTGTGATAAAAATTAGACCAAAAATTTGTATCAAGAAAACCATCTGTCATTTGTGATATGCTTCTGTCTGAATGTATACTGTGAGATATTAGCTAATAATCAGTAATACATTTGAAAAATAAGTATCAGATACATGAAAACACCTCTTCTCAATTTTTCTTCAAATGGTAAATAACATCTTCCAAAATTTCACTGAGCTCAATAGCAGGTGCTGAGAAGCTATTTTTGAGGTTTCTTACTTAAAATAAAAGACAAAAGCCCCACAAATATGGAAAACACCTGCCCTTCTGAGTGCACTGACAAACCACAGAAATAATACATGAAAGACGATGTAACAGCAAAATAAAATCCGTTCCTCTGTCAGCAAATACCACTAGAAGACTTGGAAAACATTGCTGAAGAATTGAAAACACAGTGTTACAAAAATATGCAGTGTGAGGAAACTGTCCCACAGTTGGGTGGAAATACAGATGTTTCTAATGCATCAGCCTTTAGCGTTTGGGAATATTGTAGATTCTCTTTCAATAATGAAACACATTGAAACGCTACTTTTCGTGAGCCAATAGAAGGGGGAAAATGACAGAAAAGACATAGCCTCCACACTAAATTATTTCTCAATTAAACAGCAACGTTTTGCGGGGGGAGTGTGCGCACAGCCAAGGAGAGCACAGCTGCTCTGGCTGGAACAGGGAGGGTGGGCTCCAGAGTCAGCCTGTGAGCCAGCAGCCACGGCGGCTCTTCTTCACGGCATGATTCACAAGCACGAAGGCACTGCAAACGCGCACCACGTGT
This sequence comes from Anoura caudifer, assembly GCA_004027475.1. NCBI lineage: Eukaryota > Metazoa > Chordata > Mammalia > Chiroptera > Phyllostomidae > Anoura > Anoura caudifer. Next base: position 260,328 of record PVKU01000933.1, read on the forward strand.
TGCAGAGCGTCACGGATGAGGCTGATTTGATACAAACGGCACCGCGAAAATTCAGCTCCGTTGCTCAGCGTTGCCTGTGCCTGGTCACCGCTCAGCTCTTCTACGGGCTCCGCATGACTTCCGGAACCAACCCCACATCCATCCCATCCCCAGTTTCCAGAAATCCTCGTCTATGTCGGAGTCAGGGGACCCAGGTGTGGCTGGGACTGTCCACAGTCCCGCTTGGCCACGCGTTTCTTGGCTCTTGCCCACATTCCTCTACGTGAAGCACTTCCCCCCCAGAGATGGTTTCTCCTTGTCTCCCAGCACAATTCATTAGTTCGCCCTAGGCACACCCCTGGCAGCTAGTAAAAATGTAGAGGGGAAATATTTCATGGATCATAGAGAGATGGACGGATTGATAAGTAGATAGATAGACAGACGTGCTTTTGAGATAGACTTCTCTTGTGTGAAAGATTTCTGGTGACCATAAGGAATGATAAAAAAAAGTCTTAGTAAAGTTAGAAAAAGTAACAATTTTATCAAGGGAAGGGAAGGGAACATTGTATCCAGGAAATATGCTACAAATTATTAAGCCGGATAGAGGAAATGAAAGCTATAGTCTATACAGAGGCCACTAAGATGTCACGAGGTGAAGACTTGGTAGCTCACTCAACGCTGCTACCTGGAGCCACCTGAAAAGGGGCCGGCTCCGCTTCTGAAAGCTGAGAGCATGAGAGATTGGGCCGGGATGATGGGGGCACCCCCCCTCCTGCCCCACCCTTCCAGCCCCGCTATTGCCTATAACTCAGTTTTGAGACCTGGACAGCATCCTCCCACTGGTCTTCGCAGCAGCACTGCCATTGGGGTTTATTCCAGAAGCCAGCCTGGCAGACGTGCTTGGAGAACGGGCACCTCCTCTCGGGCAGCACAAGCGCTAGGGGAAGAGACCTGCAGCGCCCAGCACACAGTAAAAGCCCCTGCAGCAGACTGTGCCGCTGCTCATCCTCGTTAAGAGGTGGGGGAGTACAGGTGGGATTACCCTGCAGCAAATTAGACGGGAAAGCCGAGAACATAATCATATAATAAAAGACCTCATGAACTCCTCCCATTTGTCAAAGTATACCACGTGTTGTCATTCTCAGCTTCCAGAATAGACTAATACTACTCAGGCGTCAACACAGGGGATGATGGCAGAATTAGAAGCCAAATTTTCTTTTTCTTTTTTTTTTTAAAGATTCATAAAACACATGGATGTTGTGGGGAATACAGTTTTTTACATTCAGTTGTGCGCAAACAAAAGTCCAGCTTAGAACACCCAGAGTGAGGTGTAAGCAGGTCGCCATGCTTGATTTTATGCTTTAAGAAATAGTCACAGCCCTGGCCAGTGTGGCTCAGTTGGTTGGAATGTCATCCCATAAATGGAAAGGTCATAGGTTCGATTCCTGGTCAGGGCACAGACCTAGGTTTCAATTCAGTCCCCCATCACAGCATGTGTGGGAGGCAGCTGATCGATGTTTCTCTCTCTCTCCCTCCCTTCCCCTTTGTCTAAAACCAATAAGCATATTTGGAGTGAGGATAAAAAAATATTCACAAATATTATGAGGTGTCCCTGCTCATCAGAGAATCTTCTCTATTTCCCTGCACTGGAAATTTCCTGTCTAGATGTTTCATGTTCATTGAATGATAGGAGTTCAAAAGAAAACATTCTTCTTTCTTCTATTCAAAGTGCTTGAAAAACTAAACTGAAATACATAAACTTCATCGCTGATTAAAATACATCACAATAACAAGACTAATAACTAATAACAAATGATTAGTCTGTAAAAGTTCGATAATTTATGTTGCATGATCTTTTGCCAGTGGAATGTGATTTCTTTGTGTAGTTCAATTTTAAGGTCACTGTCCATTCTTGAGAGCTACATGTTAAAACCTTTTTTGATGAAACCTTAAAGAATATACTGATAGTCATACTTCATGCTAACCCTATGATCAAAAGGGTGTCTCTGACATGTACTTGGAGAAAGACTTCCTGTAATCTATTAATTCAGAGCTTCTTCTTTGTTTGTTTCCTTGGCCAGGCTCTGGGCTGTGGAAGGAACACTCCCTCCCTCGAGGGTGCCTTTCAAACAATAAAGCGAAGAGCAGGTCATGGAACAGGTTACTGACTCTCCAGGAAGCTGGAGCAAGGGCTCAGTGCTGGGTGTCAGTGGAGGGTGCTCAGCTCTTCAAAAGTCGCTCTCAGGCGGATGTTGTGGGCTCATCTCCTTACCTCCAAATCTGCAAGTGTCAAGGACGGATAAGAAACAAATTCATTGCATTCAAGGACCGCTGCGCGAGGCAAGGCTCTCCTTGCCAACACAGTAAAGAATCAAAGGTCAGCAAGCGGTTAGCCAGCGAGCAGGGCTTTATTAGCCGTATGTACCTTCTCTGAGAAGACAGCATGCCGGGCGGAGGTGGGAGGGAAAGGCGTGGGCACCCAGGCTCTTGGGACAGGTGAGCTTGAATACACATCGATTCAGCAGAGAAATGGCAGGACTTGCTTGGCACAAGTATGGATAAACGTCTGTTAACTCAGAATTTTATCTTGTCCCAGACCACCCCTTGTTACCCTGTTAAAAACAGATTATGACGGTGCATCAAGTGGCATGCCATGAATAGGTAAATTAAGTGGTATGATGAATTAACCTGTTTCCTACAATACACAAACTCAAAAACGCCTCTAAAAGCCAGTATATCCCTAATCAGCCTTCTCAGAGTCCTGGCTCAAAACCCATCAGAGCAGAGCTCTGGATGAGCCACCCTACAGCGCCACCTACAGTCAAGAATCCCAAACAACAGGCAAAGCTGCCCCAAGGACATGGAAATTTTCCGAATTGCTAAGGGAGGCACGTACAAACACTCCAAACGAGTGAATTCCGTGATCAAAAACAGTCCCTTTTAACTTACAGACAACTGAGCATCAGTTCAGTATTCCGTGCATGGTGTGGGCTTCCTTTCTGTGTACTCACTAGCCAAATCACACCATGCCCTACTCTGCAGGAGCTGTCTGAGGGGGCAGGGGCAAGCTCTGCCTCGGGCGCTCAGGGCATTGGCTCCGGGCGTGGCTCCGGAAGGCAGAGGGCTCAGAGCGCCCTAGGGCACACTCCGACTCAGGCCCTCCGCAGCATGGCACAGCGCTGGCACGGAAGTCATTCTGCAAACAGACATGAGATCCTAACAAGGGGGATCCTAACGAGCAGCATGATTTGAGAAAATAAAGAGCAAGATTCAATCCTTTTTATTCTTTTTTCCTTCCAAGCCAAATACCACCAAACGGCATTATTCTGGTAAATGCTGATTGCTGTGTTGATAGAGTCACTAGCAAGATGCTCTTGGATTTCGTTACAATAAAACAACGTGCCTAATCTTGATTCCTGAAGCAATTAATCCTTAAATTACCCTGCCACGAGCTGCGAAGAGGTGCAGCCTGGCAGGAGAAATATATTACTAACAGAAGGTTAGGGCTGCAGCTGAAAAGTGCAGCCCATCTGCAGTTCTGGAAGTTGGGCTCGTCAGGTTTAATTACACAAGTGGCTTCACTTGACTCTGTGTAGAAAAGGTGCTTTTTACTTAAAAAGTGATGGCAGCTAATGAAAACTAACATAGGGTTGCTTGACGCCAATCCAGAGTCTGATTGTGTAAAATACTAAGGATGGCACCAGTTCGGTGTCTGTGAATTTGTGTTGTACAACTGGAGTTTTAAGCCATGGAATTGCGTGGCATTTTTTAACATACTTAATAGAGCACATAAGCAAATACTGCTGTCGGTAAGAATCACAAGGTGAGCAAAGAGTCTAAACAAATATGTAAAAGTGCATCAAATAAAATATTAAAAATATATAAGATAAAAATATGTAACGTAATTACAAATATGTAAAATACATACAGAGTAATGTGTTGTGAGGTTTTGTTTTAAAAGTAAAATGTATCTCTAAATTGTCATTTATCATACTTTATGATTACAAAGCCTGTTTAATTAAAAAATAGAACTAGGACAAATAAAATAAATCATTGAAAGACCTCTAACCTAGACATAACTTAGACACATACGCAAAGTCCAATATTGAATTGTATTGCACATTGTCTATTACAATCTACTTTGTTCTTCTAAAATTCCACCTTTTAATTTATGATTCTTCTAAAACATAAGCATTGACTAGGAAAACCATTAGAAGATAATAATACATCTTTCTAAGTGCAAGGAATTTAAAGCAAGGGATGGTAAAAAAACTAGAATATGCTGATTGCTTTATTCATTATTCCACTTGATCTCTTAGTTCTAGTTACGCATCTCATTCACTTAGCCAAACAAAGCATGGATGGAAGTGAAGAATAGTATTTCAAAGGCATTTAGGACTGAACAGTGACCCACTGGGTGTGCTTGGAGAGCACAGGTCTTTTCTTCTTTCTGAACAGAATTGAGTTCTCATCTCCACCTAATTTGTGTGCTTCTTCTGCAGCCTGGCAACACATTAGAATATATAATAAAATGTGCTTCTAAAATGTGCCAAAACCTGAGCCACAATGCACTTAACTCAAGAGTCTTTCAGTCCCTGGCAGCCTTGAGCAGACTCCCTGGGTCGACAGGTAGCGAGGGTGAGCACGCAGTGATGAGCAAGTGGGGAAGATCGGTGACGGCTGGTCTGCGTGAGGGTTAAACCAGAAGAGACCTGAACAGCGAGCCCCAGGCTCTGCCCACATGTAGGCAGGTCCGAGAGAGAAGGAAGCTGCTGCCTCTTGGGACGCGGTTCCAGGAATCCCGGGGGACGGGGTCTGAGCAGCCCAGCGGAAAGTGATGCGAGCAGGAGGGCGTGGTCACCAGGACAAGTGATAGGTGGGGGACCATCAGGACTGAGAACTGACTTTCCATGTAGCGAAAGAGAGGACGCTGATAACCTTGACAAAAGCAGTTTGGGGTGACGGATGGGGACAAAATTTGATTCGAGTTTGTGGAAGCAAAAATGGAAGAAAATGGATATTTAAAACCCCTTTCAAGGACTCTTGTTATATGCAGAGCGGAGAAATGGGATGGACAGAGGAGATACGGTGGCAGGGGAAAGACATTTTTAGGGGAAAATGACAACCGGCCTGGATGCTGATAAGAATGATCCAGGAAAGAAAGAAAATGGTGATGCAGAAGGTGAAGGGATCGGAACTGTTGGAATAATGTCCTTCAGTGCATGTGGCTTCCGATGGCTCAGTGACAGCTCATGTGTAGGACAGGGACAGGCAGACTTCACCGTAGATGCGGGGAGGCCAGAGGCTGGAGCAGATTGTGGGGAAAGGTCTTGGAGGATTTCCGTTCTCTCTGGAGCAAAAGACAGGAAGTCATCGCCTTAGAGTGAACCCTGGCGCTGAGGGGGGTTTGAGTCGAGAGGAGATGGGAAAGAGTCCCTAGGGGGGACCGTCCCCTTCCAGAAGTATTACCACAATAGTTTGCACATAGTATCTACTCAATAAACATTTGAGAAATGAATTTGCTTCTCTATGAAATGCTGACCCTTGATAATCCTTGTATCTTGGTTTCCACCAAAATCATCAGAAAAATGACCATCTGAGCTGCACTCCCTGGCTGTGCCCGAGTGGCAATGTTCTTACAGCCGTGGGTTTTAGGGAGGGGCAGCCCCTTCTTCAGTAGAGATGTTACACCGTGTTCTTGGTGGGAAGATATTACCTCTAAGTCACTTAGCATCTCCTCTCTGAAACCCCAGGTAAAATTTTTATTTTGGAGACGTCAGAGAAAGCTACTCAAACCCCATATGCAAACACGCTCAGCGTGCCTCATTAAACACCCAGGTCTGTAGACATGAACCCCTCCATTTTATGTCTGCAAGTGACTCAGACCCAAATGTACGCCTCAACTCTGACCATCATTTCGTGCGTGCGGTGCAGTTGGGATGCAATTTTCCCCTGAAATCTGCTTCCTCTTCTCATTTACATGTTTCCGAACTCTAATGTTACTCGAATTTACATTTTACCATTTCCTTCTCAACGACCAAGAATTTATTGATGATATAAAACAGTGTATAAAACAGAAGTAAGATGGTGTAAAAACACATCAAGTTGGAATTGCACACACGATTTGTCTACAGAGTATCGATCCGTTAACATATTTACATAGTGCTGGGTACTGTTGCATTTATGCTGCAGCGCCGACACCCCCCTTAGTCCTTGAATCCCCACACAGAACAGCTAAGACTGCCTGAGGTCCCCCGCTAACGAACTAAGCTTCCCAGCGAACTAGCGTCCTGCCCACCACTGCAAGGGGAGTGTGCTGGAATTCACACAAAGCCGAGGGGTCGGTCACACCAAGTTCTCCACACCGCGGCGCTCCCTTCTCTTGGTCCCTGCAAGTGGAATGTCGTTTCCCGAAAAGTGTTCATATTTCCTTTTGTTTAATGATTAGTAAGCAGGTAGCTATCTCCTGTCCGCACTCACCTATCAATAAACTCTTCTTTGCATTTCCTTCTCTGTACGAGCAACGCCTGTCTCTCTGCCTGTACTTTAAATGCCTTTGCGTTTCCGGCACTCGCTGCATGTTGATATTTGCATCAGCCTCATACAAAGAGATCTGCAAAAAGGCTCCCTACACTCCAATATGACTTGCGGATTTTTACAGAAATATCTGGAGAAAGAATGAGAGGGCTTAGAAAAGAAAATGTCCCCCATGCACAGGTATATATAAATAGACACCAATAGGAAATGACAGTGTCCTTTCCTTTTGTTGACATTTAAAGGACGCTCTTTCTTTCGGTGACCCCTAAAGGCTTCCAGCCCACAGTTTCAGGGACCTTGATCAAAAGATGTTATCTTGTTGTGCCGGCTGACAAAAATAGCAGCATCACATATAAGATCGGTGGCCCCAAACACACTCAGCCTCAAAGGCACAATAAATCCAGAGCATGTTTAATATTTCAAATTCCAAAACAAAAATATTTTCATCTCAGGCTCGAAGCATCTATTTTTTTCTAGTTCCTGGTTTAGCACATCTTCTCACAGCTTGCACAAGCTGTCTTTGTCACTTCCCCAAGGGGTCAGGAAGCCAGGGCTGTCAAAAATGCGCCGTGGCTGTTCATTCTGAATGCCTGCGGAGAAGGTGCTGCTGGCCGCAGGGTGAGTTCTTGGGCTTGACCATGGAAAACAGTTAAGGAAAGAAGCAGGAAGCAGGGGCGGGACAGTGGAGACAAAAGAAAAGACGAAGCTTGGGCAAAAATTCGTATCAGAAACAAGAGCTGGAAGGAGGTTACATGATGTCCTCAGTCAGCGGCAAACGCTGAGACCCGGAGGGTTCCTGAAACGGCCCCAAAGTCCCAGGGCTCATTCGTGCGGCAAAGCCGGGCCTGCTGTGCCGTCCCCGCCCAAGCCCATCGTACGGCACACCGTCATAACAGCAAGAGTTAACTCACCGCAGAGATTAAAACATGGAAATTCAAGTGTTGCCATCATTATGATCATTGACGTTTCATGGTGTAATTAACATTTCGTCCAAAACGCCGTTGTGGAGTGATAAGTCATTGTAAGACTGCATTAAAACGACTAGATTTTTAAATGAAGAGAAATTTTATTCCCAGTGAGAAAGGTCTCTATAATGAACAGCAATTGAGAGCTGCACCATAAATATCTGTGCGTAAAGCAAAGACACAACATAAAACACTAAGTACAAGCCAAGGAAATACCACAATAATGGAATGAAAAAGTGAGGAAGCAATTCGGCAGGTAGGAAAAAATGTCATAAAGGTGTGTTATAATGAAAATGCCGTGATGTCAGCGTTGTGAACTTTGGCTCTTTCTCCTACTCATGTTTCTCCATTTGTGGGTGTTAGTTTGCCTGTCGTATTCTTATCATCACTAACAAACAAAAAAAAACCCACAATCATACAGAAAGGAAAGGAAAGCGGAAGAGCTTTCTTGTGGGGACAAAACAGTTTCCGAAATGACCATCAAATCCCCTGCGACCGTATTGCAACAGGATGACATGCGATGTTTCTGCAAACGTGCGAAAGGTGCAACCCTCAGAACCCTGCAGTCACAAGAGGCTGTCTTTAGGCTTCTGTGCTGTCGGAGGTGCATGACAACAGAAGCTCAAAGGATGAAAATTAAGCAATAAATGAACAGTGCTGCATTGTGGAAAACCTTATTACCCAGGAAAATGAAAATTTGTACTGAAAAATCCAATATCGCACCGAGTTTAATAAAGGCAGCAATCACCCCAACTTAGCAATAAAGAAATCTCATAAAATGATGAATTGACAATACACAATAGTTGTTAGCTACTTACACGAAAGAAAAACTTTCTGGAAGGTAAGATATTCATATTCCTTGATATTATTAATAATAGCAGGAAAAGTGTTTAGTTTACGGTTAGCATATGGAGCACCCTGCTAAAAAACACGAAGGACTTTCATGTAAGCGTAGCTTCCCTTTTGTAGCGAACAATGATCGAGAGCTCACTGTCTACACGGTGATACACGTGCGGTGAGAGCTGCCGTTTGGTCCCTGTGTGACATCTTTGACATGGAGAAAGCGCGGTAAAAAATGGTAGGCTTTTCTCATCACTTCTACTGGGGCTAGCAGGATTCTGCGGAACAATGAGAGCGAACAAACACGTACCCCCACTGTAGGCAACCGAAACTGCCTCCGGTGGAAATGGGGCAATATCATCGCATTATGTTGTGCTGATGTGCTGGTTCTCCAAGTAACCCAGGAGGGGAATCCTCTGTGTTCTCAAACCAGGAGGGCCTCGGTGAGTTCTCTTGTTGTAACTACAGAGACCTGAAGTGAGAGCGGGCAGGCATTGGAGCGCAGTGAAAACTATGAAGTAAGCTGACAGCGCTCTGGCCTGTGTGTTCTCTTCCCTCCTCGCCGGCTGCCATAGCTGTAACGGCAAACTGTCTTGCAGACGCTGGCCGCACCTTGCTCCAGCCCTGTCCCTGAGCTGCTCTGGGTTCCAGGGCCCAGCCACACCTGGGTGTGTCAGCCTCGACCTCACCTCCAGCTTCCTGTGTTTGAACAGAACACGCCTCCTGGCCCCCTTTCTTCTGCATGCCCTCATTCGAGTCACAGTGTCCCCACCCAAGCTGTCTGTCACTCAAACTAGAACCCTTGCCCTCTCCGTGGACTCCGGTCTCTGCTCCAAGCTCCAGACCCAACCCACCAGCAGGTCCCGAAGGCTTTTCCTCCTAAAAGCCCTTTGGCTGCTGCACCCCCAGTACCAGTTTCCGGGTGCACGCCCCCAACACGTGAGCTACTCTAAGGGCTTCCTGCCATCTCCCTGCTCACCCTCAAATGAGCAACAGAGGGTCCCTGCCTTGCTCTAACTCCCACTCTGGGCTCACCTCTGCTGTAAAAAGCCAGCAATGCTTCCCCTTACCGTAGCCACGCCCCTCAGCACAGCCCATGCATGTCACAACCGGTCCATGCTCTTGTCCCTCCCAGGGACACCACCCTCCACAGACTTTATTCTTCTTTTTTTTTTTAACCTTGTTCATGCTCTTCTCACCTACTTCCTCGACAAATCAGCCTGGGCTCAGCTCTTCCAAAAAGCCTGTTCCGAAGCCAGAGTCACAGAGATGCCTGAGCAAAGATGCAGCACCATCCTGTCACTCCAGACCCAAATGAACTCACGAGCTTCCCTGTGGAAGGTTTTACTGCTCATGTCAAAGAGATCGTCAGTCAAGACGTTCAGACTAAATGTGGAGATGTCTGGGGGTTCCGGGTGCTCCCACGTCAGCCCTTCCGGATGCAGACAAGTGTCCCAGGGCCCCGCTTTGAAGGTATTCCCTCCCCTTGCCAATGTGCAGGTTGTGAAATGCACCCGTTTTATACCCAGCTACATGGCACCATTTTAGGGAACTTATTTTCCGAGGCAACCCTTAAACAGAGACCTCCCCTTAGGAACACTCTACAGATCAGTATATCCTAGCAAACACTGTTAATCTATCCACAGGGAGGGCCATTTAGCACACTAGCAAAGTTGGCCGCCTGTGTTTTTTCCTTTCCCCACCGAGTGCACACGGACACCCACTCCCACCGTGAGAAAAGTGTGGATACACATGGCAGGCACTCGGCGGCGCAGGATCCTCTCCGTTGCCCCCACGTGATACCCCAACAGGGGTCCCTGAAGTTTTGTCAGGGTTCTTTCCATGGGGCTACACTCACAGAGGTGTTTATACTGGGACAGCGAGTGTTCCTCACACGATCTGTATTTTAAAAATGTAAATTTGCCTTTCAAAATACTCATCATCTTATAAATGTAGGTAACAGATACTAATACCCCGTCCCACCCTCCCCCACCCAATATGCTAGCTTTCTACATGGATGAAGGCTCAAAGAAGAGGAAAGAGTCATACCAGAGATGTCTGTTGTACCCACTGCCGCTGGCAATTAAAACAAAGGTCATCAAAATAAATACCAACAAGGTCAACTCTTTATGAAAGCATAGCAGTTCCACGTTGCAGTCCTTAGCAAACTGGTATTGAGACTTTCTGATAATGCCTGTTCGTAATTAACCTATAAGTTTCTGAATTTCAGGTATTTCCAAAGATCCTAAACTCCTTCAATGATATTTCCCCCTAACCCTTTTCCTTAATTAAAAATAGAAATTTCCTCTATTAGCAAATTTTCCCTGCTGCTGTAGTTAAGGTGATTCATGACTTCATACCCGGGGCCCTCCAGTTCCAGTTCATTTATAATAGATTATGTTACTTACAGAATGACTCCAACTGTCCTCATTTGCCGTTTTCGATAAAATATATTCTTTTTGAGCTACCCCCTTTTCATCTAAATTAAACATCTGTTGTCATAAAGTTGTTCGTAATTTCCTCTTGTATTATTGAATATTTACAATTTCTGCAGGGTTGGTAGTCATGTTCTTTTAAAGTCCCTAACATTGCACATTTGTTCTGCCAACATGTTTTATCAGTCTTACTGTGGGTTAATCAATTTCATCGGTCTATTTAAAAGTCCAGGTATTTTTTGTTTGGTGTTTTGGGGGTTGTCTCTATTGTAATGTTTTTCTCTATTTTATATTTCATGATATATTTATCTCATTTTAATTTTTTTCTGTATATGTGCTTTGAACTTAATTTTTTGTTCTTTTTCTAACTTCTTGGGACAGATCCATAGGTCACTGATTTTCAACTTTCTTCTCTTCTAATAAATTAAGGAAATAAATTCCTGTCCAAATGGAGTTTTAGCTAGATATCACAAGTTTTGAGGTGTCATTTTAATGATCTTTTAGTTTTAAATATTTTCTAATTTTCATTGTATTTTCTTGAATTATTTAGGAGTTGTCTAATTTAAAAATGTTTTACTATTTCCTAGTTAGTATTTTTTTTTGTCTAGCTTATTTCATTGTGATCAACAAACATACTCTGTAAGATTTAATTGTTTAAAATCCGTAGACTTGCTTTATAGCCCTACACAAGGCCAATGGGGTTAAATAATGTATGAGTATCTGAGAGGAGCACCCATCCTAGTTTCTGGATGACGTGTTTTACATATCACTTCATATAACAATAGTGTTGCTAATCAAGACATTGAGTTCTTTTATAGCCTTTCCAATATTTTGTCTGCTGTGTTACCACTTTCTGAGACAAGTATGGGTTTGTATATTTCTCCTTTTATTTTGGTCAATTAGGGTTTTATATATTTATATTTATATAGTTATATTATTTGATCTGTAAAATTAGGTTTTGGAAGTCCAATGCACTATCCATTGTGCTAACAGTAGTTAGGCTTATTTTAACTATAATATTCCTGGCTGAATTATCCTTCAATCATGATAGAATGTCAGTTTTTATCTCTAGTAATGCTTGTTGAATTAATACTCAATCTAATATCAGTGTGTGCCTACCAGCTAACTTTAATTAGGGTTCCCTGAATATACTTCTCTGTCCTTGTATGTTTAACCTTTCTGGTTTCTTCTAATTAAGATACATCTCTAGTAAACAGCCTACAGTTGGACTTTACCCAGTGTAACAGTTTTTGAATCTGCTTATACGTAAAATAATGCATTATATACCTGCGTTTAAACCTGCATCCCAACTGTTTTCTACTTGCGTCCATTGCTTGCTCACCAGCTGACCAGGCGGACATGTGACTTCCCCGGTTTGGGGCCCCAGGGGAAGAATGGAATGGAGAATTGTAACTTGACTCTTAAATTCTTTCACCTGGAAGTGACGTGTCACTTCTGATTACACGTCACTGGACAAAGGCAGTCGAGTGGCCATGCTGAAACTGACAGGGGCCGGAACAAGTAATTTTCCCTTTTCCCAGAGAAGCGATGAGCCACATACAGGGAATACTAGTAATACCTTGTACACCCCACATCAAATTTTAAAACATCTGTATGTCAGAGAGCATTGTAAACAGCATTGAAAGTCCAGTGACTTTGGGGTGGAACCTACCCAGGATATGAAATGAAATTCCTCTTTCATTTCAAACAGATTCAACTACTTAAATAGATACAGAATTTTTCAGACTCTCTTCTTGTGCCAAGTTCTGGGAACTGCATTTTCCTTTAACTTTCTCCACTTCATCTGAAGTGAGAAATTTGTTGTCATAGATTTCAGACATTTAGGCACTCAAAGTATTTTTCCCTCCCCCCACACCTCTGCTCAGAAGGTTACGTGAGCGCTCCTACAACCTGAAAGGTAAATCAAATGATCTCACTACACAATATGAATCAAGAAATTTGTATTAAACAATAATATTGTAACACGTTAACACAGTATTGTAATGCATTAATTGCATGCCTTATCAGTGAAGATTTGGAGAGACAGGCATTATCGTACACTCGATGAGAGAGTATAAAGTTGTACATGCACACACGCTGTCACCCAGAAACGCTGCTCCCAGAGATGAGAAAAGTGTGCACAGGAAGAAACGTACATGAAGCTGTGCACAGTGACCTCACAATCGCTCCGACACGTATCACCAGGTTAAAAAGAAGTTGCGTGGTAATATTTAGAGTGGTCCACTTATGTTCAAATTACGCTCTCAAGTAAAACAAGTTCATACAAGCTGTTCGGTGGACAGCTACGTGTAACGCAAGTGTACAGAACGTGGTCTCCTAGGACCAGCCAGGGGGTGTCATCACCAGAGTGGTGACCTGAATTGAACCTTCACTTTATTGACATTGTTCCAACATTTCACAAAAATTCAGTACTTTTTGTATATGTGCAATAATATGCTAAATATTAAATAACAACACACTAAATAAGGTAATGTTCTAAATAATAACCACACTATTTTCATGTTTATAGAATTATTTATACTCTATTTTCTTTTTTAACAACTTTCTCTTTTTTTAAGATTTTATTTTATTTCGTTTTAGAGAGAGGGAAAGGGAGGGAGAAAGAGAGGGAGAGAAACATCAATGTGTGGCTGCCTCTCGTGCGCTCCCTACTGGGGACCTGGCCTGCAACCCAGGCATGTGCCCTGACTAGGAATCGAACCAGAGACCCTTTGGTTCACAAACCAACACTCAATTCTATGAGCCATACCAGCCTGGGCTATACTCTAAGCATTTTCAGGTGATTGTTCATGTTCTGTCAAAGTAACATGTGCACATAGTAATAAATCAAGTGGTAGGGAAGGGGTCCCTCCTTGTTTCTTACCATTCTTAGGTCCTTCAGCAGGGACATGCTCTTCCCTTTTTCTCTTTCAAATGTCTTAGACTTAGCACAAAACACTAAGGAATATACTTATACCTTTATTTCCCAATCTTAACAATATTTTTGATACCCCATGATAAGAGTTAAACTACTGCTCATTATACTAACTCATACTATGTCTTCTTTTGATAAAATTGTATAGTTACAATTGCATCAACTTTTCTATTATTTGAGTAGCCTTGAATAACATATTTAAATATTTCCCATTCCGTCAATTTTTGACACCAGTCAACTTTCACTCTGGAGTTGAGAACATTGGCATCCTCACTATATTCTTTGTACCTTCCATCTGCTCTCGGCACAACTGGACTTTCATGCTTTCAGAATTAGGAACATGGATTTTTGTTCTGCAACAACACTCAAACCTTCCATGCCTCGTTTATGGGTTGGTCCTGAAATCTAGAAGACCAAGAAGTGGAATTATATTATGATGAGTATATAAATACTCACTATTCAGGCGACTTTGCCTGTGAAGACTGCATTTTCGTTTCCACATTCCAGTGCCATGATCCGGGGATGCTTGGAAGACAAAGCTCCTAGCACCAGTGCCAGACGAACCCTCTTTCGTTGTCCTCCATAAATGACTTACTGTTGTCCAGACACCACGGTCCCGTTGGCTTTGCACTGGGCAGCAGCTTTGAGCTGGCCGCTTGTCTCTTCCTAGAGTTTGGTGTTGCTTTAACTTCTCTGTCCTCTGAATGCCACCGTTTAGTGAGGGGAGTCCTCTCGCCTTTCTCCCCAGAGACCCCCACCCTCTCCCTCCAGTCTGAGCTCTGGTAGTGCCATGAGCTGCCGCTACAGAAACCCCCCATGATGCATCGGGGTGGGTCTGTCCTTCTCAGATCGCGTGCCCACCCCGCAATTTCCTCCTCATTTTCTTGGAATACTTAGCTTTCTAAACAAAGGCACGGTAAGGGGTGAATGTTTTGAGAGCTCCAATATCGGAAATTATGTGTTCTGGTCCTCGCATGTGATTGATAACCTTTGCTCTGTTGGAAATCTGGGCTCCAAATAATTTCTCCCCCCAATTTTGAAAGCATCCCTCTAGTATCTCCCAGCATTGAGAGAGATAAACGCCTGCTATCAGCCTGATCCCCATTTCTTTGCAGGGGACGTGATTGGTTTTGCTTAATTTTATTCCTAAGGGTTTAGAACTTATCCTTACCCTTGTTATTCTAAAAACCTTGGGGACAATTTTGATCTGGGTTTTTTGTTTGTTTCTTTGTTTGTTTGGCTTTTGTTTTTACTTTCTTTATCCTCTGGACTCTCTCAGGGTAAAGATTTGGGTCCTTCTCCCGCACGAAGACACTCTTACTATTATTTTTAATTTCTTTGCAAACGTGCTCTTATCCACGGTCCCTTTGCTCTCACTCTGGATTTCTTGCGGTCCAACGCTGCATCTCCTAGTCACTCAGGTGCCTGAGGAGAGACAACCGAAGGCCCCCTTTCTCTCCGCCTTGAGAGCCAAAAAACCAGGATCCATTCAACAGGAAAACAAGATGGCACCAGCCAGTGGGCTCCTGAGGACCCTCCCTCCTGGCAAGACCAGGGAGATTCCGCTGTTACCAAGTCACACAAATGTCCCATTGCTGTGCGCGTCAGTACCTGACACAGGAGGAGACAGCCTGTCTGGGCTACAGCATGACCACCGACAGGCAGACCACCCACACCTGGCCTAGACGGGGGACCACGAGAGCTAGGAGAACTCTGTCACTTCTCCCACAGCCAGATGCCCCACCTGCCAACCAATTCTGTTCCACATTTGCACTGCATCTTGGTATAACATTTTCATTTTTATCTTGTCCTATATTCTGGAGAGCTACTCAAATTTACTTTTTAATTTCTATGAACTGTTTCTTGTTCTTGAATTATTCATTTTCCATCTCTTCTATTCTTTCTATATTGATTAGAATATTTCCACACGTCTCTCTAAACCTAGTAATGAAAAAAAAAATGCTTTCAGTTTGGAGTATTTTAGCTCCCTTGGGTTCTCTGCATGATTTCTGTCTCCCCAGTGCCAACTCTGGTGTTTCTGGTCTTCACGTTCCTCTGTCATGCTCTTGGGTCCCCTCCTATGTCCGATGAACCCTAAGGACCCCTAGGGGTTTGCTCCGCTGACTTCAGCAGAGGCCTGCTTCACCTGAGTTCTTTCTAGCAGGAGAGGATTTGGATGGGAGCTCTGTGGGAACCCAGGCTGCTGGCTGTTGAGCTGCAGATCAGATAGAACTTGTGCTTAAGGATAAAGAGTTTGGCAACAACACAGAAAAATGGTCCTAATAATAAACCAAGATACACTCATGACATCACTGTCTGGCCATGCATGGCCCAGAGGTCCCCATGGACTAGCGGACCACACCCGGGGTGGGCGGGGCTGAAACCATTCCACCAGCAGAGCCATCTAGGCTGGGGGATGCGATTCCGTGGGGCGTGGGGCGGGGGGTTCTTCTCACAAAGGCACCAGGCTCTGTACCTGCCTGCAGGTTGATTCCACCCAGGAGAGCCCGTTCCAATTTAATCGAAATGTTTTATAGACTAGCTCTGGAGCTGCAGGCTTGCTGGGATCCTAGGGGATAAACAACAGCGGTGGGAATTAAGCCTCAAACCCCAAAAGATAGAGCAGGTACCTAATCAAAGACAGTAAATGTGTATCAGCTCTTTCTTCCCTTTATTTTGCATATGACCAAATTTCTTTCTTTCCCATGTAAAACAAGGCCTTAGGGTTTTAAATTAGACGTTCACAAAACCTGAGGAACTGTGGCAATTCTCTTCCAGACCTCTGTACTTTATGAGAGCGCCGTGAATTCCGAACTCGATTCCTCAGTCTCTTCCTCAGCACTAAAATGAAGCTTTTAGAGTGATTATTTTTCCGTAAAACCATCCATTTTAAATCTACTTTTTTTTTAAAAAAAAAAAAGAAAGACCTGCTCAGCCAAAGCGAACACTTTCTTTTGGAACTTGCAAACTGAAATCTGAAAAGTAAACGGGAAGTTTAATTAGCCACTGTATTTTTCTCTTCTTACCAATCTTGGAAACCTCTTTGCTGAGCATGTACTAATCATCTCCAAGTAATGAATTAATTCCCCCATCAGTGGGATATCCACAAAACCTCCTTTATGTAACTCCACAAACACTAATTTACCACCGCACGGCAAAGGCAGAGGGAGCTCCGTCCTTCGCTACTCGGCAGCCTCCCCACCCCACCTCCTGGTCATTCACCAACTGCAGTGTGGCAGGGGGCTGAGAAGAAGAGATTGCACGCAGCAGGTGTCTCTCCGTACAGGTGCCTCCTAACTGGGAGGCAGGGACTGGAGGGCACGTCTGCCCAGCTCCTGAAGGCCAGTCTTTATAGCTTGACAAAAATGTTAAGTTCACGCCTTTGAAAACCAAGCACACAGTGTGGACCACCATCCACCATCTCCTACGCATGCTTTCAGTTACATAGTCAGAAATGGTTACACAGAAATGAACTCTGTTTTAGAAAAATAACACCTCTTCTCCGCAAGGATTTTGATGCAACTTGAGATTTGAAAGACGTAATCAGCCCTGGCTGGTGTGGCTCAGTGGATTTAGTGCAGGCCTGCAAACCAAAGGATCACAGTTCGATTCCCAGTCAGGGCACATGCCTGGGTTGCAGGCCAGTTCCCAGCAGGGGACGCACAAGAGGCAACCACACATTGATATTTCTCTCCCTCTCTCCTTCCCTTCTCCTCTAAAGATAAAATAAAAATAAAAATTTTTAAAAAAATAAAAGACTTAATCAGTAATTGACAAGCTTAAAATGATTGTGATGACTCGTTTCTCATCAAAAGTAAAGTACTGGACACAGATGTCATTAAGAAACACCTTCTTCAAGTGCATTCCTGGGCCAAGCATGCCCATCTACACACACCTTACGCACATGTGCACACACTTACACACATGTGCACGCACACGCACACACATTGAGAGAGCTTCTCCGGCATTCTACAGTGCCGACAGGATGAGCATTAACCCAACTTCCTGACACGAGAGATGCTTCACGTGCCTCGAAAGACATGTCTCAGGCTGGTAGTGTGAGAGAAAGACACTAAGGCGTGGAGGAAATGTGAAAGGTCATCCATAAGGGTGTGAGTTAGTGACTTGTAGATTACAGCCCATTTGACAGAGAGAGAAGAGAAAATGCAGGCAATTACTGGGCTTAGAATACAAGGCAAAAATGTAAATGTTAGAAGCATTTAAAAGTCAATGTGGAAAAAGTAAAAATGTTACAGTTGTATTAAGAAAAAAAGCATAGATATCATTCTAAGAAATATAAAGAAGAGCCTACTTAGAAACCTCAGTTTCTTGCACATTTATAATCTTGATAATCAAGATTATAAATGTCAATGTGTTATCTGGTGGCTCTTTGTTATTTTCTTATCTACTTGATATAACTGAGCTTACCTGCAAACTGTGCCGTTAAATCTAAGACTTATTTTTTAAAAGCAATCATTTTGAAAAGCCTCTAAATAAATAAATAAAAACTAAAAAAAACTAAAAATACTATTTCCATTTATAAGAAATATAGGCTTCTACCTTTGTGCAACTCCATTCCCTATAGAGAATTAAATGCTACCTGAAATAGCGGAATAGCTGTCCTATTCATACACAGTCCTTTTGAAAACACGAAAGACTAACCCGAAAAGGCAGTTCTCTTTTTTATTTTTTATCCATAATTGACCAATGTTAAATGCTTGTGCTGTCCTCAATGTGCTTTAAAACTTCAAATAAAAGTCATGCTTCTTTTTAATCCATATAAATAGTGATAATAGAAGAAAACATTCTCGTTTGGACCTAGGGAAACACTTGGTTGTTACTTCAAATGAAGTCATTTCCAAAGGTTCCCTGAGGCTTCCGGATTTTCTGTCTTGGGTGATGTGTAAGACAGAGTACCGTTCTCCCACACGACAACTTAGAGCTTATTTTGTGGCTTTGTGATCATTAGATGGTAGGTAGATAGATATGAATATCCCAAATAATCCAAATAATGTCCTTATTTTAAGGTTCATAACCTTAACTACATTTACAAAGCCCCTTTTCTATGCAATGTGCATTCACGGGTCTGGGCATCAGGGTGTGGATATCTTTGGAGTGCCACTCCGCCTATCACACATAGAGTTGTTGGAGTGAGCTGAAAAGTGATTTTTTAAAAATCAGCACATTAATTTTCAAGACTGTCATAACAGAGCACCATACACTAGGAGGCTTAAACAAAAGCTTATTGCCTCTCAATCTGGAAGCCTGAAGTCCAAGATCAAGGTGTCACTGGGCTCGTTCCTGCTGAGACGTGACTTGGTGGTCAGGAGTCAGCAAGCACAACCCCAGAGCCGGTCCCCTGTGCTGGCGACTCACTGAACCGCTGCATGGCCTGCGAAACCACTGATTACTCCAGACTCGCTGCTCCCTCAGCTTTAGGATAAATCCTGCACTTCAGGAGTCTTGCTGTTATGGTTTGTCCCGCCAGGGCGGAGGCAGGCCTCCAGGGACCAGAAATACAGGGTGCCCTCTCTCTGCGATGCACAGGTACTGTCCTCCGAATCCTAGATGCTACGTAGAGTGCGCCTAGCCCAGGGTGAGGTTCTTGCCCTCTGATGGAGACATTTTTACGTAGAATTGGGACTTCAGCACTCAGTGGCATGGCCCCCAAAACTTACAATAAGATGACTGCTCATGCCATTATTCCCTCATGCCACAATTGAGTTCAAAGTCGCTCACCAGGAGGAGTTGGAAACCGGGTGACGTGTACCCTAAAGGGAATAGTTGCCGTTCAGCCCAGGGATGGCGGGGGGGGGGGGGGGGGGGGGGGGGGGGGGGGAGTTCGGCAAAGGCATCCCCGTCTGTCCTCTGGGCAGCTCCTTTGAAATTAAAAGAACTGATTTAGAAAACCAATAATCCTTTTTGTCAACAGCCTGCCTCCTTCATGCTCCCGCTGAACAAAACGTTCAGGGGCACAGCCCGGAGCAGAAGTAATAAGGATGGGCCCTGGGCAGCGGCAGGTGCTGAGGGAACGGAAGCACGGCAGGGTGACCCGGGGCTTCCAGTTTTCCGGGCAGCGCTTTCCTGCCTGGGTAGGCAGGAGAGTAAAGGCAAAGGATGGAAGCACACGTTCGCCAGATACACACCCGCCTCCAAACACATTTCATCACGATTTTCAACGGAGTTCAAAGCGTGCTGTTTTTTTTTTTTTTTTTTCCTACAAAGAATTTGGAACACTCTGTAGAAAATCAACCCCAGAAACAAAAAGATGTGCGGATAGATATTTTCTATGAAATATTTTATACATCAACACGTTTGATCAGACATGTAGTCCATTGAATCTTAAAATGGTAAGAAAGGTGAGTGTTTCACTAAACAGGGGGCCAGTAGACAGTCGAGGCTGCAGGGCGGCGGTGGCCTATGGGAGCAACCCCAAATCTAAGACCATCAATGCCTCGAGGTTACAAAATAAAATTAAAAAAAAGGAACTAGGACAACCAATCACAAGCTGCCAGCCAGGCTGTAAGCTACAGCCAGTCAATCAATTTCCATTCTTGGCTTTCATACTCTCACGTCTGACTTTCCCTCGGCTCCGGGCCACTTGGGTGCTGCCTTGTTCAAATCGATTTTTGCTCAGTAAACCCTTCAAAATTTTAATATGCCTCAGTTTGTCTTTTAACATGTATTAGCTTTCCATTGCCACCCTAACAAAATCACAGAAATGTATTGGCTTAACACCATACCCAGTTTTTCTCGCAGTTTCTGCAATCAGAAATACAAGTTCAGATGGCTCACCTCGGTCCTCTGCTGGTCTCACAAGGTCAAAGTCAAGGTGTAGACAGGGCCTGAGTATCTCTCTGGAGACTTTGGGGAAGATCCCACTTCCAGCCTCACTCAGGGTGTTGGCAGAATCCAGCAGCTATGGGCTGAGCTACTCGTTTCGTTGCTGGCTGTTGGCCAGGGGTCTCAATCGCAGAGGCTCCCGGCAACCCTACCAGGTTGCCCTTTTCCCCTGAAACCAGCAACAGTGGGCCAGTCCTTCTCACACTGCAAATGCATCTTCCATAACTCAACTGCCCACCCCTACGATTGGATTGGGCCCACTCCAGCAATTCAAGAAAATTTCCCTATTTTAAGGGCCATACACTTACCAGTATCTGCAAAGTCCCTTTGGTGATGCAATTTCACATATTCCCATGTTCCAGATGCTAGATTATAAACATCTTTTCCAAGCCATCCTGCCTACCACAAATAAGTCACTGGGGCATACTGATAAGTGATATTTCTTTCAAACTTGAAAATCAGGTATAAAAATATTTTCATGATGCAATAGTTCTCAGATTCATATTCTCAAGAATTCTGGGTCATAAAGGAAAAAAAACTATAAGGAAATGCAGCTATCTTGCTTTAGGATCATTTTCACCCACCAGACTTAAAATTTACTCAATCACCTGCCTTCACATGAGTTACTTCTGGTCCAGTTGATGATGAGAGTGCAGCATTGGCCTTATCCTTGAACTTGCCAGGGCTTAAATGTCCATCACTGATGGCATCCTTGCCTTGGCTCTGTGATAGATTAGCTCCTCTTGACTACTGTGCAAATGGACTCACGTCATTTTTCTTGGTACTCTAAGATAGAAAATGTTAAAATCAGTGAAAATACATTCCATTCAGGAAAGGTTGTCCGTGAGAAAAGAGTGGGTGGTGGTGACGTTGCGATTAGATTCCACCCTCCAACTCAGCACTCATTAAAGACACGTGAGAAGCCACTCTCGGCCTCCATGTTGGTTTTGCCACCTCTGGGCTCGGCATGTGCTGCCCACGGAAGGCTCTACTTCCAGACCTTTGAAACTCCAGGATGACAGAACCAAGGAAGATGTCACCACGCGTGACCTCACCGGTAGTACGCACAGTATTGGCAGTCAATTCCCTGCCCCCCGTGGGTTACAAGACTGTGTGTCTGCGGGTGCTGCCTTAGGCTATAAAAAATAGACTTCAATCTATTTTCCCAATGTCAGAAAATTCATTAACCTTTTTGTTTTCAGATAGACTGTGAGAAGTACTCCTACATTCCGGGAACCATGGGAACAAATGTAAATTGGATCACTAGGATATTTAAGTTTCTAGTTTCTTGTCATATTGAAATATAAGCAGCACCACAGGAATTCCAATACCCACCTCTCTCCACTTGAGGCAGAAGGCATTTTGATGCATAATTAAATTTGTGCTCTTTCTCGCTAAGAGAATTGAAATATCCTACAGTGTTTTATAAGAAATTCTGACATTATCTTTCCATTTAGAGCTGGGTTATGACAGCTCACAATTTTTCCTCCAAAAGGGCATGAAAAACATATCATATACTAATTGAGGCCCTGACTGATCAGATAAAAATCAGCTCTCTTTCAGCCAAACTGTAGTTTATGGTAACTCCAATGTATAAATGAACTAAGTTGAATTACCTCTAAAAAATAATGCAGTCTAGAAATATACTTCATTCTGCTATGAATATTTCTCATTGTTAAAGTTTCTCCCCTATTCCTTCTCTCTCTCTCTCCTTCTTCTTGTTTCTCTTCTACCTCCTTTTCCTTCTCCTCCTTTTTCATAAGAATAATCTGAGCTCTCAGACCAACAACATCTGAAGGATATTTGAATTTACGTAGTCACAAATCTAAAAAAGAGAATGCTTCCCTGTGGGGGAGAAATGAAATGCCCTAAGCTCCACCAGTCATGAAACAAAACCCAGAATCAAGGCACCTCTGCGAAAGAGACCATGCAGAGATGAGATGGACGGGTATTAGACGTCTTCTGGTCCCGCAAACAAAATCATTCCTGCCTTCTGTTAGGGATGCATTCATTTCTATTATTTTGTTAATTCACCTTCCAACAAATACTTTATGGAGAGGTTGCTGCATGGCAAGCACCGGGGTTGGTGGCTGGGTATAAAATGCGTGCCAATCTGATGCAGTCCTTGCCTCGTGCATCTGACTGTTTCCTAGGAAAGAAAGACAATAATCGAATAACCACACTGAAGGAAAAGTGCAAATTAGCATATGTGTTATATGAGGAAGCATATAACCAGATCCAGTAAGGCTTCACTGCAGATGTGACCCTTGTGAACCTGAGATTGGAGCGAGTAGGAATTAATTAGTCAAGGCAGGGTGGTGACAGGCAAAGGGGCATTTCCAGCAGACCCTCCAGTGGGGGGGGGGGTGCATGTGTGTTTCGCTTTGAGGAAGAAAGAAAGAGATATTATAAAACTCTAGAAGGTGGGGACCACGGAATTTGTTCCTAGAATGTTTCATCAAAGATGAGACTCAAAAAAACGAAAGTTATTCTTGTAGCCTAAGAACCTTTGGTTGGGCAAGTTAGCATTATCAACACACGCGGGCACCAACTTCATGCAAAGTCTGCCAAGAAGAGTGGCACTGCTTACTTTCCAATATGACAAAAAAAAAACAAAAAACACTAGAAACCTAAGTATCCAGGTGATCCGACGTATATTTGTTTCCGGCAATCGTGGGGAGGAAAGTCCCGTGAAGGTCAGACGGAAGCTCTCGGGCTTCAGCGTTCCTCGCGGTCTCTCCTCCTGGTCCCCAAGGACTCCGAGTCTCATCATCTGACCACATCTTCTTGCTGTTGCTGGTGTTTTTGAGGATTCCTGATCTACACCGCTGGTCGACAGCCACCTCAGCCTCTTTGTTGATGACTTCCATTGGGGCTTCTTGTGACCTTTTTCTTTGAGGTCGAAGTTCAATCATTCATGGAGAGAGTGGCTGCATAAAAGCATTTAAGCCTCTGGAAAAACAGAGGAATGACTATGGAGATAAGTGTTAGTCAGAGGATCCCCAGAAAGCCTGGGACAACGGCTCTTGAACTGGGATGAGCCAGAACAGATGTCCCTTGGCTCCAGGGCTGTCCAAAGGGAGGCTTGGTAGTACTTAACATGGCATGAGTGAGCAAAGAAGCTTCAGAATCTCACTTTTACAATCCAAACCCTTAAATGAACACAGAAGGAAAATAGCGGTCGGAGATAGGAAAAGAAGGGAAGATAGAAAGAACAGGGTGGCATCCTATCGCCTTCAGGATGAAAGGCTTTGATCAGATGTTTTCATCAGAACTTCCTGAGTCTACTTGATGAGGCATCTGCACCTGGAGACCCCCAGGAGAGCTCCGGGGTTTGACCTCCCCTTGGCGTGGATGTCTGGGCGGTGACTGTGCGCTGCCTTTTAACCAGAGCCTAAGAGGCAGCTCCCAGGAGTTTCGGGCGGTGTCTGTGGTTCAGAGTCCCCTCCATGAACATTTAAGACCTGCCTTGGGTTGGTCCCACTGTCCGCAGAGCAGGTCTTCAGGCTAAAGGTTGGGCAGTGCTTCCTGTGATTTATCTTCAGGAGGAGCCACATGGGCCTAACGAACGTAAGCTTAGCTTTCAGGTTGTACAGCACTTGGCTCTGTCAGCCCGGGAGCAAGCAGAGCCAAGGATGAAGGTGATGTCCATGTCTGGGGACATCCAGTGGCTAGCCCCTCAGGGACAGCCTTTCAGTTCCTATTACATGTACCGATGAGGCAGGGGAGCCAAGAGAAAAAATTGACCACAGCAACTGAAGTGGCCCAGAGTTTTGCAAGTTTGTGATTTAATGGGTCATTCGGTGGTCCTAATCTCTCCCAGGGCTGGTTGCGGGGGTCGGGGGTGCAGGGCGACCAGTGAGGGTTCTACAATGAAGTGATTATAGACTGTGTTCTGGCTACCCCTAGACAAAGATAAATAGATGAATATTACTCAGAGGCTAAAGGCAGCTTTGCTACAGTCGGAACCATTACCTTATGGAAAACAAAGGAGTCCAGCCAATCAGAAAACAGATGGTCCGTGATGAAGACCGTATTCATAATCGCACAGGGAGGACGCGAATGAAATCCACGGGAGATGTTCTAAATGGACCAAAAGTCTGCCTCGTGGCTTTGTCTCCCCTTCGCCTTCACCTTTGCCCTCGCCTTCGCCGATTTCAAGGGGTTTAGGGTTTGACAGCTGGGCCGTGCACCACAGATATGCTTGCGATCCCCCTGAGGTTTCCCGCTTCACACTTTTTAGGGCATCTGCAAATGCTCCTTTCCATGGATGGTGACAGCTTGTTTGCTGGGGGACTCAATTTCAGCCTCCCGGTGCAGACTGAGAGATCTTGGTGCCCCCAGAAGCCATCTGGGTGAGGCAAACGGTCTGATCTTTTCCGATGTGTTATTTCAGAATCAGGTGCTTGACCTGCAGTTGACTCAACCGGCAGGAAGTCATTTTGGCTTGGAATTTCGGGTTTACTGGGCAGCCTGGAGGGATCAGCATAGCTTGTTTATAGTGTATCAATCTGCTAAGTGATGAACCTCTCGCTTCCTGGCATTGCTTTTATGCGGTTGCCCTGTTTAAATTGGAGCACACCAGCTGCATTTAAGAAACTGGTGCTCCTTCCAAAGCAAACCAAAATCTGGAAGCACCCCCACAGCACTTTGGTTAGACACTCGCTTTCTTTTCTCTAGCTGACTGGCAGGCCCTATTAAGGTAAGGGCTACAGTTGTGGCAACTCGTGCGGATTTTGTGTCTTAGGCAGAGTTGGATTCCACGAGTCTTAGTGGGTCCTGACTCCATATCCAGCTTGATAGCTTCTTTGTTCACTTTTCAAGCAGGACTCATTCACAAGTAATTCACAGTGCATGTTGTGTGAAAGGGTTTCAAGCGGGTCAGATAAAAGCAAGGAGAGCTCCCAGAGACGTTCAGAGCCGTCATTAAAGTTCCTCTCTCCTCCAGGTGAGGAAGCAGAGCGGCAGGTTTCAGGGCGTTTCAGCGAGGGTTAGCCGTGCACACAGGTGAGAGCTGGAGGGTTTCAAAGGCTGTCAGCCTAGAAACAGCACTGTCCTGTGTTTCCCATCAAAAGGGAGGTCTGAATGGAACGAGGACCCATGGGTTAAGTGGAGATCTTTAGACTAAGTCAGCAAGGCCTCTGTTGACCTTGACCTGCTGCATCTGAGTGCAAACAGGAGGGCAGACTTTTGTGGTGAAATCAAGGTGCAGACAAAATAAGCAACAGTCTCCGATGTCTATTTTCTTGTTCAGTTAGAATCTGCAAAACTTGTCTCACTGTACAAGTAGAAAGAAAGATTTATGAGCACTGGAGGGTCCTTGAAGTTGTAAAAACCATTCTCCAGTGAGTATGCAATGCAAGGGCTCAGGGGTGTCAGCTTTTGTTGGCTTAGAGGAAGCAGCAGCTCGTCCGGAGAAGTCAGCAATCCTATGTTTACAATAGCCGATGGGACTGAGAAATGCTCTAAGCTGTCTTTAGGTAATTGGCCAGGAAAGTCACGAGTAGCTTCCCAGCTTTAAGAGAAGGAGACTCTTCATTTCCGTGTGATGTCATGGTCAAGACAATGCGCCTGGGTCTGGTAAGATGGGAGTTCATCCTCAGAGATTTTGTGTCCCGGTACACTAAGGTCAGCAAGTGTTAGAAACCAGTTCTGCACGATTCTCGATCCGGGGAACAAGCAGGAGACTGTCTCCATGTCACATAAAAGCAGAGCCCTCAGGGGACTGGATGACTGTCATGATGCTGATGCAGTAGAGTGTTTGCAAAAAGAAAGAAGAAGCTTCTGTAAACCCTTGAGCACAACTGTCCTCATGGATTGTTCTTTTACCAAGTGAATGCAAATGGAGACATCCTTTTCTTTGTGTCTTCTCTCTACGTTGTATTCTTCATTACCATCTCAGACGTCCTTGGACCCCCAGTCATCCCAAGATTGCACTCAGAAGTAGCAGGCACTTCAAGAGTCAGGGGAGCTTCCGTTCTAGAAAATGCCAGCATTTCATTTACTCCTCCCTCCGTGTCTTCAGTGTTCCATCTGCTACTAATCGCCTTCTAGGTACCAGACGCCGGGGAGCACTGAGAGAGCGGAGAGCTGATGGAAGGTGATCGTCGAAAACAAAGAATGAGCAAAAGGACTTGCCTGAGTCTTTCCCGGCCAGAGTTCACCACCATAGGGCTTCACCCTCCACAAACTGTAAGGACGTCAGGAACACTCAGAAGGGAACGATTTCCAACTGTTTTGCTCACAAAAAAGTGCACATGCATATTTTTCCATCAAACTCCCAACTGTGTGAATGAAAACCGTTTATAGCTTCCTCAAGAAGGGTTTCCTACACCACGTACGGAATTGACTAGAGACGCATTCACGGAGTATTACAAATCAAGAAGAGAAGGTTGCGTATCAGAATAACCTCAGGGCAAGGAAAACGCTGAAGCTATTTCTGAAATTACTTAATGGATATTCATAGAAACAGGCCACAATGAAACCTCACCTCCAACAGGGCCGCATGGAAAACCACGGAATAGAGATGCCATGTTAGCACAACAGGCCTGCAAGCCAGGTGCTGTTCTGACATTAATTGAAAAGAACACTGTGTTGGCTGGAGTTGAAATGTCTGAGGCTGCCAATGCACTTACTGAAAATTCATCTGAGACTTCCCTTCTGATGTCTGTTTAACCTGAGTTTCAAACCCCCAGGAAAACCATGATCGCTTCATCTATATCTTACACAGCAGGTGGCGAAACACTTAATAAACTGGACAAGACTTCAGGAAGACAGAAGTCTTCAATTTGAATTCAACCCATGGCTTCCTGGCTACAGACACTCCTTTTCCTGGAGAAACCTCGGGCTGTTACACATGAGAAGCCGAGGAGGGAGGCTCCCCTATCACATACCGAATGTTTCCTGGCTGGTTGAACGCCGGGGCTGATTGATTTGTTTCTCCTAAGGCCAACCGGGAGCAGCATCGCTCAGAAGGGCAGTGGGATGCAACGTGGTGACAGGTCAGAGTGATGGCAACCACAACGGGCAGCCCAGGACCAGTGAGCGGGAGCAGCGATCCCTGTGAAGTAAAGGGATGATTTCAGAGATTCTTAATTTGGTGATAATTAGCCAAAATTCTCCTGGAAGAACCTTTTTTTTTTTTAAACTGAGGGATCAGCAAACGAATCCGTGAGGCAAGGTTTTCTCTAACTCATGGTGACGACTGTGACAACCCCTCGAATGCTGTTTATACAAATGAGTTGGTTCATGTATCATTCATTCGTTCATTCATTCACTGTGTTTTTAGAAGCGTAACTCCCGAAGACTGGCGTTGTGAAATGGCTGTCACTTTTTTTTAGAGAGAGAGAGGAAAGGATAAAGGGAGGGAAACACCAACTTATCAACTTGTCGTTCCACTTATCCGTGCATCCATTGGTTGATTCTTGTATGTGCCCCAACCAGGGATCAAACCCATAGCCTTGGTGTATCGGGATGATGCTCCAACCAACTGAGCTACCTGGCCAGGGCTGGCTGCCACTTTTTAATGCTGAAAAGGCAATGGCTTTGCAGTTGTCCTTCAAGTAAGAGAATGTAGGCAGATGCTGAAATAAGTCTTTGAAACAATGGCACCGAAACCAGCCTATTCTGCTTCCCACAGCTCTATTGACAAAATAAATCTATGCTATGATTTCATGTAGACCTTACGGAACAATGATAAACTGGAAATGCTTACCGAAATTTCATTGAGCCAGTGGTCTACAAATAACCCATTAAATTTGGTATCTGTAAACAGTATGTGAACATCAACAATTTAACGCCCCAACTCTGCTATAGGAAGCCTGTAAAACTATCCTTCATTCTGTGTCGCCAAGGTCAAAAGAATAAATGGAACCCAATTAAATTTTTTCTAAAATCCATATGCACCAAGAAATTCTAAAACTCCCTGGGGGAAAAAGGACTCTTTCTAGTCCAGCTTTATAGTTCCTCTCTGTTCCGAACTGCTCAGAAACACACCCAAGTGATTCAATAGCAGCCCAGGCCACCCACCTCCACATTTCTAGCTTTCAAATAGTTTATACCATGAAATCATAAAGGCCTGATTGTTAGTCTCAAAAGACAGAGTGACTCCACTGTCACATCAAAAGCATGAGCAGAGTTTCGGTAGTTATGGAGAAGGGTAAAGCTAAAATGTTGAAACTGGTGCATTATTATTTTGAAATGAAATAGCAAACCCCTTCAGAAAGTGCAATCGGCATGGAAGTGTGCAAAATCGGGACACCAAAGACAGACGCTTAGACAACGCTCGTATCTCTCATCTGTACTTGACTTACGTTTATGCCCCAGGTGCAGGTCCCCAAACGCTATAGGATCCTACTAAGAAACAATCAGGGAGTCCCTCCCAAGTTGGGGTGGCGGCTGCGAATTCCCATCGGCTGCAACCACAGAGAGCCGTCTGCTCGGTTGAGGGACTGCCTTATATCCCAAAGGTACTCAGTTCAACTTCTGTGTTGAACTGAGTTCTGCGTTGTGCTGGGACTCGATTTTCATGAGGAGTTCATTTTTTAGTGGCTGATGTGGTGAGACAGAATTACAGTGGCAAACAGATGTACATTTTTAAATTTTCTGATAATAGGACTTGAAAAGCTCCTCCACTTTGACACCAGTGTGACTTTTGGAAGTTCTTACGCCACCACAAGGGTAGAATCACCAAGCAATACTTCGGTTAAAGATAGGAAGAGTTGGAGCCTACGGCTTCCTTCACACCCTGGCCTCTTCTACACGTGGATCATCCGTGAAATACAGCAGACTCCCTCTTCTGGATCTGCCTTCCAGCTGCGTAAGAGCTGGACTACCTTCCTCAAGCTTCTAACAAATCCCAACAAAGGGCATCTAGAATAAAGTCCAACGTAAGGGAGGCCTCTGTGAGTGCCTTTTTCTGGAAGAAAACCAAAAAGGATCACCTTACAAAGACTATGAAAGTATATCAAATTTTTTCCCATGTGATGCAGCACTGAGCCAGGCTGTGTTGGCCGCAACGAAGGGCTATTCTCTTACAGAATTTACACAGTTGCCATAAAGTGCTCACGTTTCCAACAGTGCAGTTCTTCCAAGGGAACACGCATTGGTTCGGGGTTTCTTTATGGAACGAGACCGTAAGCATGATGTCTGAGGGAGTTATAGCATTGTTTCTTGTCCTTTTTAACCTACCGCCCCTCCTGCAAAACAGGCCTTTAATCCATACCTGGCTTTGCAATGAATTCAGACTTGGAGATACCTTCAAGCTCTGTGATGCGAGCGTGTGTATTTTTCACCCTACACACACCCCGTCGTGACCCTGCCTGAGGCTCCTCCTTCCCCTGTGAGCCATCTTCCCAGGAAATGAAATTCCAGACATGATAACACGAGTGACTGCAGCCCGTGATCACAACTACAGAGAAACCCGCAAGCTGCAATCTAAGGAATTTATTATCATCATAATGTAAGCTAACCACACAGGTCCCTGTAACCATCACTGCAACCGTAACGTGCAGACTCATGCAGAAGCACTGAAGGTCCAAAGAGTCAAGGTATGCTTCCGATTCTTTAGGATACGTACACCACATGGAACTAATCTCTTCTGAGAAAATTCATTCCCCGGGTCTTTGCAGGACATATTTCTTCCCTTCTTCCAGTTCCTTGTTGAAATGTCCCATCCTCAGAGAGAGGCCCCCATGAATAACATCGAACTAACGCCTCCCCCATTGCGTGGCTCAGCACGCCCGGGTTTTTCCTCCTGGCCCTGGTTATTAGCTAACTTTGTACTGCATATTTACTTGCTTTCTGATTGTTCCTCTCCCCCGTTAGAACGCAAGTTCCATAAGGGCTTGGTCTGTTACATTTATCTCTATTCCCGGTACCTGCAACAGGGGTACGCGGTAGGTACTCAATAAATGTGTATCAAATGAGTGCATGGATCAACGTGTCTTGAATTCCAACTCCAAAAGCACTCACACACAGTCAGCACAATCACCAAAAGGGGGAAAACAAATGAGGGTGAGCAGAGCACCTTCCTTAAAAAAGAAAATTATGTATGACCTCACGGACTATGTTTCAAAACCTAGAAGAGTAAATAAAATTTAACTTTGCAGCTTCCAAAGTGTGGATAGACATATTGGCATGTTTACGTGTGCCTACAAGCACAGAAACCCATGCTGTCAACACCACTGACATCACTTTACACTGCATACCTGTTTTGGAAACAACGCCGAAAGCACATGCTCGGCGGGTTGCCACAGGGCGGCACTCGAGAGCCCGGAGCCTCCAGCTGCCAGGGAGCCGCTGAGTCTGTTTCGTCACCTTGGTTCTTGTGTCTATTTCACCCCCAGGAAGGGAAGCCGGGAGTCTGGGGATGATGCCTACGTGGGCCCGGCACCGGGTGGTACGATTCCCACATTCCCCACGCTTGTGACTTGGGCAATCGACAGCTACATGTGTCAAATTGGGGCTTCCTGCCTCAGAGGTGGGAGTTTAATGATCGGTGCCCCTCAGCAAGTCAGAATCTTACCATCAGAAGACAGGCCTTCACTTTTAGGGTCCCCGGGTAGCATCGCCCGGAGGCTCCTGCACCAGGGAACTGGCTTTTCAGTGAATGGTTGTCAACTCTGCCACCGTTCTCTTTTCCCACCGTCTTGCCTGAGCAATTCCAGCTTTTACGGTTGGGTGGGAACACAGGTTGGACAAGCACAGACATGAGTTCTGGTCCCTTGTACTCCCTGTCTCCTACAAAAAGCGGAAAGGCCAGCAGACTTTGTGTTTTCCTCTTGCACATCAACCTTACACTGAATCGCGGTATCTTTGAGTCAGATTGCTAGTCTCTGATTTGATGCATCTTCTTACAGTGTTATTAAAATATGCTAATGGGTACCTCCTAATGCAGCCCTGATGAAGATGTCCCCTCCTGCCAATTTATGCCCCCCCTGAACACTCCCTCTGAGTCCCGTTGTCTCCACACTCTGTCTTGTGGTGACCCCCCCCCATCCAAATTGTTCTCCATCCATCGGGCAGGGTGACATTTCCTGCGAGTCTTGCCTTACCCAGCTCACCCTCCCATCATTCCCCAGGTGCTGTCTTCTTTAATATCCCCACTTTTATCACCTAATTTTATTACGTGGTGTTAAACAGAGCCCGGTATGGGTTCTGTTTTAGATGTCAAAGCAGAGCAGCCTGCCCCCACTGGAAACGGCCTCGCGCCTCATTGACAAACCTCTAGACATTCCACGTGTGTGTTCACGCAGAGGATGTGCATCCCTGCAGGTCCTGGGTGTGGGGCATGTGGGCCCATTGCTGCCGAACCTTCCAAGTCCTGGAGCCCTGGGACAACCTGCCCTGAGACAAAGTCTCACTGACTAATTTTCTATGGAGGAGGAGGGCAGGGTCACCGAGGAATAAGCTGTTTCCATTGTTTAATTTAAAAATATACATTTTTACATGTTCCACACAAATGATATGGGTGTACAGACACTACAGAATCTTTATGAAAAGGTTCTAATTATTGTGTAGAATAACCTGAAATTTCTAAGGGCAAAATGAATGCTTTCTTATTTTTTTGATACTGTGTAAGCAAAAAAAAAAAAAAAAAAAAAGGCTTCTTGTTTAAAAATCCCCCCTTTACAGTCTTAGCCACCCCAGCATCAAAAGCCAGCCAGGCCCGCTCGGTCAACAAACATCCCTGTGTCGAAGTCTCTTGTTTACGTACATGACATTGTTACAAAATAAAATACAATGCCATTCACACAAAGAAGGCCAATGAAAAATAGGCAGGTAGCAAGCGATGCCTGACAAACAGACCAATAATTATTGATGGACTGCCAACGAGGTGTAATTTCCTGAAGCAATGTGATGATTACAAGTCAGGATGGTGAGGGGTTTTCCTGGTTCTTTCCTGACCCCTGAGCAAGTGCCAAAATAGGCGGATGAGGAAAAAAAACAGTCATCACGATTCTCTCCCATCTGCCCACAACTGGGTCTCTTCCTGTCATTGCCTCGCTGGTCCCCGGGGAACAGCCTCCAGGAAGCAAAGCGAGGTTTCTCAATAATGCATCAAAACTGAGCTCATCCGGTACCTTCGTCGTTACTTTTCTGTGTCACCAAGTAGGAATCCTATTTTCGTGGCCCTTTCCCAATTCCATCGTCATCCTGGGTTGCCAGGTGGGGGCAGAAGAAAGAGCCCTGTGCCACAGAGAGGGCGTCCTCCGGAAGAACTGCTGGGGATCAGCAGGAGAACAAAGAGCTGCGGTGAAAATTGCAGGGGGGAGGAAAGGTGCTCATTACCCCCTGACACAAAAATAGATGCCTTTCCCGTCTGTGCATCAGCACGGTCCACGGGGACGCCGAGGCCATCCGTTGAGTGTGACACTGTGTTCTGTCACAGCAGCCGAGAAACGGCTGCAATGTGGAAACGGCACAGGGAACGGCATCTGACAGGTGGGAGCGAAATGCCCTGTGAAACAGCAACAGCCGGCCAAGGCCACGGTGACGGTGACGGTGACGGCTGCGGGTGTCAGTGGCATCGCAAACCCGACATCAGTCAATACTTTCCAACGGTGCTTTTAACGATGTCATAAAGTATTTACACGACAAAAAAAAAAAAAATCATTTGACTATCTCTGGAACAAAGGTCTTGATAAATCTTTGAACTCACCCTATTCTTCATATATATGGTGTTCTCTGAAGAATAATGATATAGTCAGGAAACTGAGAGTCTAATGAAATGCTCAAAATAATCACTTTCATTCCTTTCAACATATTGAATATTTTCAAGTAATTATATT
Organism: Anoura caudifer; assembly: GCA_004027475.1. Lineage (NCBI taxonomy): Eukaryota > Metazoa > Chordata > Mammalia > Chiroptera > Phyllostomidae > Anoura > Anoura caudifer. Next base: position 293,653 of record PVKU01000933.1, read on the forward strand.
CTCTTCAGGGAATCTGGAGCCAAAATAATTATTTATTTTTTAAAGAAACCTTCATTTTAGCACTATTTAATGGCAAGCCTGCTTTTTGCTAAATGAGCTTAAATAATATATTTATCAATACTAATCCTCACTAAGATACAGGGAAGAGAAAATGAGAGAAATGGTAATTTGGCAAACCTAGCATTTTTGATAATATGGAGTTCCTTTCAGCTTTTCTTAGAAAACATCACAGCCCTGGTAGAGGTAGTTGCATATTTTAAATTTTTATTAGGTGAAAAGGGTACACAATCCCTCGATAAGCAACTTGTAGTAAGGAGTAAGCAGGAGTTAGCTGAGAGTTTTGACATTTTAATGCTGTCTTTCCATCATAACAACCCTCTACTTTCCACTTTATAATATCCAAACCCAAGGCACCGCCCTAGAGTACTCTCATAAAAGTAAGGAAATTTTGCTCAGCCTAAGGAAATACCTCTTATTGCCTCTCAAGGGCTTAGTGTCCCTGGTGCCTCCTGTCCCCCAGAGGGTCCACACCATCGTGACCAAAGGAAAAAACCCTCGCTTCCACCCTCACGCAGCCACCATGCCTGCCCTCAGTAGGCCCCCTCTCCGTAGCTAGGACTCCAAGCATCCATCAGAACGTAAGTGACAGACTACTCAACTGGACTTCACTATTTCCAGTTCAAGCAACGCTGGTGGATAATTATTTTCCATGACAATCAGGTATTTTGATGTTATTATTACACGCGGGACTCTAAGTCTGACCAAGGAGATCATGTTTCGCCGTCTTATAAAGAAAGTGCATGTATTGCCTTACTAATTTAATGCAGAACTACATTGTATTTGTCCGACTCTAAAGTCTTTAAGAACTTTCCAGGTAAATCTGTACATTAAAATTCTTTATATTTCTCCTATATATCTGAGGGTATAATGGGAGTTTCCAGAACCTTGAAGTGAACATGCCATCCACACATATTTGCTGAATCGAATGGAGTTAACAGCCTGAGTTTAAAATCTGGTCCCATCAGCTACTCTGTGTGCAGCCTGGGAAACTCACCCGCCCCTCTGAAGCTCAGTTACCACCTCCAGAACCTGTGCATCTGTTCGGTTGGTGGGCTGGTCGATGCCATCCTGTGATGCTTGGCCAACAAAGGTGACCGCGGCTACTGTTTTTGTGTTATATACCGACTTCTACTTTAAACATTATTACATTTAGATTTTAATACACTGTGCAATTTGACTTCAAGATAACCTTACTCTGACATTTTCTTTTAAAAATAAGAATTTCTCTGCCTTATGAAGACAAATTCTACAACATCACAAAGAAAATAAGTAACAGAAAATTTTAATATGCTTCAAATGCCATCCTTCTAATAACTGAATAGTATTTAAAGTAGTACTAGGTTGGCGAAATTTTCTCCTTCCTAGAGCTGACTAAGTTTTTGAAATACTACATTATTCCAGAAAAGTAACTGGGCCAACATATCGTGTTTCCAACATCTGCTGAGCAGCCTGAAGCGAGGTCGGCTCAGAATGTTGCCTGGGGCCGCAGAGCTGGCCGGCTCCAGAACCGGTATCAAACCCAAGCCCTGAGGCCCCAGAGGTGCCACCGTGAAACGTGGCCCTTCCTCGATATTTTTACTTGCCGCGGTATCTGGAGTATAGCCATGCTGGGGTGGCCTGTTGTAAATGAACTAAAATGCACCCGCTCTCACCGGCTGCAAAGAGAACTAGAAAACCACAGGCATTTGGTAGGGATGAAACAGCCTTTTCAGGAAAACACTGCAACTTTTCTGATGAGAATTGCATTAAAATTCAAAAAAGCTCTCAATTACCCCATCTCTTTGGAAAATTTTAAGCACAAAAATAAACTTACATACATGGTGACACAGACACATGATGAGCTTAACTTCAAAAAACAGCCTGGAGGAAGAAAACAGTTGCCGTATCAGAGAAAACACCAAATTCAAAGCCTACCACCATCACAGAGTTCTCGTGGCTGTATTAAGAAGTGTTGCATGTCCAGTTCTCTAAAGGAATAGCAGAAACGTCGCGCCAGCTTTGGTTCGGGGAAAATCCTTTTAGCTGTGGAAATACGAAGTCACTGTGTCAGGGGCCCCAAACACAGAGGATTTTCATCTCTCGGATTGTTTCTCTGTTAACCTAAGGCAGCCCCGTCAACTCATTTTTCCGTCAGATTAAAATTAAAATTCTAAATTCAGAGAGGGAAAAAGCCTGCACGTTACACCGCCCGTAGAAACCCGAACTCAGGCCCCCTCACCGTCACACGGCATTCCCGGTGACCGGACTTCCCCGCGGCGTTGGAGCGACTCGATGTGATGTAACACTTATTACAAAGACAGGACGGCAGACAATGAAAACCGGATCCTATGTGGTTTTCATTGGTCATTTGCACTTCAAAGTGCACCCTGGTTTCTAACAACAGCCCTGGGAAAGCCAGAGTACAATGAAAAGCTAGGGCTCGCAGTCTGGCGGCCACGCTGGGGGGTCCTGGGCCCCCACGGTGCACCCGCCCTTTATGCAGCAACTGTCAGAGTCTGCGAACACAGGAAATGATATTCTTGCATCAAAACACCATGAAAACAGGAAGGACCGCCTGTGGCATCGACGCCACAGGACCGCGGTGTCTGAGTAGGTTGACTTTCCTTAGCTACAGCCGGTCCCGCAGCTGGGCGGGACGCGGTTGCCACAGAAGGGTGCCGTCAGCAGGATGGCAGAGTGCGACACTGGCCTTGGTCCCCCCAACAAAAACAAACAGAAGACAGCTGTCGGCAAATGAAAGTAGCCCTGGCAGGCTTTGGGAGTCCAACTGAAAACCTGTAGCAACACAGTGGAGGAAAAAGTAAAGACTGTACCGAACAGGTTGTTGGGCAGATGTCTAGGGTGGGACACTGGTATTGCACCAGCCACGCTCTTGTGGTCCCCAGTGACCTGTTCTGCAAAGCAACTCTGCAACCCCGGTTCTGGGGACCCCGACTGCCTCGGCGACAGACACAGACTTCCCCCGGCTTTCAGGGTAGCTGACCTGTGAGCATGGACCACCGTGGCCTCCTCCACAGAGGCCCCTGGCAGCTCTCGCCAAAAGCCACTGCGACTGTGAACCCCCAGAGAGGGAAATGCTGCTACGGCCCCCCAAAAAGGAGCCGCTGTGTGCCACTCCAGGACAGCCTCTCCACGCTCCCTGACCTCTGCACACGCACCCACGTGGCAGACCCTGGAGCCGTGGCCACTCCACAGGTGCCCACATACCAGACCCTGGCTTCTCAGCCACTCCTCAGTGTCTGTGCCCCTACAACCATCATCTACACTGTGAAGGCAGTGCCTGCACTGAGGTCCTCTGTGTGGGTCCTCTGCACCCACACATCAGACCCCTGCTCATGGCCACGCCACAGTCACCCACATTCACACACCCGTGTTACCGACACCCCGAGCCTGAGCCATCGTCAAGAGGAATTGCCTTCATCCACACTTCCCCTGTGGGGACAAAGGAACCAGTGGGACCTCGGCAGCCCCTGCAAATGCCCAAACCTGACAGGTCCACTGGGGAATTCTACCAAACACTGAGAAAGAATGAATGTCAGTCCCCAAACTCTTCCACAAGTTGGAGACGGGGAAACACTTCCGAAGTCATCTTACAAGGCCAGCGTTGCCCTGGTACCAAAACCAGACGGGGACAAGATCCAGCCTGCCACTTCCGGGTCCACATCCAAAGGCAATGAGTCGCTGGCGCACAGACCCGTCTGCATTCCCATTCCGTGGCCGCCCAATCACAGCGGCGGACCCGCAGAAATGGCCTGGCTGTTGGTAGATGAGCAGATAAAAAGATGCAGTGCACACACAGACACAGGAGAATACTACTCTGTCTTCCAAAGGAAGGACGTCCTGTCATTTGTGAAAACTTGGGTGAACCTGCAGGGCATTATGCTAAATAAAATAAGCCAGATACAGAAAGACAAATGCTATCGATTTTACTCTGGAATGGAAAAAAGTGAGCCCAGCTGTCCATCAGCATGGAGTGAAGAGGCCGATGGACCAGCTCCTCTCCCACAGCCCCCAACCTTCCAGGCACCTTTTTCTGTGAGGGTCCCAACATACCCTCAAGAAGGGCTGAGCTCAGACAGGTAAGAGACCACGAAGGGCTAACGTGGAAGGATGGGATGGTGGGGAGCAGGGCGGGAAGAGACAAAATGCATCCCTGCCCGATGTTTTCTGTGCTTTCCCAAGAGAAGGCGGCCTGAATGTTTTCATAACATGAGATCAGGGCTGGGTACCATTCTGTGCTCGTATCTATCACTCTAAGCGTACATAAATCTTAACCAAAAGCATTTCCCACCTAAGTGTATCCTTGCCCAGAAGTGGATGTTGAACTCTCCGTGGGGCTATTTTATCAGTGTTCTTAGAGCCACGACGGCAACACCGAATTCACACAAACTGGTATTTGACAAGCAAAGGTGATTGACAACCGCAACGGTGTGCAGACAGAATGCTGGGAGAATCGACACTGAAAACAGTGGCCTGGAAAAGCATTCCGCTGACTGCCGGAAATTGTTCTCTGCAAGTACCATGCCTTGAAGACGGGAGCCAAATGTCCACATGTTCACTATGGTACTTAGTGGGTGGCTACAAAACTAACCGGGGCTACGGGTCATAAAACATCTGGCCAGCCCAGGAAAACTGGAGAAATTAGACCTTTTCCGAGTAGTACACAGGATAGTCACAGGAGACCATAAATTCTGACAGCAGTATGGCAGGCTTCAGTGAGAGGTGGCCTGGCAATTACTTTGTGGTATGATTAGATACTCTGAAATCACAAATTTGAAAACTAGAGTTTTCCCTACGAGCAAAGTTCCTGCGTTTTTCTTTCCTTCCCCTTTTTCCTTTGGGCCAGCATGGGTACGTACGCCTCCTGATTTTAATCCTCATCGCTCCCCAAGACGTGTGTTGGTCATGCTGCTGTTCCGCCTCCTGAGTCGTGTTCATAAGCCGGAAACTGCCCCCACCCCCAAGCCTCACTGAGCAGGCGGGGCTCATCACCTGCACCCACAAAAGTCTCCTCCCACCCCCCAGTTGTCATCTGGTGGGATCTTTCAAAATTCCACCTCACAACACAGCTCTCTCCGGAACTCTTGTCCATTTTTTTTCCCCCTCCAGGCCTTACATTTTTCTCAGCTCCTTTGACACTGAGGATTGACCCACGTGCCCTGACAGCGTGGGGACCGGGTCAGAGCTTCTGTGCATCCTTCACTTCTAAGTCCTTTCAAATAGGAACAGCCTCCATCCTCCACCGGACGCTGGAAACCCAACTCCAAACAGAGATGCTCTCGCTCTTCCCCTGGGATTCACACGCACAAGCGTCAGATGGGACTGATCGTCAGGGAGAGACACCGCCACTCCCATGTGTGTGGATAAGCTACGTAAAGTCGGTACTGCTGGGCTGGCCAGAAAGTTCGTTTGTTTTTTCCATACGACGGCTTTAGTGGTGCTTAGCTGTCTCCAACTTCATTTCAAGCAACGTTGTTAGATTGTATTGTGACAGCTGTCACATTGGCGTGCTTTTGAAAAAAGGACTTAATGAAATTGGTGGATTTTTGTGTAGCCATTTTAACGTTGAAGATAGAAGAAATAACCAACATTTTTGGCACATTATTATGCTTTAGTATTTCAAGAAAGGTACTGCATTAATAACATCCACAAACCAAGTTCATGTGCACCATGTACTTGCTGGAGAAACAAGCACAATGTTGACTTATTCACATATCACAACAAGTGCGTCAGCACTAAGACACGCCAAGGGAATCTTGAATAAAATACGACATTTGTGCCCTTCCTACATTTCAACTCTACATATTTTAAAGTTGTAGTTACTTATCATTTTGTTGTTTAATTGATCATATTTTAGTGTTGACACCTGGAAATCACAGTGAGACAGAACCGACTTTCCCCGCAGAGAGGAGGAGCCTGGAGTCTTAACCCCGTGGTAGTGGCCACTCACGTATCCATTCACGCAGCCACTCCATCAGCCACGGTGTTTGGAGTTCCTACTATGTGCTAGGCAGTATGCCAAACACTGAGGACCCAGCGATAAGCAGGTAACTGTCACCTCTGCTCTCTTGGGGGTGACACTTAACTTGTGCAGGTACCCTTGAGTCTGAAACCGGGGTCTGGAATTCCCTGGAGGGTTCTAAGTAAGAATGGGACACAATTTGCTGAAACAGGATGACTCTGGTTATTGTGCCAAGAATGGATTATCAGTGGGTTCGGAAGGGGACGCGGGCAGACAGGCTGTGGCAGGCGGACTCATCAGAGGACAGGGTTATGAGAGCATGTGGTGGCTGTGGAGAGGGTGGCAGCAGGTGAATTCAGGATTCATTATAAGGTAGAGTCATCAGTATTTGCTGACAGACTGAGTGTGAAGTCTGAGAAAACGGGGAAGTCCAAAGACAGAACATTACAGAGGTAAGATATGATGCTCAAGAACTCGGTTTGGCCCATGCTACGCCTCTCGGATAGCCACCACATCGGAAGAAAGCCAGGATGCTGAGCCAAACAGAAATCAGGAGCAGGAACCTGGCAGACAGTTGTCAAGCTGCGGCCAGTCCCTGAAGGAGGCGGGCGGAAAGTATCGTTTTTCGAGGAAGCCTAACAGGGAACCTAACGAGGCTCAAGGTGCTAAACCTATACAGTCAAATGCAGCTCTGGAGCAAAGCTAACATCGTTTTCCAAATTTCTGAACTTGAAGTTTAAACAGCATAATTTAAAAAACTGTATTTCTGACTTCTCAGAATAGACCAATATGTTGATTATAAAGCAAATCGTATATGCTTTGCATTCATGGTAGAATTCTGTCCATGACATTAATTCACAGCAGACCTAATCTGGATCTTCTTCAGTTTATAAGGTCTATTATTTGGATCTGTTTCATCTACCTCCTTGTAAATTTTACCTTGGAAATTTGAAAGGTTGACTTATAATTGAAAAACATAAACTAAAATATTTTAAAACGTGGATCTATATGGAATTGGCCTCTGAAATACCTACCCATCTACCATATTTTGCAGTGTACAATGCACACTTTTTGTCCAAATTTTTGAGGGGAACATAGGGATGCACATTAGCCATGGGTGTAATGATTACATACCATGGGTGTGATAGTCTCATGTACAACGCCCACAAAAACGTGGATGCACATTCTGCACAGCAAGATGCAGTACCTTCCTACCTATCTACTTCTCAAAGAGTGTCAAGGGAATAAATTAAGGCAGAATGTAGGAAACTTTCAAAAAACGTACATTTGGAAATACTGATTCATAGCTTAGGTAGGCTATCAGAGAAACGTAGAAACAGAATCAGGTGATCGCTCACACACACCTGGGCTTGTCCTCACAGAGAGTGGTGTCTGCTGCTCTCTCCCAGGGCCTCTGCTGGCTACGGTGGTTCCCACTTTCTCAAGATCCTGTGTTCACAGAGGGCCATCCGGGCTTTGGCCAATCGCGGAGCAAGTCAAGAGGCATCGGGTGCCATGGACACTGCCCACTGCCCAGGCACTTTGTAGGGGCTGGAGTTTCTGCAGACAGGAGAACCTGGTCCCTGGGGATGGGGTGAACAAGAAGGGGGACCTGATGGCCATTTTAACACTGACCACATGTGATAGCAACACCTAAACCAGAGGCATCATTATGACACTCGGATAATTCCCAACGCATTTAACTAAAAGAAGTAAATCATTCTTAGTGACATTTCCATAGAACAGAAATTAACATGGAGAGGATGTCAGTCTTTTCTTCCTGGTCAGTGGTTTCAACTTATTTCCTGTTGTTATTCTTTTTTTTTATAGATCAATAAAGTAATTGATCATTGACTTGATGACCTGTTTTTCTTTTATGATAAAAATTTTCTAAGTGATGGTGAGAACCATGGCTTGGGACCACTGCGGTCAACAAATTTCTTCCCGGAAAAACAAAACATATGCATATTTCTACACCAGAAACTGGTAGAAAACTAAGCCTGCAACATAAAAGGGCTGCTTTGTGGGTGTCTTCTGACCCCCAGAGAGATGCTAATAAATTCACATCTGAAAAATATTACGTTCTATTCTACTTCTCTCAAGTCTCCTTCAGTGTGGTCTGCCCCAGGGGAAAGTGTGACAAGCTGTGAAAAACTGAAATATGGTCGCTTTCACCTGCCTGTTTGCTTCGACTTCTATAGAAACAGTCATACTTTCTTAGAGGACAAGAAAGTTGTTTTAGGGTTTTGCTGAAAACAGGGCCTAGTTAAACGAGTGCTCTTAGTGATTCCCGTGATGCAAATACTCTTCAAGGAATTTCTACTCCAATGGACTGATATTATAACAAGTACACACACTTGGCCTGTGCTGCAGTCAGTGGATAAAGGACAACATATGATGAGTCAGTTCAAGGGTCAGAGTTCAGGAGGCCACAGAGCAGGGGTCTGGTCCTGCCGTCCTTAACCTTACAGGCTCTAACACCTGGCCTTTCTGTAGATTTTACACCCTTTGCTGCTTTACAACCGTTGCCGCCCTAGTACCGACACCCCTGGTCTCTCATCTGTCCCACTGCAGAAGCTGCATGTCCCACTTCCCAATCCAACCCTCTCTGCCCCGCGGGACAGCACAGTGCCGCTCCCCGCTGGATGCTATCCAGATCACTTCCGAGCTCAGGCCCCGGGGCTCCTGCATGCCCTGTGGCTCCAAGCTCACCTCTGGGCACTCTGACCCCTATTTCATTCTCAGGATGCACCGAAACTCATCACTGCCTCCACCTCACTAAACAGATTGAGTCCTTTACCAATAATCTCCTTTCCGCCAAGAACATTCTTCTTCTGGCTCATTCCACTGCTCCCACCAGGCTCCATGTGGGCACCAACCTTTCAGGGAGAATGTCTCTTGCTGGTTGGTTACCACAGATGCCCTCTAGCAAGCCCGCTGACTGCCCTGCATCCCCACCAGGACACCGACCCCAGTTCACTACGATTACTTCTTCAGCACGGTCCCTCACTCAGCACCATGTCCACTGCCACTCGTCCCACACCATTCTCATGCCTGACGCAAAGAAGGCACTCAAGAAATAGCTGATAAATAAATGATCTAATAAATATGACACGTTTCATATCCTAAGACTGTCTTGCTCATTATTCATTCAACAAAGCATAGACTAGACCTGCATAATCAATGAGTGATGGTGAAGGAATGTGTAGGAATCCTAAGGTCCTGGATTACTAGGGGGACAGGGCGGGGGTTGAGGGTCTGCAATACACAGCCCTTGTCCTTCCTTGTCCTCAGAATGAGACTCTGATGTTTATTCACTTTCTGGTGCCTTACTTGTCCTTATTGACTGCTGCAATATTTAACTAGCCAACATTAATCACTTTGAAAGAATTTGGAATCAGACAGCTGGGCTTATGTACAAATGCTTTCTGTTTAAGTTGTTTCCAGCTGATCACGCTAAAAAAATGACCCATTTTAGGGAGAATCAACTATGAGTAATGTGAGAATTAAAGTTAGGAAATGGGGAATTAAGCTGAACAGAGAGGCAGGGATTTAAAGAGAAAGGTAAGGTGTGTGCATGTGGAACAGAGTTTTCTTTCCTTCTTTTCTTTCCCTAGAGAATTTCAAGGCAGCCTGAGAGTAAACACGTTAAATGGCTCCCAGTCCGTCGCTGAGGATAGCGCTGCCTCTTCATGGCATTGCTCCAGCCGCTGCCTGAGCAGTTTCCCAAGTAGGGAAGCTCTAATGGGTTTAAATAGGTGTACCTGAAATTTAGTCTTATGATTTCTGATCCTACCTTCATGCCCCTCTATATCACACCCTCGTTCTCCACAATAAAGTTATTGATCGCTCATGTCCTCCTGATTTGTCTGTGGTTTCATGCTTCCTTCACACTGGGTCACCTGCCCTTGGTGTATGTCTAGCCCCGTGACCGCCCCCACCCGCAGCCCAATTCCACAACATGCCTTGTAGAATAGTGGATGGTGTTTAGGGAAAAGCAACCCCCCATTATTGCCTTTCTTCCCTGAACTCCACCCTGTCCCTTCCTTTACGCTCGGACCTCCGCTGGACAGTCACCTGGAACCCTCCTTGTAAGCACTTAGACACAACTGCAGTTTTGTAATTGTCCTTGCAATGCCTTCTTTCCCATCAGACTGAGAGCCCTGTGAGTAAAAGGGCCATTATAAATGCTAGTCAAGGCACCTTAATTCTAAAGAACACACATCCATCATTTCGTAAAAACAATTAAGCAAAGCCTTGGTCATGCAGAGAGACAGTTCAGATTGATTGCTTCTGCCTTTTAATGTTTATTTATAAAACAAAAGAAAATCCTCATGATTTAAATTTGCCTCGTTGGGGAACAAAAGTTCTCTTCATCGCTAGCAGAGCCATTGTTACTCTCTTCCTAACATTCCCAATCTTAGTGACACGCATGGAACTATTTCTGGACCCTCTTATTTGGACTTCTTAAAAGTTCATTTTGGCTTCAAACTATGTTAGCAAAATTAATCTTCTTGGAATATTACTTTGTTGAGTCAACACAATGTTTATATTTTTCAAATGTATATATTGCCAATCTTATTAAATCAAAATATTTATCCAGATATTAAAGGTATTCCACACAATTTGGCTGAACCTTGTTATCCAGTTGTGCTTTGAACTGTTTCTGAAATCTTTCTGCTTTGCTCACATTCATTGGTTAGTTTCCCCTCCAAACCTATATGTACAAAAAATTCTTGAAATTATATTTCTCTCATTATAGATCTTGACTATCTACCTCTATTTTCATCAATTCAAATCCTACCCCATCTTTCAAGATCCACTTAAAATCCACATCTTCCAAAAAAGTGAACCTTAGAATACCCAGCCTAAAATATACTCTTGCTTTTCTTATTTTAATCACTTTTGACGCTGTCTTCGTTAGGTACACGATCAACAGCAATAATGCCAATGGCTTCACCAGGAAAGTTCACTCCTTGCTCATGGACCAATACTGAGCAGGCACCCAGGTGACGGGCAAGTCATCCGGTGACCAGGAAGACAAAGGTGCTCAGCACGTTGTTTCCAAGGTGACCTTGGTGGCAGTCCCCATTCCGGCCCACAGAAGGGGACTGATGGTGGAGAGGCACTAAGTGGTGATCCAGCCAGAAACTGAGGGAGAGGACGTATTTACTCACAATCCCATTGCTTACAACTCAGCCGCATCCATTCCTGACTTCACGGGAAACCGCACACTGCCATCTGGCCGCGTGGCCAGAATTAAGAGGATGTGGAAGCTCCTGGATCCCAAGAAGCTCAGCTTCTCTGCCACAGAAAGGGTGTAATGCTGCTTCTTCAGATATGGGTAATACGTCTCCCTTAATTGCCTTTTGTATCCTTTTTATTATTTAGCATTTTGCCTATGTATTGCTTATTTACTTTAATACACAGTTCTTTGCAATGATTAGAAATCTTAGTTAAGTTTGCCCGACCCTGGCTTATTGTCAGTCAATCCTTGCTGAATTCACAAACAGGGGTTTCTGAGTGCAGATATTTTGAGATGTGCTAAAGAACCAGCACTCTATCGTTTATGCACCAGATGTAAGCAGACAGAGTTGTCATGACGTTGTGAAAGTTAAAGAGAGGGAGTCATGTTCACAGCCAAGCAGAAGGATTACCCACTCCATCAGAGACGTGGGATTTAAGGAAAGAAAGGCGGACTCACACTGGGGTTCTTTTAAAGCACTCAAACTCTCTCTCTCTCTCTCTTCCCCCTCTCTCTTCTCTCTCTCTGTCATTGAGAAAATAATACTCAATGCCCCCAGAAGCACCCAGTTTTCAGGCTGGTACTGGTACCTGTCATTATACCAGTACATGTCAGCAGCTCTGAATAATCACAAAAACTGAGGAAACTTGACGGGGATATTCACTTAGATTGGTGGGAATATGTTACAGCGAGGTGATTGGTATAACATATTCCCACCAATATGTTGGGATGATCGGTTACAGCAAGGGTTCCATTTATTAGATCAGAGATGCGCGATCCTAAAGAGCCAGACAGGGAGGGAAGAAGGAACCACTAGAGAGGAACAGGAGGGTAAACTAAGCAGGAAGCAATCAGGAGATGCTTAAAAGGGCAGGTGACACAGAACTGAAATCTGATGAGCGCCATACATGGTATGGCATGTGTACATGATAATGGACTTCAAGAGGGATCTGGGAATAGCAAAATCCCCCAGATAGATTTGTGTTTAGGGGAAACATATTCTTCCCCCCCAAATCTTGGAAAAGCCGATGATAACAGCCACTTGGGTAGCAGACATGGTCCCAAGGTAGCAAAAGAAGCAACTATGATGGGTAGGAAATTAATCAAAATAATTCCCCTCTCCATAAGCCGTTAATTTTGTCCTGTAGATTCCACCTACAGAATCGGCCCACACCGATGCCACAACATTAGTCTACTCCACTAACATCTTTCACTGGATTACGGCATATTTCCTTACTGGTTTCTCTACATCCTCTCTTAAACCCTCCAATTGATGTTCCCTTGTTCTGATTAATAAGCCCTCCACCTTGTGAGCCCTATGTCCCTGCCCTTCAATCACATCAGTCTTCTTTCTATCACTCAAGCTCCCCTGACATCAGGGCTTCCATGCACCATTCTAGCTAAGACAGTCTTTAGCTAGACTCTCACTGTTCTCTCTGCTTCGCTGTTTCTTACACCCCCTTCCGATTCTGTGCACGCCATCCCCTTGGGGTTGCTTCTCTGGAGCCCAGGCAAGGCGGGCTCCTGCAGGTCACCCTTACCACCACGCACTTGGTGTCTGACCTCACCCACTCGACCCAAAGCTCCAGGAGGAGGGGAACTGTATGTGTTTTGTACCTCCAGCATTTGCCAAAATGTGTCCCACAGTAAACTCTGAACTAACATATGTTGATTGAATTCTTTTAAAAAAGAATTGAGAGCTGAGGTATAAGGTCCGGGGAGAACAAATGGCATAGCTGCTCTGATCTGAAATACTGAGCGAGTGACTAGCGGTGGGTTTCGAAACTGTGAGTGACACTGGACAGCAGGAAAGAGACAGGCAAGGAGAGCAGACGGACAACCTGGGACCCAGGCAGACAGACAGGCTGCACACACTCTGGCAACCGCCAGCCGACGCGTGAAACTGTCCACGTCACCCCTCTTTAGAAGGGATGATATTAACATGCCGTTGACAGAAACAAGCACGTTTTACCTGATTTTCCCATTCATTATGACATTAATCCAACACACAATCCCTGAGGGCCTGCCTAGGAGGCAAAGGTCTTGGCGGAAACCAACTCAAAAGAGTTTACAATCTTATAACACAGAACCCACCCACTTCGTTACATGACTTGAACAGGCAACCAGATAGGCAGTATTGGGACATACTCCCTTTTGTTGAATCCCACCTGTTTCTGGTAGCTGCTATTTTTCCATATCCCTCTTTTAGCAACAGAATCATGATAAATGCATCAAAGAATTATTAATAGACCAAGAGGTATGTTGGAATTTGCTCGCAGGCATTTACATATTACAAATTCAAACAAGGGCTCATGTGATTTTGACGAATGAGACACACACAAAATGCCGCTCCGAGTCATTTCAACGAGGAGATCGACGGGGCCACGTGTGAGACCCTCAGCGGAGCGGCTGCTGTGGAGACCTGGCACCTCTGCAGCCATTCGAGGCTCCGGGCTAGTCACAGGGAGTAGGCTGCCCCCCTTCTTACCAGCCTCCTTTCAACAGCAAATCCTTATGGCTTAAGTGTTTTAAACCCAGAAGTATAGCTACTTGGGAGAACTGAGGCTTGCAGAACTGCTGAAAGGCTATAATCTATTTATTCGCGATTCCATGAAGCAGGCAGACACACAGGAAAGACCCCAGTACCTACATGCACACTGTGGGTTTGTGTTCCATTCTCCCTCCCCGGTGAGCGAGTCACTGAGCCCAGTCCCTGCAGAGACTCGTGTGGTACTCTGCCAAATCCTTCGCAATTGCCTCTCTGACCCCACACGCCTGCAGGTGCTGGACCAGTAGCCAGACTGGTGTGACAATTACTGACGGTCCTGATGGATTTGTGCTGCCCCACAATGCACACCTGCTGTCCTATTATTTCTACTCCAGGTTTGTGACTACACCAAATCATGAGAGAGTGACATTGACCCAAGAGGGGTTAAAAAAGACCGTATACTTTGGCCACACGCAGGCCAGGACCCGAAGCGCTGACTGACACTACGTTGCTCAGTTCACTCTCTGAACTCCCTGAATTTCGGCTCTTCACCCAGGTTGTGGGAACAGCCCCTGGAAACACCCTCCTTACACATCGTGGCATCTTCCCCCGGTGTCCACACCACCACGGGGCACTGGTGTCACTGCTGTGAACCATCATTGACACCTAGGGGGCAGGCCTTCCGATCCGTACCAGAAAGTTAAGAAAACCCCACTTTATTTTTATACATAGAACTAATATGGGGAGAGACTAAAACAGGACTGAATACCTATTGATTCTTTTGGGGTGGGCAATGTATCCACAACGACGATTGGGCCAAGTAGTGCAGAAGAGATTTAGGAGCACCGCTCGGAACGGAATCCCGACCATTTTCATCGCACATCCGCCTTTTCTATCACACGAGTTTCGGAGCCACAGCACACTGAATGGAGAAAACGAATTAGCAGCCAAGACCTGCCTCCCAAAAGCTCAACCGCACTTCTCTCCTCTCCCCTGCTGGGGCACCTCCTGCAGAACGGATGGGACAGCTGCCTTGCCCAACTAGGGGACAAGAGAGGGCACCCAGCTACAACTCTGCCATTACCTAGTTGTAGTGGATGGAATGGCAGGCCCCCCAAATACCTCTACCCAGAAACCCAGAACCTCAAAATGTGACCTTGTTTGGAAACAGGGTCTTTGCAGGTACAATGAAGGATCTCGTAACGAGACCATCCTGGACGTAGAGAGGGTCCTCAACTCAGCGGTGTGTGTCTTCATAAGAGACAGGAGAAAACAGGAAAGGAGGCCAGGCGAAGATGGACACGGAAACTGCCGTGATGAAGACGTAAGCCTATGAAGCTGGGAGCCACGAGATGCGGGAGGAGGCTGGGAGGATTCTCCCCATGAACCTTAGGAGGGAGCTCGGCCCCGCTGGCACATTAGTCTCGGGCTTCTAGCCCCCAGAACTGTAAGGGAAGACGTTCTGTGGTTGTCAGCCACCACGCTTGCTGTCATTTGTTGTGGCAGCCTTAGGAAATTGTACCGCAGGTTTGGTGGGATTCGGTGTCCTCACACACAAAATAACGGTGTTGGAACAGATCTCCTAAAGAGACTCCCAACTCTGATTCAGTGGTGGTGATTAGCTGCCTACGTGCAGGCCACATAAAAAATAAAAATAAAAACAAAAAATCCTGAAGCTGCAGGGAGGTCACTAAGGCATTTGAGAGATTCTCATTCTTTTGCAACTCACATGTCTGTATAATTTCACCAGTCTGGTGCATGCAGAGTCCAGATCAGAAGCAGAATGAGTGGGAAGGTGAAAGTAATTGATGTTGTCAGATGCAGGATGCACAGCTCCAAGATATTTATACACACATTCCTGGCTGACAAATTTACTCCAAGGCCTGCCACTTAACACTTCATCGTTGCAGCGGAAATGAGTTTAATCTGTTATTTTTCCCTCTGGTTCAGTGGTCACTTGAAATTCATTCAATTGTTCAGAGAGCATTTCCTGAACATGGACTTGAGCTCGATGTGGTGGGATGTGCTGGTGGCAGAGGAATGAAGAACAGGGAGCCTGGTCCTGCTGTTGAGTTTAGTGAGGGCAACAGGCAAGCAAAGCAAATGCTACATCCGGGGCAATAAGTGTGACAACTCCTAATTTAGAGGCACCTCAGGGAGACATGGGACACAGGAGAGGAGCGTTGAACCACACACAGGAATGAGGGGAAGCTTCTGGGATGAAGAAACACTGAACTATCCCAAAAGATGAACGGATGTTATCAGAAGCGATGGAAGGGAAACGGATTAGTTAAATGCATAGTTCTGTGAAATGATGTTTAGGAAACTGGACGTTAGTGAGCTGAGCCGGGACATAGCGTGCAGTGATCGTGTGGTGGTAAACGTGTGCAGAGCGGCAGAGAGCACATGAGAACAAGATGTTTTTCCACTGCATCAAAGCAATCAGAATTGACCGAAAATCGGGAGTTGACAGAGCTTAACAACCAGTTCTTGTTGGGGGTTAAGGGAAATGAATGGTATCTGTGGCTGATGCAGTGACCAGGAGGACAATGGCATCAATTTTTATTGTTTTGTTTTCTTTTGTGAGAGATTACCAACCTTTATTTCCACTAGGGTTCAAGTTCATAGCCATCCTTGACAGCATAGTGAAGCAAGGGAAAGCCCAGATCCTGAGACCAGCATTCGAATTCCGACACAAGCATATTAACTGTGTGACCAGAGGCCTCTGATGCCCACACTTTCCTCAGTCAGTAGGGGAGGGCATCACTCCGGCATCCAGCAGCTGTTAGAGATGTGTCTGCCCCGGCCCCTCCCGGGCTCTACCCAGACAGCAGCTCGGATAAAAGGACAGGGGCTGGGCAGGTTGCCGCCTGCTGGCGGGGGGCTCCTTGGTGAATTGCTGAACCTCTGAGGCAGCCCCTTGCCCCAGGGAGGACAACAGTGTCATTTATCACCAGGGCAGGGGCATATGTGACAAAGCAGATGAAGAACTCAAGCTAGAAGTACTCCCCGGAGATCTTCATGAAGGTGTCCAGTAGTGAAGTAAGTTTGAAATAAGAAAATGAATTCATGGGTTAACGTTAACTTTTCCATCTTCGGTAGAGAAGACCGTCCAGAAACCATGCGTAGCATTGGAGAAGAACCAGCACAGCAAAGCAGTTCCCCAAACCAGCAGCACTGGAGGAGAGCCTCAGGAAGCAGCGCCCACACTTGCATGAAGAGAAGATGCTAACGCAAACAGAGAAACACGCCAGGAAGTGTATTGACCTGAGAGCCGCCAGCGGAGGTGATTCAAGAGAGAGGAGATTCCAGCAGCAAATGCTCTGAAACCGGAAATGAAAAAGAAGGTGCCCATTAGCTATGGCCATCTGAAGATGATTGGCAAATTTAGGATGAGTAGTTCAGTGAAGATGCGAAAGGAAGAAGACACAGGTTATAAAGCGATTTCATGAGAAGTGAACCCAAGAAGCACAAAGCACATTTGGCAGAAGCTTAGCCCTAAAGTAAAAGGTACACAGTCACGGAGAGAAGGCGGTGAGAGGAGGGGACGATGTGCTTGACAATGACAGAGGAGTTGAGGTACGGAACACAAGTGGGAGAATTAACTGTACCCAGGAAAAGGGGCATCAGCCAATAATAGCCCTTTTTCAACTTCATTGGTGTGTAATTGGTACACAAAACACCGCAGGTAATGAATGGACACAATTTGATGAGTTTGGACATACTGCCCTCCTCACAGCAATAAACTGAGGGAACATGGCTAGAGAGGATGGTCTTTTTTTAAAATATATTTTATTGATTATGCTATTACAGTTGTCCCATTTCCCCCCTTCATTCCCCTCCACCCTGCACCCCACCTCCCACCCACATTCCCCTTTAGTTCATGTACATGGGTCATAAGTTCTTTAGCTTCTACATTTCCCACACTATTCTCGCCCTCCCCCTGTCTATTTTCTACCCACCGTCTATGCTACTTATTCTCTGTACCTTTCCCCCCCTTTCCTCCTCCCACTCCCCTGTTGCTAACCCTCCATGTGATCTCCATTTCTCTTTTTATAATGATGGTAGCAAAGCTTTCCACAGGAGCAGCTTTCTGTGTGCTGGTTTCCTTCTTTGTAAAAAGAAATACTAACAGGAACTCTATCAAACGTGTATAGTGACCGTTAAATTAGAGACTGCATGCGGCACAGGAAGTAAAAGTGTGCTGACATGTTAAGCGAGCTCTCCAATGTGGACTGTCATCATCATGGTCATTGTCGCCATTGCCATTGTTGTTTTCTCAGTAGGAAGAGGAGGACTAGGGATGCTCACACGTTCTGAGCGGGTGGCGTTGGGGACAGCAGCAGCCTGAGAGAAGAAGGACGTCTTGGAACAGCAGTTACATAAGCAAGCAGGGAGCCGTCTTAGAGAAACCCTAAAGGCCCCACCGGAGACCTGCCATCTGCGTGGTGACTGGAGGCCATAGGTCTGTGACTGACTGTCTAACTGGGAGGAGAGCGGGGGCCTGGGAGGAAACAGGTAGGGATGCTCCGGAGCTGGGGTCAGGCAGCGTGGACACAGGGCCAAGACCGCAGGGAAGAACTCAGAGGCGGGCAGGAGCGGGTGCAGCTTATGGACCAGGAAGGTCCAGACAGTGAGTCGTCCGCTGGGTCCCCGGTGAGTCTGGGCTAAATTCGCACTTACAGGATTTTAAACATATATATACATTAAAAAGCAGATTAGACATAACATATACTTTCTAATAATTATCAATATATAATATACGCTTCCATATATAGGGTGTGTGTGTGTGTGTGTATCATTCTCTGTGAGTGGTAAAGATGTGCCAAAAATACCTCATATGGTTGGCATCATTTCCATGGATATTTTAGAGGCTGTTACTTATATCTAAGAGCAAGATTTTTTTTTCAACGAAAACTTCAAAACTAGCCACACTTTAAAACTGATGAAGAACACCAGAACAAATGAGTATGAATAAGAAATAACAGCCTGTCTGGTCATGAATAAACATGTGTTTCTCATCCTTGTATCTTCTGTCTTTTACCGTTACACCTCTCGCTCAGAGCCCAAATATACTGTCTTTCACGAACTTGGGTTCATCTCTGTCTTCAAAGAAATGCATAATTGCTCGTGACACACCGGCACCAGGAGCGTGTGCAGGTTGCCACACCGGAGACAGGTGCTGACGAGGCACTAAGAGCTGCAGCTAAGAACGGCGGCGTGGCCTGGCACCTGCTCTCGGCTGGCGTCACACGCCGTCTCAGTGTCTGAACCAGGCAATCGACACAGCGGATCTGACTTCACTAGAGGCTGAGAAACAGGAAACGACGTCCTCGGAGTCCAGTCAGGTCTTACACGGAAACACGTCCACGTGCCATCTGATCCCTCAGAGAGCCTTTCTTTGGGCTGAAATAACCCTCGATCATCCTCAGTAAAGCACTGTATCGCAAGACCGCAATTTGTCTTGGTAACGAAGCTAATTGTGTCATCAATTACAATCATATTGTTTGAAGATGGTGATTCTAAGCCAATAATTCAGGCCTTCACATGAAAATGAGACAAACGATGTAACCCATTAGTGAAATCTACTTTGTCATCCTCACTTCCAACCACCTACCAGCCCAACCACTATGCTGCTGGAGGGACCGGGTTAAGTATATGTACTGAAGTTTATGCCTTTTTATAATTTCAGAATCATGACAGCTGGCTTTCTGGGTAAACACTCGTGCTGAATTAAACATTTATTCAAGTAATCTATCAGTCATCATCACTAAATTTACTTCAACTTAGCAACGCATGTTTATATGTTCTTCTATCTTCCAAGGAACCTTCACTCCCCTACTTTAAGCATGTCTAATGCAATCTTACAAACACTGTAACAAACGGTACCGTGAACCAAAATTTCCACAGGCCTGCAAACTTGCCATAGGGCACGCTCACATTAAACTCTGCTTCTGCACAGTAGTCGTCCACGGGCTCACAGAAGACACACTTATTAATTTATTCAGCAAAGATCCATCCAATTAATTCCATCCTCGGCACACTGCAGAGCAGTAAGAAAACAACATTAAACAAGATACACATGCCTCACGCCCCCCAAGAGCTGAAACTCGCAAACCCGCTGGTGTTAGAAGTTTTCTCAGCAGCAGGACTGATTTGCTGAATCCACCAATTTACTGATTTGCCAAGAATAAATAGAAGCATATTCCACATTTAGTAAATGAATCAAACGCTCTTATTAAAGTTGCTAAACGACAGTTTTGTGGTTGGGAACAATCCTCTCAAAACTACTCAAGTTTACCTTTGGTTACCGGAAGTCGGTAACTTTTGCCAACGGGGTGGTTTGGCCGTGAGGGGTTTCGGGAAGTCGGGCGTTACTCACGGATCTCCCCACCCTGGCTGATCTCAGGGCCAGCTGCCCAGTGCCTCTCTCTGGATCCCCGCCCAAACTGCGCAGCTACCGTTGCAGGCGGGCCTTGATCTGCGGGGTGGATGACCACAGCGAGTCTCGAATACCGGACAAAAGTCATCAAGTTTGTATCAAACATGGCTGGATGCCGTGCCTCCCCACTCTGCACCCAGCTCACTGTGCCCGCAGGAGTCTCGGCCACCCATGCCTTTGGTGCTCAAACGCCGGGCCCTGCTTGGCTTTTCTCCTTCCCTCACTCCTCGCTCCTGTGGGTCGATCATGCTGCTAATACCTCCTTGGAGCAATCGGTCCCCCTCACGGAGAGCCCACACCCAACCCCCATGGCTGGGAGTTCACAGCTCAACCATGGGACACCATTTCGGTACTGAGGCCAAGTTTGGGTTTGCAGATTGGCGACCCCACAAACCCTGTGACGAGGGGCAGTTTCCTTGCCCTGTGTGTGTCTGTGTGTACGTGAATGAATTTTTATTTCTCCTTAATTTACTGATTAATCATAGCTGGCATGCAATAGTGTGTTTCAGGTGTAAAACCTAGTGATTAGACGTACACCATATGATGTGTACGCCGTATGATGTGATCACCACAATAAGTCTAGTGCCCACCTGTCACCCTACACGGTTATTACGGTATTACTGACCGGCTCCCCTATACTGCACTTTACGGCCCTGTGACTTATTCTCCAACTGGCAGTTTGTGCTGCTCAGTCCTTTTGCCTCGGTGCCCATCTCCCAAGCCCTTCCTGTCTGCCAGCCAGCAGCTCATCCTCTGCGTCAATGAGCTTGTTTCTGTTTTGGTTTGTTTGTGCATCTGCTTTGGTTTTTAGATTCCACATACGAGTGAAAAATCATATGGTAGCTTTCTTTCTCTGTCTGGCTTATTTCACTTAGCATAACACCCTCTAGGTCCCGCCATGTTGTTGCAAATGGAAAGGTCTCATTCTTTGACGGCCAAGTGGTATTCCGTTGTCGATATGCACACTGTGTTCTCTATCCACTCATCTGCTGATGGACACCTGGGTTGCTCCCGTATCTTGGCCATCGTAAGTCATGCTACAGTGCACATTGGGGTGTGTATGTGTATCTTTTCCGATCAGTGATTTTTGGAAGAGTGACACATTCTGGCAGAGTCAGGAGTAAAGTTTATACGGTAGCAATGTTCACAGGCTTTGTATTAAGTTGTGAGGGAGAGATGCTATCAGACATCATACCTGGCTAATATTTCTCATTTATCCAGCAAGCATTTGAGCTGCACAGTTTAGTCCTTAAACTTGAACAGGGCACACCTCTCCCTTCAAAGGTTCAACTCTGGTGAGGAAGGGATGTGATATAACCCTTGGCAAGTTTTAAAGGTCGGTGCCTCAGTTTCCTCAACAACATGTTGCAAGTTACAGCGGTAGCCATCCATCCAGCGGGGTGAGGGCAGTCGGAGATGACAAAGTGCTTAGGGGGCCCTCTCAGATGTGACACCGGCACTGGGTACAGAACAGGACAGAGGGCGAACAGATTTGGAGAATGGCACACGCACATGTCACGGGGACATGTCTAAGGAGCGTCCCAAGGTTGGGACATCTGTGACCCGACAGCGAGGAGACTGGAGAGTCTAGGAGGAATCAGATCAAAGGCCTTTCAGGTGCCATCGGCCCTGAATGCTGTCCTCTCACCGGTGTCCAACCTGCGGCCCAGGATGGCTCTGAATGCAGCCCAACGCAAAATCGTAAATTTATTTAAACATTATGAGATTTTTGTGTGTGTGATTACATGTCACAATGTATTTAATGTGTGGCCCAAAGCAACTCTTCTTCTTCCAGTGTGGCCCAGAGACGCCAAGAGGTTGGACACCCCTGCTAGACTTTAAGAGATACTTGGGTAGATTCAAGCAGAGAAGTATGCTGGTGGATGAGATATACATTCTCAATGGATTTCAGAAATCCAGAAATAGGACAATTAAAATCGCTGGATCAATACAATACAAATTCCTGAGAGCTATTGACCCAGAAGGACTCCACATACCATCAGAAATCACCAAAACTGCCACAAGACTCAAGTCTAAGGGAGGAAGCTACTCCGTTACAGGCAGACTGGAAGCATCGTGCGTGGAGAGGCTGTTTGGGCCCAGCCGGGAAGCCTTCCCAGAGTCCCCGAGAGCCAGCAGCGGCTCAAGTCAGGGAGTAACTCAGCACCGCCAAGAAGGGGAGGTTCTATCCAGGGGGACTTTCTACATCCACGCTTGGTAAGCAGCACCAGCAAAGGCAGCATTTAAAGTAAAGGTCAGACCCTGGCTGGTGTGGCTCAGTTGGTTGGAACGTCATCCTGTAGACTGAAAGGTCATGGATTCGATTCCCGGTCAGGGAACATACCCAGGTTGCAGGTTCAATCCCCGGTCAGGATATGTATGAGAGGCAACCAATCAACGTTTCTCTCTCTCACATCCATGTTTCCCTCTCTCTCCCTTCCTTCCTCCACCTCTAAAAGCTTTGAAAATATATCCTTGAGTGAGGTTAAAAAAAAAATAAATAAAGGTCAACAGTTTTACCCATTTTATTGTTCTGTGTTCCCTCAATAACCAAAACGATATGTTTGCTAAGAGAGAGAGAGTGATAATACTTCATTTTCCCTTCCTCTGAAGTTACGGCATCTGTGCCCTGAATATTTTGCATTTAAAAATCATTACATGAAAAATATTCTAAACCCATAGTAACAAAGTTTGTTAAATTAAGACAAACTATGTTCAAATGAGAACCGCAGTTGATGACCACTTTTATTTAAGAAGTTAACTTTTTTTTTCATTTGATTTCAAAACACTCAGAAAACAAAACCAGCATGCTGTCTGTAAGAGAATCAGGCCCTCCTGTTCACATTAAGAACTTCTGAGAGTAGATTATTACTATGTTTTGGATCCTTAATTCAAAGCATGTCTAAATGCTTTGAGGCTTCTGGGCAGATTTTCATGATTATGTGGAGAATTGCATATGAAAGATTAAAATGAGAAATAAACAAAACCACCTCTGCGAGTGAAGGGCGACCTGCAGCCGCCCCTGCAGGAGGAGAGTCGGTGGAAGCCGAGGACGCCAGATAAATGGCCTGAAGTCTAGCAGGAAAAACACGGCTTTAATCCCCCGCGCTGAGCAACTCTCCATTTCATTTTAGTTACCAGCCATTAGAGCCATTTAGAATTTAGCTTAAACTGTAAAAATGCATCTATTAACTTTATCTCTTCAATGTGTTTCCTAGACAGTTTAGTATATATCGTGATTGTATTATATTGAAAGCTGAGAGGGGATATTTATAATAATGTCAATTTATAGCCTGTTAATAATTGCTTTCCATTTTATATATGTTCACTTATTTTTAATCCTCACCTGAGGATATATTTATAGAGAAAGAGGAAGCGGAAGAGAGAGAGAAACACTGATCTGAGAGAGAAACATTGATCAGTTGCCTCCCATACGTACCCCAAAAGGGGATGGAACATACCACTAGCTATGTGCCCTGACTGGGAATCAAACTTGTGACCTTTCAGTGTATGGGACAATGCTTCGACCGGCTGGCCAGGGCAATTGCTTTCCATTTCAAAAGCTATTTTCTTGTATACCATATATTTCTCTACCAGACTCTCCATTCCTAAACACATACAAACACACAAACATACATACAAGCACTCAGGATAGCTTACAATTTGGTAATAGGTCCTGGCTGAATCGAGTGTGATAAAAATATAACTTAAGAGTAATGTTGCTTCAAGTCCACATATTTTGCCTTGCCTCATTGAGTGACATTAGTAAGATAGCGTTAAGTGACAAGGATGTTTTGGCACAGAAAAAGTGTGGAATGCAGCAAGTACACATTTGTTCCTTTGGTCATGTGACTTGATCCATTCTCCCAGATCGCAGGTGGCAAACACAAGGCCCTCGGGCCGAATCCGGCCTCCACCTGGTTTTATCCGGCCCGCATCTTGTCTCTACCCAGCGGCAGCACCGAGCTCTCACTTAACTGCTAAGGAGCAGTTACATTCACACAGTCCTAACACTATATTCGGCCCTTTGAAGGCAACCACGAGGCTGACATGGCCCCTGGGGATGACACCCCTGTGACCTAGATGCTAGAGTGAGCACAATTTTAAAAACAAAAATGTTAAGGTCCTCACGGGTCCCATCCGCAGGCTAGCACTTACCCAAAATGTGGCTCAGTTTCAGAAACGTTTTCTTTTACTGTTTTGGGGGGTTAGGAACGGTGGTTCTGAAACAGTATGTCATCCTAGAGGCTGACATCTCTCCCTTGTATTTTGACCGAAAGGTGGCTATGATTTCTTCGGATGCCCATGATGTTTGCATTGGTTGTTTGTTCGAGATTCAGTGAGACTTTTTAGGAAAAGGCGGCAGCTCTGCGACCCAGTGCTAGCTGTGAAGTCGGCATGCAGAAAATCTAAATATTTTTATTTTACAGGGCGGGGCAAAGTAGGTTTACAGTTGTGAGTACATGAAACAGAATTTATTCTTGCATTATTATTTATTAACTATTCTATTATTTTTCATACAAACTGTAAACCTATCTTTCCCCACCTCATATAAATGCCAACCTTGATGCAAATATATCCCTCTAATTCTAGTTGTTAGGATGTAGAAAAGCTTTTACATAAAAAGGTATAATGACGTATCACCGTTAGCCTGAGTTCTTAAAGGAGTTACGGATATCACAGCCAGGCTGCGTCCCACCAACACAAGCAAACAGACTGTGTCACCGAACGGCAGAGTGCCAGTCGATGGCACTGCACGCCGAGGGTCCGCACAAACACTGCCACGTGCCCCACAACGTGTCAGATACGGAGCTAGTACAACTACGTACGCACAATGTACAAAAAGACATTGCATGCGCACACTTCTGGCAGCGGGCGTGAGCACAGCCTCCGGGTAGGGCCGTTCAGGTCCCAGGACCTGCCCTGCCACGTACCAGGTCGCTGGCTCCAGGCAAGTTACGTGACCTCTGGGTGCCTCAGTGTCCTCATCTGTGAAGCAGAAATAACAGTAATACACCTCTCACATGATGCTTTTGAAGATTCAGTGAGCTCACTTATATACATCATATCTGAAGAACAATGTCTGATAAATAGTTAGCACTGTATGTTTGTCATTATTAGCAGAGAATGAAAGGATTGCCAAGTATGAGAGGACCAGAGAATTCACTACCAGCCCACGGAGCAATGGTTACCCTGAGAGTGTGGGAGTTTCTGCATTGGTCAAAGTTCATGTCAGTGTATACCCCGGCTCAACTTTTAGGGTGCTAACCAGAGCACCCACCAAAGCAAACGTAAGGTGTGTGAGGACATGTCTGCTTCATTGCTGAACCCTGGAACTCAACCAACATCTGTTCAACACAGAAATGAAGAAATGTCAGTCCCAGCAGAAATCATCTACACGTGAGAAACAGCCAACACAAATTCTGACAATGAACTAGGCCAGGCAGGATGTCAGGGAAGGACACCAGACATCAGGACCAAGCCAGGAGAGGAAATGTTCCAGTCTTCTTCTTCACGAGGTCTGCATTGCCAGCATTAAAAACAGTAATGAACTCACATGCTGGCTAAACTTATCTGAGAACATAATGCATCAACGCCGTGAGTTCACCTACATAGCACTACCTAGAAGCCAGCTGTAAAGGCGTGGCGAGAAGTCTAGTAAAAGTCAATAATTGGCCACTCGCTCCAACAGCATGGGCAAGACAGCTGTTCCATGGATGCCTTCTGCTCGCTCCACAGTTGAAGCCGCTTCTTTCAGAAATGCCGCAAGATTCATCTCTGAATAGAATAAAGCCCTGCAAAACAAGAGAGCCCGGCTTGAAAAGCTACCAGCCAGCAAGCTGGACCTGTGCTGGAAGCTCTAGGAAAAGACAGCTCCGCTCTGTTGAGAACCAGCCCTGCCTTTCATTGTGGCAAATCGCAATCTTTGCCTCGCAGCCATCTGTCCGGCACGCATGGCGCTTTGTCACCATGTGACTCTAATGTATAAATAGCTAAAATTTCAAACTCCACAGGTGCTTTGGCACACCACGGAAGTCCCCAGTCGCCTTTTAAAGTTCCATTTCTAGACCAGTTAAGTGACAGAAAGTTTAGTAAACGTTTACGGACTGCTATAGTCTTCTGGCAGTTCCAAAGTTTTACAAGTATCTATCTTCTCTACGTGTTGATATTTCCAAGTTTTCCAACATTAATGCATTTTTAATTTTGCCAAGTAACATCATAAATCATTTGAAAAATTACTTACTGTGTCAAGAAAATGGCTTAACTCCTTAAAAGAGACACAAGTTAGAGCAGGTCAGCGAGGAATTGAACGGGAGTTGGGAAGTGAAGACAGTGAAAACTGATGGTGTGTGCATGCGTGTGTGTGTGTGTGTGTGTGTGTGTGTGTGTGTGACCAGCTGCGTTTAGGATCACCGAGTCTATTAGTAAAAGGCAGGTTACTCAGATGTATGGAATACCTAGCAACTCTGAGTCTGTCATAACAGAGCCCTGTAAAACGCATCGTGAAGAGCCTTCTCGGCTGGCCGTGCTACGCAGCTGGGTCTGTGAGACGCTGGTGCAGACAACTCTGAAGATGTGTTAAGGAAAGACGGGTCTCAGCAGGTTGAAATGCCATCTGGAAACAGCAAGCTAATGGAGATATAATGAGAAAAAGAGGTGAATGGGCACTCACTGCAAACCAGTTCTCTATGGGGACAGGGTGAGACGGGATGAGGGGTCGGGGACGGTGACCACACTGCCACAGGAAAAGGAAGCCACCTCTGCACTGAGGCAGGAGACACGGAGAAGGGGAGGAGCGCAGAAGAGATTCAGCCCGCAGACTGCGTGGCAGAGAGAAGACATTTCCAGCCTTTACTCAAAGGCGAGCCATCGCCCCGGGGTGTGGGAAGCTGCAGGGAGGTCAGGTACTCAACGCAAGCGCAGAAACCTGGGAGTAGCTGACGGCTTTGTAAACGAAGATACTATATGTTCTTCCTTCTGCAGAGGTATGTCAAGAGGGAGGCACTTGAATCCTCGCATTAATATTTATGTGCCTTAAACTACTGTAACTACCATCAATTCAAACATGAATTTTAGGGCTGGGCCATTAGAACACGTGAAAAGCTCAACTGGAAGTCCTGCATCCAGTTTCCCCCGGTTTCCCCCGGTTTCCCCAAGACAGGGCTGGCTGCGGCAGCATTTGCTGGCTGTGAGTGTCACAGCTGTGATTTCTGTCACCCATAATGAATTATCCATGACACCTACGTCACAGTGCTGTTTTAGAACATTCTTTCTAAGGGAACGAAGAGAACAGATTTTTGTCTCTCTATAAAGAACATATTTCTGTTGAATAGACCCAGTTTTTCTTTCCTAGGTGAATTTTGGTAGGAAGAAGGTTAAGATCCCCAACGAAGAATGCCAAAAAGAGAGAACGGGAGAGATGGAAGGGAGAGGGAGGGAGGGAGAGAGGGGGTTGGGGGAGAGAGAGAGAGAGACTGGCCTGCCACCGCGCCCCATTGTTGCGCAGCGTGCTTGCTGTCCCTCTATGTTGGCTACAAGACACAGACAAGTTCAGACTGTTGATGAGGAAGAAACGTCTGCAGACCACAGGACGCTGCATACGGAAGTGCGACCACCACCAAAATCAAAACGGAGCACGTCCTCACCCGCTAGGAAGACACCCATCTGCTGTGGGTCAGAGTGTCCTCTGGGCTTTCGCACAGTGGGCTCGCACAGGGTGGGGTCTTTCGCACCCAGGTCCTTCAGCCTAGCAGTGGAGACTCATCCATGCAGTGACTTGCAGCTTGCCCCTTTTTACTGTGATGTGGCGTTTCATGCATGGATGTACCACAGTGTGTGTATCCATGCAGGGGGTGCGTTTCGTGCTTCTGTGCACTGACGTGTATTGAGAGGTGTGAGCTGAAGAGATAAAATGCAGTGTCTGCCGTCTTATTAGTCCATAGAATCCCTTTGATATAATGTCACACAGGAACCACGTTTGAAGAATTACCACGAAGCCATACCCCTAGTCTATGTAAATTGTTTAAATTCTATTCTTTAAAATCACCTCTGTAACCAGATATTCAGTTTTCATGTTGCCCTTTTTCCTCCGCGTTATGACCTTTGATCCACAAGAAGAAACTAAAATAGCACCTTTGTTTTCTGTTCATCCCATCCCCTACTCAGTAACAAACTCTCCCCAGGTTCCCACCTGCTTCTCCTGAGCGGGCACCCGAACTCTGTGCGTCCACCCACGACTGAGAGTCCCTTCCTCTGGGTCGTCGACTTTCCTGTTTGAATCAATGCTGTGCAGCCTGTTAGGCTGGGCGGGGACTGGCCTGACCTGGGAGCAGGCGAGGAGGAAGCGTTCCACCTTCCCTGGAGCAGGCTGTGCGCATGAGCAAAGCCAGGCAGACAGATTCGTCCCTGAAGTCTGGCAGTCAGTAAAAAGAGAGAGGGAGAGAGAGAGGCAGCGAGGGGGGAGGAGGGGAGGGGAGACAAGACTCCGGTTTTCCTCGAAAAAGACGCATTTCATGCCCAGCCGCCGTTTCGCTCACCCCCTTTGCCTGAGTTAATCTTCTGTCTGAGGCGATGAACACGTCATCCTACATGTGACTGAGTGATTAGCGAGGCATCAATGATTCCTACGTCCATACTCACCTGGACCACACTCGAGAAGGGGTCCTGAATTCACACACAAGGGCGGTTACTGGCTCTCCTGACCAGCTCCCTGTTTGTTACCAGTAGGAACTGCATTGGGAAGTACACGGCTCTTTCTTTGGAGAGAAAGTGGCTTAAGAGCAAAGAAAACAGCCCTGGCTAGGTAGTTCATTGGTTAGAGCATCATCCTGATACACCAAAATTGTGGGTTCGATCCCCAGTCAGGGCACATGTAAGCATCAACCAATGAGTGCATTGATAAGGGGAACAACAAGTCAATGTTTTCATTCTCCCTTGCTCTCTGTAAAATCAATTTAAAAAAACAAAAATAAAAAACTGTTTAAGAGCAGAGACAATAGGTTACCTTACGTGCATCTTTCATAAATCTTAGCAGATTGTTCAATAAATTTGTTAAATTATTTCTCTGATATCTTAGCAGATAATGCATCATAAGTTTGTTGATTATAATTAATTGCCCCACCTCCAATTAAAGTGCATTCGCTAGAACTCCAACAGCATACCCATCACAAGATGTTTCACATAAATTGTGCTGCAAATGAAAAACCCTGCTGAGGGACTCCCTTTGCCCTCAGGTCTAGCAGCCTGTTTTCCCTTAGTCTGAAATATTAGTCTCCGAAGACTAGTTTCCTCTGAGCGGATTATCAAGATTAACAATCATTCCGCATTCTCTGTTCCACAAGGGAGGCCTTTTACTCAACTTCTCCAGGGAGACAAATGCAGTCTCTGCTCTTTCTGATTTGTTCACTTATTTTATTTCATGTTGCTGCTGCTGCTGCTGTTGTTATAATGTTCAATTTTTGCAGTTCAGTTCTCTGAATAAAATGGAGAATATTCCCACAAAGCTTTGCTTCTTGAAATACTGGGACCTGTCTTCCCGCAGGAACTTTGGGAGCTGGATGGCCTTTGATCCCTAGGTATTTCCACTCCATGGGAATATTAAGATCTTAATTCACTTAGATGCTTTAGCAAACATTAATGAGCACCTCTGTTCTATCCGCTTCTGCCTTTGGCGTGGCGGAAACATGGCTGAAAAACACACCTTCCTTTTCTTTCACCAAATGCTTTTTTTTCCTCCCTGAGCATCAACCATGGACAGCAAAGTTTAATTCTCTACTTCATGATGTCTCGGTTATTTTTATTTTTTTTATTTCTTTTTTTTTTTGCTTAGACTGACTGTAACTTTCTTGGTCGGTTACAATATTAATCGGGCTGCTGCAACAGAGAATTGAAATGACAGCAGTTTCAACACACCTGGACCCTTTTTCTCCCCCACCTCATGGTCTGGGTGACGGGCCCAGGGCTTGTACGGCGGCTCTGCGGTGCCAGGCGCCCTCTGCAGTCTGGCTGTCCCTGCCATCCTTGAGGGGCTGCTTCATCCATGGTCCAAGAAGGCACCCCCACAACTGCAAGCAGGAAGGGAAGGGGAATGGAGCGTGGGCCTCCTCAACGCTTCCCCTCAAATCTCACATGGCCAGAAAATGGCTACACTTCTTTATAAGAAAGTATAAAACAGACTATCATTCTCACCCTTCCCCGCTAACGGCCAGTGGCTCCATCATTATAGGGAACGTGAGATCGCTGTCGGGGAGCTCTGCGCTTGCCCACACAATTCACCGGGTGCACGGCGGTTAACCAGATGCTGTGTGAAATTGTAAGGTCTTCCACCTTCAACAGAAGTTTATCTTTGGTTACGGAACAGGTCATTAGTTGTTAAGAACCACAAATTAAGAGAAGGTTTTACAGTTAAATGTCCTTTAATCACTTCTATTAAACAGATTCCATTAAAGCTGAGCTCTTTGCTACACGTCTCTTAACCCACGGCCCAGGCGTTCCCAGGAGGTGGGAATTTCAGGTGTTTTTCTCACTAACTGAGCAGATCCTCACATGATAAGTCATCCTAGTCTTTGGAACCCAGAGATCACAGTGAATGTCTGTCCCTCCCACATCGGCGGAAGTTTCATTTCAACACCACCTTCATCATCAACATTCTCTCATTACTTCCCATTTAACGCATCAGAATAAAGGAAAATAAATTAGTGTGGGACGTGGCTGAGACGTTTTTCATGTGCTCACGCAAAGGTGACATCACAGGGAGGGTCCAAAGGCCTTTGTTCCAAAGACGTTCGAGTCAGCTTCAGGGAGAGGAAGCGGAATAATTACCAGCAGCTGAGAAGCAAGAAAGTGAGGCGTTGTTTTGTGTTCATCGGCCAGCCCAAGTAGCAGTGAAGAATTAGGACGTAAAAACGAGTTTTGCCTAGTAAATGTGTTTTACGGTACGAAGGCATCGCTCTGCAAGGAAGGTACAAGGTACATCAGCTCTAAGTGTCCTATTCATCATAGGCATGGCTTCTGCCCCCGGGGGCATTAACTCTCTGGCTTTGTACAGCGAGTCAGGCCACAGGACACGCATTATTTCACAAGGAAATATTGGAAGGCGTTGCAGGTGCTTGCAAACACATGCAAGAGGTAGAGTAACAGTGCACAGCACATTCACTATGCGCACAGAATGCAGAGAAGTGGAAAGAGCATCCTTGTTCTTGGAGAATCAGCCCACCAGTCCCTGTGTGACTGGTGCAACACTGTCACGTTATGTGGGAGGAAGACAAGCATCACACAATTAATTTAGAACCTTGAGGAGTGTAAGCATCCCATTAACAGCCTATAAACAGGAAGGCCTCCTCACCATGGCAACCGGGAAGGTCTGACAGAGCCTTGGCGTCCGGGCTTTTGTTGTTGCTCCAGGGAATCCTGAGGAGGCCTTAATTTTCTCTGCTTCTAGACATGTTTTCCGAAGGTTATGGCACTTTTCTGAGGGTCATGCTTAAGGTTCCTTTTTAGTATCGAGAATAAAATCAAAAACAGCAGACCCGACCGAAAAGTCTGTGCTGCACGTGAGAACTTCCTACCCGGGGATGGCCTCTGCCTTCTGGAACTCCGGTGCAGTACGAGGAACACACGGCCTGGTGCCCTGGACGGCAAGAATGGGCTGGAACCCGGCCACAGCTGCAGAGGGGCCTGAGGAGGCCCAGAGCTGAACTTGCCTCCCGGGCACCATCTTCACTGCCTGGGGGAAGAGATACCTGAAGCTTGCAAAGTGCTTTGTGATTCGAATGCGGACGGCACTTCACAAAGAATGGGCCAACCTTCAGCTGCAGCCCAGTGGGTGACGGGTAATCACAGACTGTCCATCAGAGAGAGGTTAGGCTGTGTGTGCGCACAGCATATATCTTGATGGGAGCGAAATGACAAGATGACTGTTTGCCTTGTCGAGTTACAAATAAGGTTCATCCTCAAAATGAGCCACTGCCCTTCAAACTCCTGCGTTTCCTACTGTCTGCGAACGACCCTGGCTCACCAACTCCTTGTGCGTGTCTTCTCGGGTCCTGTTCCTTGGGCCTTACATGTTGTGTATGTGGGTTCTGCTCGGGCAGTTGGTACATCCAACGCCTATCACTGGGATAATTGGACCCAGGGGTCTTAGATGTGAAGGGCCCTCGGTGACGCGGTCCACACTCCAAGGAGAGAGGGCTTCTGGTTGCCAAGGAGGAAAAACCTGTTTGAGGACCCTGTTACTTCAGACTCCTCTCTTTATTATATTTTTTAATCATTTTTTAAGATTTTGCTTATTTATTTTTAGAGAGAGAGGAAGGGAGGGAGAGAAATATCAATGTGTGGTTGCCTCTCACATGCCCCGCACTGGGGACCTGGCCCACAACCCAGGCCTGTGCCCTGACTGGGAATCGAACCGGTGACACTTCAGTTCGCAGCGCACGCTTAGTCTACTGAGCTACGCCAGCCACGGCTCTTTATTGTTTTTATCATAACTAACCTTAGAGGTTGGAGATGAGGACAAACGCTACTGCAGACACACCATGTCCCACTGACAACGGGGCACTTAGAAAGAAGGCTGCCAAAATGTGTTTGGGGACGCGCTGGTGAACACAGCCTAGGGAACAGTGTAATCACACACGCACGTAGCTGGGTACACAGCCCACCACAAATGTCTTGGTGACTTGGTTGACGCAGACATTTCTTAAAAGAGAGAAACTGTTTCTGAAATAGCTCAGTGCCTCACCCCTGGCTTTTTCTACTGAACAGAGAGATATACAAGTTGGGGTTTTTTTTTTTTTTTTCCTAGAATTTGAATGTAATAAATTTCAGAGGAGTAGCGGGTAGATCAAATGATGTAACTATCATTCAACATTATCCTTCTAATCTACAATAACAGCTTGAAATTTGTCACATTCAGCTACTAACATAGAGGCGGAGACAAATTTGACGTTTGTCCATGTAAAAGGGCCCACGGAAGTCAACAGAAGTGGCCATTGAAAGAGTAAATGTGAAATAAGGCTAGATTATGGAAACAGAGCATCGAAATCAAGAAAGATGACTCATTCGCTCAAATTCAAAGAGCATTTTAGGTACCTGCGCGCTCCGAACGTGACAGCATTTCAACGGGAATGGGGCTGCGCAGCGGGGAACATTCGGTGTGACAGGTGTGGTCAGGAGGACAGATTCCTAACCACGGATGTCAGAGAGCACGATACCCAGACCTGACACCCAAAGGCGCTCTGCCCGCAGCCCACAGGCCTGCGCTGGCCCCGCCCCGGGACGCACAGCCGGGTCACGCTGCCTGAGAGATGTTGCAAGTGTCCCCTGAACCTGGTGATAACACTGCTGTGCCTCAAGGTGGGCAGAACTCCCAACAGGGCAGGAACCAGGCAACATCACGGAACACGGAGATCATCGTCGACGTGGCCCAGAGACGTGAACGTCGTGGACTAACGGTCGGTGGCTGTGACTGGTCCATGGGGGGATCAATGGAAGACGGCCCTGGGAAGTGGGGAGCGAGCCCAGGTGTGCCCTCGGGAAGCAGGGCACGCCTCTCCTGCTTCGGGCCCTTTAAGTGGGAGGCAGCGCAACAGGGCACCATCACAGTGTGAAGTTCGTGTATTTACACTTTTTCCCACCGCCCCGTACCTGCCAGCAGGAACTATAAAAAGCAGGATTCAGGGACAAATTTTGGAAGCATTGGTTCCTCCAGATCACTCTCTTAAATTAAGGGATTTGAAAAATCTCTCTTTTACATATAATGTTAGAGCTAAGCAGTGAATAGTGAAGGCATGGACCTCCCTGGCAAAACTCTCCTTCGGTGACAGTATTGGAAAGTATTGCAGGAATTTCTCTATGAGCTCAGAACAGGGTCTGAGTGGAGAATGGGGGAGGTAAGACACCAGAGTGATGCCGTGGTTGTGGTGGACTCGGCCATGACCTGGGTCGGATCCCAGAGCAGCGGGACAAAGAAGGGGGGCGTCATTGTTCTAGGTGAACCATGCTGTTTGCTTTTAAATAAACAGAATGGCACCTGGTAGTAGAAATGGCCTCCGGGGGACTCATGACACTGATGTAGCTGCGTCTTCAGCGGGCACCTGCCGAGACCGCGTTCCAGGTGGAGCCCCAACCCTCCTCCTCTGGAGTTGGCTGACCCAGGGCGTGCAAGGGCATGGATTACTGGGAGTGGGGCCGAAAAGCACCTGTGACTTCAGGTCCACACGTGCGTTAAGGACTCAGCTGTCATTCAAATTCCGCACTTCGAGATCACGCGTCCAGAGAGAGGCGCCTGCCTTGGGCACAGGGTAGCAGGGCTCCAGGTTGAAGGCGCCCTGCCCGTGACCTAGAATTTCCCTCAGCAGGACGGGCAGGCTCGGTGAGCACGACTGCCCACCGGAGCCGGGGCCTTGATCTTGTTCGTTCTCCGTCTTCATCAACAGTGCCGCGAACTCCACATCACTGGCACTCGCCGGAGCCCTGGCCCCAACGAGGCCGTGGCTTGCAGGGTTTCTGTTTCAGAGCAATGGAGACAACAGAACAAGAGAGAGAATGCAGCCTCCGTTCCTGGGCATTTTTCAGAAGCAGTTCGTGGAAGAGCGGTGCTTGAATGCACTCGCACGTGGGGATAAGAAACTGAGCCCTGGCCAAAGTCGTGCTGATGATCGTACTCGCTGTCTCAGATCCACAGCCAGCAGACGGGTGTCTGCGCAAGTGAGGGATGGTAAGTGAACGCTTGCTACGTGCCAAGCCCCACGCCAAGGATTTTACTGACAGTTTTACTTAACTGCTGCAATAATTCTCAAAATGTGTCTCGGGATAAGCAAAGCTATAAAAGGGCAAGAAATTTCCCCCAGGTCACAAACCTGGTAGAAGACGGACTTAAAAACTCTAACACGAATCTGTCTCACTTAAAACCTTGTCGTCTTCTCATTGTACTACTACCTCTAAATAGGTACTTTTTAAATTCTGGAAACCAGTTACTAAACTTGCAAGAGATGTCATATGTTCTTACAGACTGTATCATCTCCTGGGAAATGTGTACAGAAAAGTTTTAATAGACGTAGTAGAAGATAATTATGAGAAGATATTTTAGGAAAAAGTGGCTTAGACTAATAATGATGCTGAAGTAAGTGCCCTCCACGCTAGGAGAACAGATAGGTTTTCTGTGGTTAAGACAAGAAGGGATGCTCTTTAATTCCATGCACCTGGGATTCATCAGAGAGACACACCCTTGTGCCCACTGGTAGCCGAGGAGGGTCCCGCAGGGGGAGAATTCACAAAGCAGGGAGGCCTGGCAGGCAAGGGTGGGGTGTCTGCCACCAAGAAGGGGCCTGCTAGGAAGGGACCCTTAACACACACACACACACACACACACACACACACACACACACACAGTGAATCGTTTAGTGTGGCAGACCCTTCTGCGTGGCGTGGGCCCAGCTCCCACTCGGAGATGCACAGGACCCACACCCACAGATAGGTTCTCTCCTGGGAAATCAGGTTTGCAATGTACCCAAGCCGCTTTGAGTCTTGCTTTTTTGCTGAAACTCCCTCACCCTGGATTGGGATAGCCAAGTGCTTATTGTAACTTCCTAAAATCCACGCTAAACCTTGCAGGGACCAGTGTGACAGGTTCAGCCACTTTTCTCTTTCCATTTGCGAATATTCTTCTGTGATGTGATTAGGGGCATTGGCTCCTTTGTCGTCTGTAAAAGGTAACCACCTATAGTGAACCTGGGCATAGTGAGTGAGGGCCATCATGTAAGGGGACCAGAAACAAAATACAGGCCTGTCATGGCGGAGGCCAAGGCTTTTGCTCCCCTTGAGAGAAAAGCCATGATGTCCTTTTTTCCTCCACCGGACTTGGTGGTCCATGTGTATGTTTTATTTCATCCATAATGACGTGGACACTGCTGGCCATAATGAGGCCATATAACCTTAATTAGGAAACTCTTTGCAAGGAAAATGAATATAAGTGGTATTTGGTAGTAATTTTGATGGAAGCATCAATGGGGAAACTTCTTTTGATTCTAACTTATCAGGAAAGTCACCTCCTGAAATTCCGGTACATTTATGTCGCTTGCCTACAGATTACACTCGTTAAGTACCTTGCTGGTCATTACCTGATCTCACAGTTTGATCTAAGTCTATTAAGTCTTCCTACAGCCACAAAGGAGCAACGTGGGTACATAATACCTATTAGGCAATAGACATACAGTAAAATACTATGTCATCAGTCCCCTGAGGAGGGCTGGGGCCGGGGCCCAGGCACTGGCCTCCTGTCCTGCACAAAGGAACCCTCTGACCACGCCCTCCTGCTCTCAGCGCCTGCAGACACCTGCTGCGGGCCATGCCCAAGCAGTAGCCAGAGGGCAACCGCACCCCTGTGAAGGTCAGAGTCTGCCCCGGCCATGCAGGACAAAGCTGGGTGAAGAGCACATTCCTCTGGAGAAGCAACAGGGAAGGATGCAGGTGACCCCAGCCAAAGCTCATGGCGTTCAGAGACCCTTCCCCCAGCAGGTCTGGGGGAGGTGTGAGGAGAACAGAAACATAGCCGAGAACGACCACCTGGTGAACAGGGGTGCGAGGCGGGCCCCTCGGACTAATTAGGCATGAACAGCATGCTGTGAGGTCTGCATGGAAACTGTGACCCCAGTGTCACAGAAGAGAAAACTGATGTCCAGAAAAGTTAAGGGAATGGCCAAGAGTCGTACGACTGGCAAGTGGCAGAACTGTGACTTGAAATAAGGTTTTCTGATTTCAGACCATTCACCTTTCCAGGAGGGAACCCACGCCAGCACTGTGGGGGGGGGGGGGGGGGGGGGGGGGGCTGCTGTGTCCCCCTCGGGCCTGCGACGCAGCCCTAAGAAGGAAGACCGGGTTCTAATCGACCGTGCTGTATCCGGATCAGGAACAGTCCATGGCCTTCAGACTCGGGTATCCGAGAAATCTGTGAAATAACAGAGCAGCTGATCCAGTCACAGGGAGTTTGCTTTCCCTTTGTCTTTTTTTTTTATCGTTGTTCAACCGCAGTTGTCCCCAATTCCCCCACCGCTCTCCACCGCCCCACCCATCCCCACCTCCCACACTGTCCCACCCCCCTTTGGCTTTGTCCACGTCCCTTTGTCTGTCCATCCCCTGAAGACTCATAGTGAAAGAAAACGTAGCACCCAGGCCTCTTTCCTCTTTGCCAGAGGCACTCCTACCACCGCCATTTATATAAACCGCAGTGGTTAATATCTTTGCTCAGTTCTCTGCCACTATCTGTCCCAGGAGAGCGTCAGCTGACATGTGAGCGTAACTAGCAACATGCTTTGTGAAAATCGGAAAATACGTGTCGCCAAGCTGTTTATGATTTGGCCTCAATAAACTTCGATTCCATTAATCTCCTTCAATTGTCTAACAGTTCTCAGGAGGAAAGATAATTCCTCTTACATGCCTTATCTTAAGGAGAACATGCACACGAAATGGACTTCTTTATCACTTTGCGGTGAGTCGATACACTTCTTTCTTTCTTTCTTTCTTTCTTTCTTTCTTTCTTTCTTTCTTTCTTTCTTTCTTTCTTTCTTTCTTTCTTATTCTATTGTATTTTTCCATTTAATGCCCTTATACCCCTCTCCCCACAATCACCACACTGTTGTCCGTGTCCATGAGTCCTTTCTCCGTTTTGCTCAATCCCTCGTCCCTAACCCCCGCCCCCCAATAACTGTCACCTGCTCTCCATCTCTGAGTCTGTCTCTATTTGGGCTGTTACGTCAGTTTGTTCGCTAGATTCCACATGTGAGTGAAATTATCTGGAATTTGTCTGTCTCTGACGGATTATTTCACTTAGCATAATGTTCTCCAGGTCCATTTATGCTGTTGCAAAGGATAAAATATACTCTTAATTAGAAAACTCTTTTGAAGGAAAAAGAATGTAATAGGTGTTTGGTAGTCAGAATGAGGAAGGTCATCTACGAAAATTCCAGTGCACTGATGTCACCACCTAAGGATCACACACATTAAACATCTTGTTGGCCATCCCCCAATCTTAAGTGTTGGTCTGATTCTACTAAGTCTTCCTATAGTCACAAAGGAGCAATGTGGATGCATCATACTGGTTAGGCAGCAGACATATTAAAATACTAGCTACATAATGGTGGGTGTCTAGGGACTATTGAGAGAAGTGGACAAAGAAGGTGCAAGGATAACATAAAATACACACCACAAACACACACACAGATCGCCTTTGAACCAAGGGACTTCACTGTCCGATGAGAAGGGCGAAACTCTCCTTCGAGTTAACACACAGATGAGATGGAGATGGGAAGAGGTCATGAATTCACAGAACGCATGCGCTTGTATGCCATTCTTTGTAACTCACACAAAGACAATCCTACTTATACCAAGACATGTATATGCATTTATGAATAGAAAAGGCCGCATACATTGATAATATTCCCCACACAGAGGAGAGTGGTTCCACCTAGAGTGTGGAAAGGGGAATCAAGGGCAACAACCAAAAAGATTTTTGGCAAAGCTTCCTTCTCAGCCAGGGCATCGGGACCGTGGACCTACAGTCCAATCTGTTCTACCCCAGGTGAAATGTGCCCTCTTCCCCTCAATCATTGTCAAAAACAGGGCCTTCTGAGATCTTCATTAAAGGATCAAGCATTTGGTGCTGCATTTCTAAAAAATCTGTGTCTCAAACTTATATCCAGATGCTGTAGGATTTTTCTATTCCGTTTCAGGATCAGCATATTCGAAGCTCAAATGTAGTTGCCAAATATACTAAGCTCTTTTGAAAATTATCATTTTTGGAGGTCTGAAGCATTTGGTATTTTTCCCTGATGCTCCCAAACCGGAGCCACCACAGGCCATAAATCCGGACAAGCACATTGCTCTTGGACAGGACTGTGGCGTGTGTTCTGGGCTCATTTCAATAACTTATACGCAGCCTCTTCCAGGTCTCCTGAGTCCACCTTTGTGGTTCACCAAATGAAACATTTTTTTAACACTGGATGTTTACAAAAAAAAAAAAAAAAGGGAGCCAGTTCACTGGATAGATGCACAAAAATGGGAGGTTTTAGAACAGCGTCTATCACCAGCTCCCCCACTGTCCAGCCCCGGGTAGGGGTGCTGCTCACAAGCCTAGGTGGACATACTGCTGGAGGAATCCGTGTTAGTGGCTCCCCTAGTACAGGGCTCACCTGAGCCTGCATCTCCTTACCCCTAGCGAACCTGGGGCAGAGGGTTGTGACTCAGTGCATCGTGCTCATGGGAAATTGTGTGTCAGTCACAGTAGAATGTGGCAAGGCTCTAACTTTTTAATAGCACCTGTCCTTCTCGCCTGTCCAAAAAAGCAAGATCAGATTCTCACCGGGCCATTAATGCAGCCAGGAAGAGGGTTGTGATGGTATTCTTTGATGACCCTGGCAGAGGACAGAGGATCTAAGTATCATTGGGTAAATTTCCACCTTACTTAGGGGGAAAGGCTAAGTGACTCAGAATACTCTCCTTCCTAAGTTAGGTTTTGATCTGTAATACATCAGGACAACATATAGTTATCACATCAACTCAAAAATTGGGCAAGCCCTTGGCTTCATTTTTTTCTTCCCTAAAATAGTAAAGCATCTTCTCCAGAAATTCCCAAATATTTGGGGGAGGGGGGCCAAAGAGGGGTGATTGCTTCTTTTTTTAAATTTCACATCCAATAAGGAGATAATCATAACCTGAATCTTAAAAATTCTGCTAGACTTTCAATATTGTCATTATGGAAAATAAACAAATTTGAAGCAGAATGATAAGCATCATTTAGAATCTTCCCACTACAACTTCAACAACCTACTACTCAACATCAGTTTGTAATTAATCACATGGATGGTTGTACTGAATACATCACTTGGGTCACAAGACAGGTGTTCAAAGTTAATATTTGGTAGGGGACAATCTAATGTCTTCCAGAAAGAAGAGCTGCGCCTTTCCTTTGACTTGCCACCAAAAATCTCCATTACAAAGAGAGCAAACCTGGCATTTTGTCAGTTAAAACTCCCAACATTGTTTTCTTAAATTAATTCTTGGCATCAACAGATTTATTCAACTGCAAGGCTATCATCAATTTTATTGTATGAGATCTGCAGGACTTGAAACAGAAATAGATTTTTAGCCATATATGCATGTACTGAAGTTGGGAAAACGTTTGCTCTTCTGTAAAATTCATCACAATGAACAGCACAAGAGTAATGACATCATTCTTGGCATATTTTACAGTTTCATGTGCTAAATTATGAATTCCATGCTTAACCATTGTGATAGTTAATTTTATGCACCAACGAGGCTGGGCCACAGAACCCAAATATTTGTCAAATGTCATCCCAGGTGTTTCTGCGAAGGTATGCTTTTAGACGATGTTAACATTTAAATCAGTAGATTTTGAGGAGAGCAGACTGCAAAATGTGGATGGGCCTCATCTAATCAGTTGAAGGCTTTAATAAAACAAAGACAGACCTCTCTCTAGGAAAACAGAACCCCCCTGGCTGACTGCCTTCCGACTCCAACAGCAGCATCAACTCTTACCTGGGCTTCCAGCCTGCTGGCCCAGCTGCAGAATTTGGACTTGCCAGTCTTCCAATCACGTGAGCCAATTCCTTAAAATTATGCACACGCACACACATCCTGCTCATTCTGTTTCTCAGGAGAACCCTAAATAATACTGCTATACATTCAAACAAGCTCATATTCTAGAATTTTTTCCTCAATTTCCACCCCAGGTAAAATTTGGAAGCCTTCTAATGAACATTTTTTTTTAATTTTCCTCAGAGATAAGACATTTAAAAAAGTATTTGTAATTAGAAGTATAAGTTCCTAGATTCCATCTTTTGTCAAATTGGGTTTGCATGAATACGACTTGAATTATTTTTCAAGTCATCAAGAGGCCACACAATATTATCGCTCAGAAATTTTACAAAATATTCCAAAAAATGTAACCCAGTTATTTTTGCAATATGTGGATCAATCCTAGATAAGCCTGTAGATTTTTCAACTTTATACTTCAGTCATCAGCTACAAAGAATAAAAGGGGGGTGGGGACTAGGAACTGGTCAGCCTTGCAGAGAAAGGAGCAATGCGGTCGTCATCGGTGGTCGGTGGAAGTCCTCCGAGCACAGTCTTTCCTGAGCCACGAAAAGGGAAGTCTGTGTTTATTTTCAGTGTGTACCTCTTCCCACAGCCCATTATTAGCCAGCAATTGGTTATGCCGGCAATTAAATATACATGTTTTACATTTATAATCTGATACTCAGCTAGTAAAGCCAGGATGGAAACTTACCTCCTACGGAAGAAGTCAGAGGAAGATAGAAGATGATTCTCAGCATTCAAAGTTGCTTTTCATGTGCAAATTAGAGTAGAGAACTTAAAGTTTATTTTAACAGAAATAATCAAAAACTCGATTAGCCACGACTGCAGAATATTCGTGGTTTACTAAAAATAAGTCACTTGCTAGGCAGCCATTGAGTAGATTCTATGGGGCCACCAAGTCCTCGGCTTGACCTTCATTGTCACAGGGTGGCTGCCTCAGCCCCAGGCATGACCCCCAACACAAGGGAACAAGGGGTCGATCAAAGAGGCAAATAAGTAAATGAATAAATAACCCCACATTTTTCTCATTACAAGTCCCTCTCTTCTCTCGAAGAATGATTTTCCCAAACAGCCCGTCAGACAGATTTCCATGCCTCCAGCACACTGGTCTTCAATGAGACACAAAACTGCCGCAATTCTAGCTCCAGCAGCGATCTGTCCACCAAAGCTAAAGACTTTGCCATCTGAGCAAAACTGGGGTTTTGGTGCTAAGAATGAGAGAAGCATAAACGGTGGATGAGCAGCCCGTGGGCCCACCACACCTGCCCACCTACGTTGGCAGATGTTCACCGTATCACCTGCGCACGAGCACACTACCCATAATTCGCACACAGGCACACTCTTTGTAACGGCAGGGTTCATAGCAAATGCTTTCTCATTCTATAGTCAGTCCATTTCCACTGCCATGAAAATGCTGAGGCGGGTGACTTCTTTTGTCTTTATTTAGTGTTTAGTATTTTAATTTACATGATGAAACCTAAAGGGTTGGACAGGTACCAAATACAAATCTATGCAACCGAGTGAAACTCCTCGCCCCGCCCCGCCCCACACCGGGTGCAGGCACAGTGCAGGGGGCAGGCGCCGTGCAGGGTGCACAGATGGAGGCTCGCTGAGGGCGCTCAGTGGAAAGTGGCACAGACCGACGCAGCGCGCAGCGGAACCTGGAAACTGGAAGCCAGGCAGAGGGTGGGGGCGACACTCCACCGAGAGACAGATGTGAGCAAGGACGCAGTGCCGTCACTGTCCACATGTGCCTTCCTAGCGAGGCAGCAAAAGCTACCCTGGAAGGAGGCTAAACATGGTGGCCAGGTCAGGGATATGATCCATGTTCTGCTGATATGAAGACTTTCAGCGCTTGAAGAACATCCTCCTAATGTACAGCTGCAGGTGCCTACATTGGCTAGTTTACTT
>PVKU01000933.1:336467-369922 GCA_004027475.1 Anoura caudifer
GCACAGGCCTGGGTACACCCGCCACACTCCTGTTCCCCATCAACGTGCCATCAAGGCAAAACCTGAATCGCCTGGAAAAACAAGTTAATCGGGAACAACTTGCAAGTCAGAGAGAATTTCTTCTAACTACAGAGAAAACAGTGCTTCTCTGTTCAACACAATCAGTGACCTACATCCAATTTGTTCTCGGAATTGTCATCTTCACAGCCGTTGGTGTCACTGTGCAAGCTCAGAAGCAGGGCGTCTATCACCTCCAGGAAGACGGTGGGCTGCCTCCAGCCCCTTTGCCCACGACCGCGCACCCTCCTCTTAACCACAGTGTGTGTGCTATTTTCTGAAGCAAAGTGACATGCCGTCCATGTCGCTAAACCTGGTTTGTGACTGCAGCCTTTGGAAGCTGGGATTACAGAGGCGCAGGATATTGAGCTGCGTGCACAGGTTCCGCCATAGATCAGCGCGGTCAAAGACAGGCACCCAGCCCTGGGGACTGGCGTCTCGGTGAAAACACCAGCATGTCTCAGGCTGTTGAAAATAGAAAATATCCCACCAGGATGTGGCTCTACCTCTTGCAACCATAATAGTGACATTGGCAACAATTTTAATGACACAGAAAAATTCATTTTTAGAACAACACTAAGGGAAAATAGTCTATAAAAACTGTGTATAACCTTTGTTTCTATTCCACTCTTTGGTTCTGTTGTAATTTTATGTCCATGAACATATGTTATGGGTATAATTTTGTAAAATGGAAGAAAACAGTATCTCAAGAAGAGGGTTCAATAGATTTCACAGTCATCACACAGGAAAGCACAAGATTCGGAGGGACAGGGAACACCCCCAGGGTAGCCAGACCCCAGGGGGAGGGGCAGGGCCTGCGCTGGGGAGGAACAAGGGATTCCAGGTCAAGTTCCGAAGGCTCCTCTTGGCCAGGGCCCTAGAGACCCCGTGTGTGCGTGTGTCTCCAATCCGTTCTTCCTTTGATTGTAATAAAGAAAAAGCGAGACAAGGCAGTCGAGAGCTGACTGAGAAACCCCGGGGCTACTCTGCCTAAATGCCGCGATGCAGGAAGCTTCCTAATGTCACTTTCCATCTCGGTGACTAGGGTCTTCTTCAAAGAGACCCCTTTTTCTCTAGCTCCTCTCTAACTAACTTTACTTGGCAGTGAAGTAGTAAATAATAGATGTGACACTTCTCACATCTGCACTGAAAAGAAGTTACGGAATAAAGTTGTGCAGTGCCTCCTGGCTATCATTATAACCGAACAGCTGAGAATGTTTCAAAATATTTTGCAGAACAATTGCTGTGAATCGCCCGCACTTCAGCAGTGATTTTCTTTTCAGAGCTTGGACTTTTCTGGGCTTTCCAAAGTTTCCACCATCAGCATAAATGTCTTGTCTTTCAAGAAACATCTATTCTTCCAATATTGTGAATAAAGTGATGTATCAATTTAAGATCTATTTCTGAAGGATGGTGTGCAATGCTCCCGGCACCAGGTGACGCTGGCACT
Source organism: Anoura caudifer (assembly GCA_004027475.1). Classification (NCBI taxonomy): domain Eukaryota; kingdom Metazoa; phylum Chordata; class Mammalia; order Chiroptera; family Phyllostomidae; genus Anoura; species Anoura caudifer. The sequence goes on from PVKU01000933.1 coordinate 337,975, forward strand.
CCCACACAAATGACAACCATATTCCAGCTCCCTGGAAAGCAGCCGGCATGTCCCATTTCAGGGGTTCCACTCTCTGGTGCAACAATAGCCTCTCACCCCCACATCTCTCCCAAAGAACAAATTTTTATCATGGGTGAAATTTCATGCACAAAGAAAATGTTGGGGGGAAAAAAGTGATTGCTAGCCCATATACAATCACGAAAAACCCTCAAAAAATTGTAAAATGTCCCAAAACAGTAGACAACTAAATCGACTGAAATGTTCCCGTACAGCAAACATCATAAGGACAATAGATACTAAATTTCTAAAACAGTTTAGCTTTTTTTCATGGAAGTGGTTAAGCACACGCACAGTACAGAGAACGGTACATGGATTGCAGAATTCCCATCACTCAGCTTCGGCAGCTGTCCACACATCGCCTGGCTGACTTCGCTGATGCTCTCACTTCCCCCGCCCATCTGACATTTCCCTGCCTTTTTTTTTTTTTTTTTTAATTTAAGTATAGTTGGTACACAGTCTCATGTTGGTCATATTAGTTTGGGCGTACAATACGCTGATTGGACATTTTTGCACCTTACAACGCGGCCACTCTGCTAATTCTGGTGGTCATCGGTCGCCCTGTAAAGGTATCACTGTGTCACCATGCGTTTCAAAGCAAATTCTTCTCATCATATCATTTCAGGCATAAATTCTTCAGTACGTGTGCTTCCAAGATAAAGACTTTTGAAAACAGTATCACGCTATTACCACTAGACCTAAAAAATGAAAAACCTTTTAACATAATCAAATATCGAGTCGATATCACGACGAATTTTAATTCTCCTCCTGCCGTGAGAAACGCTGACGATGCTGTTCCGGGACAAGCAGAGTCCTGATCTGTGTGTAGCGAGTGATTCAAACACAGAAAGACAGGTAAGAGGTGCCGGGAATAGGAGCGCACTCTTAAACTTAATATGCTTCCTTCCAGCTCTGCACAGGTGCCCGGAAGCAGCCCACCTTGGCACACTTCTGGTGCCCTGCCGGGACCCTACCTGCGTGTGCTCTGTGCATGCGAGCATGGGGGTGAGCCCCGCCCAGCCCAGCCCACCCCCTCCCCCACCCGGGCCACCCAAAGGAGCCGAGCTGTTCCCTGCAGATGCTGGGCCCACCTGTACTCCACGGGAGGGTGCAGGTGCACGTTTGGAGATTTCCCAAATCCTCATGAACTTTTCCTCCCCCAAGGTCATAGGTCCAGCAAGCAAAATGTTTAATAAGGTTTCTTTCTACTGGGGAGATCATGCATAGAAATGTGTTTACGGAATACTTTTTTTACCCTGCCATTTTAAAAAATGCCAGGGCAACACTCTGCCTATCGCACCAGGTTGTTGTGAGAATTAAACCAGCGGTGGGTGCCAGCCACCCAGGGCCCACAGCACATGCAGATGGTGAGCCACTTAGCAACAGAGCGGGTCATGGGGCCTCACACGCACAGTGTTTATCCTGGGCATCAAAAATATACACAAGCCTGGTCTTCCATGTAAGAGAAACGTACCAAGTACGTTTAATTTATTTTCTCTATGGCACCCCAAACCTGAACATGACATCGCATGGTTATCACACTCTATGCTCCAAAAGCAGCAGGTAAACCACCTGGATCTTTCGCCAAGCCCACGGATGCCCTAGCTGGTTTGGAATTTAACCCACTGAAATCCCTTTCTTCTTCAACTACTTAAAGCCCATTAGTTCATTGTTCTACTTAACACCCAAGTGGGAAACCTCAGCTGTACGAATAATTGTCAGAACAGAACGAAAAGGCCACAGGAGGAAACCAGATCTGAGACGAGTGACTAGGACGTAGGTGAAGCCACGACCCAGGTCTCTCCCACGCACACCTGAGTGGTGGGCATGCTGCTTGTAAGTAATTATTTTCCACGAAAATATTCTAGGATTCGTAGTTACCTAATGCATCTAGCTATCATATACTGCATTAGTGAACATAAACTGGAGAAAGAGAACAGATTTTGAGTTTGAATCTTGTAAAAACCCATATTTACACTAGAAGTGGGAAACCGGAGGCTTCCTAACCCTGCAACTTCCTTACTGAGGGAGACAGCACTTCCCTCCTCCCCTGAGCCACTCTGCCCCCTGGCGGTGACTCAGCAGGGGTTGTGGCAGGAGGGCTGCCTGTTAAACAGACCTATTTAGATCAGGAAGCAGGGGGCATTACTGGTCAGGTACCTCTCATGGAAAGGCTGGTGGCGTGGAGATATGCCACGATAAAATAGTGCAGAATAAGTATATCCTTAACAATATTTGTAAAGAGAAGGAACGAAAACATTTCTGGCCTGCTGTCCTTAGAAAGCATATTTGTCGCAGGTGATTTAACTTTTTAAAAAATTCCCCAAAGAAACAGGTGCATTGAAGCATTTTGAAAGGCAAGGTTCAGTTTTGTGAATTCTTCCTGAAAGAAGAAATGCATGTTTTCTCTAGCTCATTATGCCCAATTTATCTGCTGTTTAAGATACAGAAAACTTGAAGAAACCCAAATTAACTTCCTGTGCTTCTCTAGGGAAGGAATCACAGTGTGTCTGCAAGATGTCTCCTCGTGCACATGATGAATGCAGCTCTCTCCCCTCATCTCCTATCAAAGCGAAGGACCATGCCCTGCCTCCTTCTCTCAAAATCTGTGTGCCCGTGTGTGTGCACATGTGTGCACTTGCGTGTGCGTTGTGCGTGTGTATGTTCCACACTGCATTCTACAGTCTCTCCACTTTCTTACTCCTAATTTCACTTTATAATAATTATCAGCATCTCACCTTTAGATTTCACACTGCAGGCCTGAAAGTTTTAAGTTCTTCAATAGACACAAGCAATTCTGTTCAGGGATTCAGAGAAAATGAAATCTTTTGCAAAGGGGAAAAATAAAGAAAGTTATTAGGGTATGGAGAGTATGGGGATAGTCTATTGATCTTGCCTATAATTCACCATGACAGTTATTTCAAGAATTCTAAAACTGGCTTTTCCTCAATTGCTTTTAGGCTCACCAGGAAGCCCAGGAAAGAAAAGCCAGGAAAAAAAAAAATCCACCATAATAACCTGTTCACTCATTTGAAAAGAGCTCTAAACACTCAGTACCATTAATCTCCATAAAATGCAAATGACTTCAATGAAAAAGAGTAATAATTACACAATTAGAAAATAATAAACAGAGATGGCATGCAAATTCTTTTCCAGCTCCTTCCTTCACATCCTAGGGTTTGATTGAACCTCTGTCTAAACCCCATTGGTCTCCGTCCTCTTGAGGCAAAATACAGTGGCACAGCATGAACCCGGGGTGCAGATACCCAGATGCAGAAACCCCTACTCCTGGAGGGTTTTCAGGTGCAGAGACAAGCCACAGGCAGTGCAGTAAGATTCAGAAAAACACCCAGGTATCATCTTTTCCCTACTAGAGAAAATGGGACCCTTGCAAAAGCATTGCTTGACTGATGAGTCCCTGGGCGGAATCTCATTGCATCCATGGCCAGTGGGCTCATGCAAATACTTTTTGGCTCAGTCAGTACTGCACACACACCACACGAGGCCCATACAAAATGCCAATCAGCCTTCTCCAAATAATAAATTAAAAAAAAAATAAAAACAAGTCAAAGCCAAAAGATCATCAAAGAAAATACCTGTTTTTTGTAAATAAGCAGCACTAACTCAGTAATGCCCTGGGGAAAAAACATCCACAGACCCAAAGTAGGAGGAATCCACATCCTCTGTGTTACTGCCATGCAGGTGCAGCTGCAGCTGCAGCTGGAGGGAGAGAGCATCCTGCTGATGCAGCCACGCCCTGGCTGCCGCACGTACTCTGCGCCGGGTAACTCTCCACACCATCCCAGAAACCCCCAGCTGCCTTTGGAGAAAGATCTCAAAGAAAATAGGAGCCACGCAGTTAAATTGAGAAGACAGCAAATTTCTCATTCTATTGTAATTTGAGTGTAAATTGTCACAGGGTCTACAGCTCCAAGTCCTCATGTTTGTGCCCCGATGTCATCATGGAAGACAGTGTTATCATCAATGGGATGCTGGCAGGACGGCACAGACGCATCGAGGGTCTATGTCCTCCAAAGTGTAAACCTCACAGAATTCATCAGCACACGCATTGCCTCCTGGAAATGAAGATCGCCCATGAATTAAACGCTAACTGGGACCATTTGCAATCAGAACTGTATGAATACCCTCAGCTCACAGCCCACTTCACTGTGTCCAGGCATGATAGCCCACCTGTGTGAGTGGAGGAAGGAAGGAAGGAAGGAAGGAAGGAAGGAAGGAAGGAAGGAAGGAAGGAAGGAAGGAAGGAAGGAAGGCCACCTGAGCAGCTTCAGTTACAGGAGGTGAAGGATCAGTACCTACCACTTGCTTGCATGTGTTCTTGCTGCTAGAGCTCACGGTTCCGATTTATGATTGTGTGTGTGTGTGTGCATGGATGCACACGGGTGTGAGTGCACCAAGCTTTCATGTTCTCTCTGCGACCAGCACTGCACAGAACATTTGGAGCATGGCTGTGTGTGAGCGGTCACGCCTACGCCCTGAGAACTCCCGAAACACCAAATGGGAGCTGCAGGTGGAAGTCGCAAAAGGTGTGCTGATGGATGGCTGGATGTGAGAACCACAGCAGTTCAGAGAAGGGAAGCTTTTTCTAGCTTATTCTCAGATGCAAAGGCTAAGCAGAGAGAAGGGACCCAAGGGAGCTTTGAAGTGCTGAGATAGGTGAAGAGGGTTGTGGAAAGACGTGAAAGCAGGAAGATCTGGAAGACAAAAGAAAAAGCACATGATGCAAACACTTCGGTGTGATTCCCATCATTTTCACTATCCGTAACACTGCTATTTCTGCCATCACTACTATTAGGAGTGTGGACATTGGGGAACTGTATTAGCAAAATCTTAAAACTGGAAAACAAGAGCCCAGTGTGACGGGGGCAAACACTTTGTGAAAAGGTGGAACCACTAGAAAACACGGCGGCTAATGGAGCTCGGATATAAAGTGTGGAGGCTTAGAAATTAAAAAAGAAAAACTGCTGAGTGTAGACTTTAGCCTGCAAGTACCTGGAGTCTTTGGAGGATTTTATGCTGCGACATGTAATGAAAGAGATGTTTCGGAAACATTAAATTGGTAGTGATTTTCAGATAAATGAAGGAGGCAGCAGGCGGCAGCTTCAGTCAGGCAAATGAGGATGTTTGCTCTAATGAAAGACAAATAAAATTTTTATAAAGTTCTCCCCTTCTGTTTTGAAAAAGACAAATGAGGGCTGACGAGTGGAGTCGTAAAGGAAAGCATGCGGCATCTCGGTCAGAGGCAGGTCCCTGTTCAGTCATTACACCTTTGTTCTCGATGGGTCATCATTCCATTGTGTCCTCCTTCCATTGTGCCGTTCCGGAATGTCCTGGAGACAGAAGGAATTGAGTGCAGCTCATCTGATTTCTGTTGGAAGAATTCTGATCAGCGGAGTGTGGAGTCAGTGCACACAGAGGGGCCCCCATGGGGACACATGGGCAGGGGCTGGGAAGGGAGACGCCAGGGCTGCCCACTCCTGCCAAATCCACGCATCTGGACAAAGGTAGATCATTTACACTTAGATGCTGGAGGCAGTGAGGCTGACAACTGCCCCGGTGCCTCCGACTCAGGGGGCACTAGCAGTCAGGGGTAGAGCTGGCGTTTCCACTGAGGTCCCTCACACCAGGAAGCACACTATCTGTCATGGCAAGCGTCTCTGAGAGTCTGTGTTTACCCAGCTTTGCCTCCCATCTCCTGTGCTCTACAATGACCCGCCAACATGCCTGCATGATGATACTCCTCAGGCACTAGAGAGAAAAATATCTGCTCTGACTAAAAATAACCAATTAGCTATTTTTACCATCATCTCATTGTGTAAGGGACTTGAGCCAGCACTTAGATATTTATATAAGAAAACAGGATCATAAATAAATAAGTTGAGAGTCAGAAGCAAAGAGAAATCAAGAGAGGAAAAATGGCAGGAAGAAAGGTCACATACGAGATGCATGCTGGAACCTCAGAGTCTCAGATGTCAACCAGCTGCACAGGGCACATTCCAAGGGATGGGGCATTGAAGCTCTAGAAAGCTCTAGAAACTCTAGAGACTCGAAGCTCTAGAAACAAGAGAAAATGGGAGTCAACTAATAATTCTTTGGACCTGCCTTCACTATGGGTCTTGGAAAGAGCTGAACTGAAAGGAAAGCCCTCATCCATCAGAAGCCTCGGATTGAAAGTGGTGAAAACAAGGCCGAGCCTGAAGGCACGGTTGCTGAGAAAGAGGAACTTGAGTGCTGGGTGCCGCTGAGGTCAGAGAGGCCAGCGAGAGCAGCCTGCCAAGTTCCTGAGGTGAGGGGGGCACAGCAGGCTGTGAGTCTTTACCGAGAGGACTGAGGTCACCTGGTCCAGTCCAGCGACAGGGGAATTGAACTTAAAATTTTTCCAAATTTCACCCTGAGCCTCTTGGCAACCAAAACAAAGAAGAAAATCCCAAAATTACAACAGTATTCCCCACACTTGTGTCTGCTTGCTGCTCCTCTGCGGGTATGAGTTGAGATGCCGCGCACACACACACACTCAGTGTGATAAAAATAGGCAGGGGTAGGACTGGCACAACGCTAACCTCTGCTCCTTAACTGGGGGGACTGTACCCACCACCCGTGTTCGGGCTGGCTCCCCGAGGGGCAGCATGGTGTGAGGCACAGGCAGCTGTCTCCATGTACCGCCCCGGGCCTGGCTATGAAAAGGGTTCTTCAGAGATAGTTTCAGAACTAAAGACTAATTATAATGGTCAAGGGGGAAATAAACGATCAGAGAGTCAGTTTTTCTCTGGAACTAAGACCTGAAGGGTCTCTAGGCTGCAGGTTCCCCTGAAGGTCGTGGAGGTCGGCACCCACCACATGCCCCAACAGCACGTGCCCAAACCTCACTCCCTGACCGCCTCCCTGACGTGGCACATGCAGAAAACCAAGGAGGACAATCAGTGGGAACATAGTTTAAAGCCAGAACTACTGTCCGACTGTGTAAACAGGTGTTCTTTAGCTGTCTGCTGGATCCACGACTAGAATTTAGAACAGCAAGAAGAGATCACTGCATATATTTCAAGTAATCTTGAATAAATGTTCTAGATTGATGTCTAGGCTGAGTTCCTATAGCTTATAAGTTAAAGTTCTTCGGGAAAAGCTTGCAGATAATCTGTGCTGTCAGTGAAGAACAGGTTGATTTATTTTGCGCATAAACAAAGACTAGGGTTTTAATCCTCTAACACAAATTAAAGATTCACGCTTGACTAGCAAATTCCGCAACTTAAACACAGAGAGGGGCCAAGGGAAAGTTGGCAGAAATGGCCGCTGTCTTAGCAAACAGGCCACAGGTCCACTCAAGCAACAGGTGTCAATGTTCTGCACGATGCAGCTTAGCAAGAAGCATTGCATCCTGGAGGCTTTGTAAAGCCGGCGCTGCACGTATCCCTTGAAACCAGTGAAAAGTTTTTCGGTATTACACCTGAAGGACCTCTAATTTTAATGAAGATAACTTCCCGGTGTACCTCCAGAATAAACTGGCTAAAAAATCTCATCCCGAGGAGCCAAGTGGGTTAGCTAGGATTTTGGCTGCATGTTACAGTTGGAGAATGTCTGCCCAAACTAAGGAGCGGGCGTTCCAAGGGTCAGCTCTCCGGCCATTCTTACTGAGGGCCAGTCCGCATCCGGTTTCGGACGGAAGCGCCTTGTGTTCCTTTTTGTTCTCAAGAGGACAGGGCATCCAGTATCCAGAGCTGTTACATGTCATCGGGAACTAAGACAAGAAAGAAGGGGGGGAATCATCCTCCACCTCCATAGAACAGTTCCAACGGTCCCTTCCGAGCAGCGTGCGGAGCGGGTGTTGCGCCCAAGCTCAGGCCGAGTCAGCACCCAGTCCCCACAGGCAGCCCCGCCAGAGTTAGGGTCCACATGGCTCCCCATGCACCTCTGCCCGAGGTTATCACAAAACCACGCCCTCGCCTCCCAGCGGCAGGTGAGGCGAAGAGCATCCTTCTCTCCCCCTGAATGAGCAGGCCCTACGTCCTCTCAGCTGCAACAGCCAGAGCCCCCTGGCCTCAGACTCTGATTCAGGGCCCCTGTTATTACCACATCAGGAGTCAAAGGTGACAAGAATCCAAAATCTATGTGTTTTTTGGGGGGGAATGGTACTTCTTCGTCATTTTTACAAAATAACAATCTTCTGTAGCCAAAGCCAGCAGACGCCATAGCAATGGCATTCAGGAATGTTTGGGGTTTTTTTCCCCCAAGTTAACACCTTGAAATATGCCCTGAGGCTTTTCTCAGGGAAAGTTTTGTGCTGGTCCTAGAGGACATGGAGGAGTCTAGACACCAGTCTTCCAAGTCCTTCCTGTAGACACAGCACACAGAGCAGCATCCTGGATTCTCAGGGCTCTGAGAGCAACTGGGAGTGAGATGCCACAGTACGGAGTTGCTAAGGAGTGACTTTGCTGCCCCTAACAGGCCATCTTCCTACCCCCGGCCAGGACCTGCTGCACGACTTCCAATCAGATGAGAAACACGCACTGCTGAGCGCCTACTGAATTCACGGTCCTCTGCTGGGGAGACTGAACAGCATCCAGGCCTTTGCCCCCAAACTCGGGAAGCTGAAAGGCAGAGTTGGGGAAAGGAAGCAAACACAGACCTCAGACACGCACACACGGAGGTGGGGACTCAGCCCCGGGCTCAAAGCCGGGCTCCCGCACGCATCGCCCTGGTCACTGTGCTAACTCACCTGACAACAGGTAAGCGTTCGGCACATTGTCCCAAATTAGTTCCTTAACAAATTGTGAGTATGATTATCTACACGACACCCAGAAAGTAAGAGAACTCGAATGATCACTGCTGGCCTCCTAGGTTCCATAGTTATATATGGTCCCAATGCATCAGTTAACTCTCCTACCACCCCCAAGCACTGTACCATTACCAACGCCACTGATTTGGTAAAGTTCAGGTGACCCGTAAACAGCAATGCTGGGTTCAAACCTGGACTCTGTGAGACCCCAAACCCATGCTTGTTCCACGACAGGACACTGGGGGCTACAACCATGTCCAGTGGCAGCCACTAGCCAACGTGACTATTCGCATTTTAATTCGAATGAGTTAAATCAAATTAATTAAAAATCCAGTTCCTCAGCTGCACTAGGGCTTCAAAGCCGCATGTGGCTGTGGCCTCCAGATTGGACAGGGGCTAGGGACGCCCCTCTGGCAGAGAGTTTAACAGAAACAGTAACACTGTGTGCCCGAGACTGGTGGGTGCTAAAGACACAGAGGGGACCGAAATGAATCGGGGCACGAATGTCGCGACATTTATAGTCTGCAGTCTTCTCTCCTCATAGAATATTTAGGTGTTACTTTGAAAGAAGAAGTTAATGTACAGGAAATAACCTGACAGACGTAATTCAGCAAATACTGGCACACCCCAAGTGCAACCAACAAATTGTTCACCACTGGAATATAAATTTCTTGTTTGCCATTTTTCTCTTCTCTGTCTTAATACTCCTTGGTTTTATATTAAAAGCCTGGTAACTATTACACTGATTCGCAGAGAAACTTTAGGTATAAATACTTAAATTTTCTGAAAGATGAGAAGAAAACTGTACAAAAGAAGCCAACTGTGAATACAAGCATATACACAAAATAGAGACCCTAGAAATAGTCTTTATTCTCAGTGCCTCAGAGAGTCCCATTCAGATCTTTAAAGTCTGCTTTCTAGATCGGTGCATTTAAATTATAAACGCAGGTGATGCAGGACGGCAAACGGAGTCAAATGGGTGGCAAGTCTCTAAATATTCTTCCCTTTCACTCAATTTTGCTAATAAGTCTTAAACCAGAGCCAGTAGGATTGAATATTGCCTCGTGGCCCGCGATTCTGCACACCTTCCAGTGTCGTCCTGGAGGCCTGAGGCTGAGCGGTCCTGAGCAACGACCATTTCTGACGGGGTTCTGAGAAACTGGGCTGCCTGTAAACTCAGTATGATGGAAAATGCCGCAGGAAAAATCAAAAGATGGCCTAAAACAGAAGAAGAGCCTTAAAAAAGACAGAGCAGGGACCATTTCATTTTTATGTAACACATCTCCCTAGCATGAGAGAGCAAATGGTCTTAGCATTCCCGGAAAAACTGAGGGTAAAAGAGCCACATTCTAAGCAGAGGTCAGTTCTGCCAAGGACGTTCAGAACTGGGGCTGCGAACCCTAACAATGTCCGTTGCTTCCACGGTCTGCGTCATTTTAACTCTGGTGAGAAGGGGTAAGGAAAGAAGAAGGGACAACCCGTTTCAGCATGAAGTGAAAGAAGGCAGCCCGGGCGTGGCTTCCATCGCTGGCACACAGTCACGTCAAGGGCTACAGTCACTCACACTCCCGAGCAAAGGAAGATCGGTGTGTGGCTGGCGGGGGACAGACCCTGCGGCAGTTTCCCAATAGAAAAAATACAAAGTTACAAGCATGAAACACAGACGGAAAGGCAACCAAAAGAGACCCATCGGACATCCCTACATGAGCCTGATTTCACCCTGAATTTTCCTTTCTCTAAAAATGAAACTTAAATTTCTTCTTCTTCTAAAGACTCTTTCTTGGTCATACCTCAGTGGTTTCTAGTCAATACTTTGCCCCCTTAATCTCAAATTTACCAAACTTTAAATGGATTTTCAAACTTTTTTCCATCAAATAAATGTGCCTTTGAACTCTTTCTTTTTCTGACCAATTTACTTTTTGGCTCTCAAATGGTTCCTGTAGGAGCAACCCTTCTTACCTGTTTAACCATCCCTGTGATGAGCAGACAGCAGAAAGAAAATGGACTCACTCTGGTCAAGCTGCTAAATTACAAAAATCATGTAGGTTGAGGTATGAGGCAATGATTCTACGCTTGTTTTAAGGAGCCTGGGAACTCACACTTGGGAACTTTCCAGTCCTGCATCAATGCTTGGATACACATCAAACTTCCAGATAACCTTGTGGCTTCCCCTTGAAGGCCTAAGGAAAGAACGTTCATGTCTTCAGACAGCCTGACATTCGCTATATAGACCGCTGGTCATTTAGAGTGTGCTGTCCAACAGACCCACAGGCTAACAATGCAGTGCTGGTTCGTCTCCAGAATGTGCTCCTTACTACGGGAACTCTTCGCTTTTCTCTGGTCTTTGGAACACCCTAGGTATTGGCTAGTTGTCTTCACCATTTGTTTCTAGCAAAGCCTCTGGATTCTTTTCGAGTTCATTCAACACTTGTCACCATAAATCCTCAGTATCATTTTCTAACGGTTGAAGGACAAGGAATATCCCTTCCTACAAATAGTATACAATTCATTTCAGGAGATAAGTCACATATACATGGTATGGTGAAGAATAATAAAACCAGTTACTTGTCCATCACAGACCCCCTGAGGGTAGTGTTTACTGCATAACTGAGGTCATCAAAGAATTTTTTATTAGAACTGGCACTTAATTGGGATCTAAAATAAAGAGAAGACTATTATAAAGAAAAAAGACAGTGCTGGCTGGTGTGGCTCAGGGGATTGAGCACCAGCCTGAGAACCAAATGGTTGCTGGTTTGATTCCCAGTCAGGGCACATGCCTGGGCTGTGGGTCAGGTCCCCAGTAGGGGGCGTGCGAGAGGCAACTGGTCGATGTCACTCTCACACATCAATGTTTCTCTCCCTCTCTTCCCCCTCCCTTCCCATCTCTCTAAAAATAAATAAAATCTTTTTAAAAAAGAAAATGAAAACAGACAATAGCACAAACAAGGACCATTTTTGACAGGATTCCCAGAAACCATACTCTTTTTAAATTGCAGAAACAGAAATGGCATATGTTACATTTAGAAAACAGTGAGTAATCTAATTTGAACAGAGGGGAAAATATTTCTAAACTTTTTCATCACTGAGTTTTACCAACTGATTTTCCTACAATATTCAGGCCTGGAACTCTCTTCCCTCCAGTGAGTTAGCTATACTCATTTGAGGGAATCTATTTATCTCTAAACATAATCTTTCTACAATTCAGCATCTGCAAAATGCAGGTGAGAAGCATAGTGAAGCTCTTACCCACTGTAGGTCCCGGTCGGCGTGTGCCGACGGGGAGAAACCAGCCGGGACACAGAAACAGCCCTACCACCTCTACCGCCGTTGGTGTCGTGGGCGGATGGATTAAATAGCTGCCTCTATACAGCGCCCGCCCGTCACACGGCTGTGTCTCTCACCTGCTGGTTCATCCCCACGATTACCAGATTTTACCATCATTAGACCTTGGTGAGACCCACGTTGCCATCTCTACTAATGAGGCCATCCGGGGTTCAGTGCCACCTCTGGTCACCCCGTTGCAAGTGGCAGAGGCAGGGTTTTTACACCTGGCCTCTGGACACCACACACGCTCAACCTCTAACTCCGTGATCACCGGGGAAGAATCCAGACCTGTTTGGGTCGCGTTGTCCTTTCCTGCTGGTACGTCCCTAACTGATACCTCCCGCGACTCACAGGCAGAGCTGAGTCACCGTCCTCCCCTGCTGCACAGACGATTAAGTGGAAACACTAGACTACTATGCATGCCTGTCACATACTTCACACTGTCACTACCCCCTTCTCCCCATCAATTGATCGGCACATTAGTAATATTATTCACAAGATGCTGGAGCACTATAATTCCTCACCACTGCAGGGAAATACAAATTTTCCTGACTGATCAGCAGTAGTGATTTTAAACACCTGAAGATGTAAGTGCATGTCCAGCTGCCGTCCGTTCATTCAGGATGCTGTGCGCATGGCAGAGACTTCATTCTGTTGCAGGTACAACGGTCCACAGAAGCAGTGGTTGGAGATCATGCAGGTTGCTACAAATTTGCAAAGTAATTAAACAACTCCCGATTACAGGAATATCCACCCAGCATACATTACATCTCCTCTTATATGAGTTTTGACCTTGGGTACGTAAGCCACACAGCAACGTCTCAGCCCTGTAACCACCACTGGCCTGTAGATACCTGCCGAGTCTCCAGTGGGACCTCAACAGCTAAGGGAGGTCAGGGTGTTCTTCCCTCACGAAAGATCTAAACAACAATTCAAGAGCGAGAAAGAGAAAAAAAACTGTGGACTCCTAATTAAAGTTTGAATGGTCTCTTAAGTTTCTTAAAGATGAATAGCATAACAGAGTCTAATTTTCAAAGGGGGTCATTAATTTTCCTTAATTTGAAACTATATCTCAAATTATGTTTTATTCATATTCAGAACAGGACAAATGGAAGATCAAACAGCAATAACGCAGACCTCGCCATTGCCCAGCCCCCGAGGGAACCGTTACGCTGTGTTTTTTTTTTGTTAGCTGACCTTTTCCTTTTAATATTCATGAAGACAGACAATAATCCCATAGAATGATTTCAGGGACATACATCCTTGGTTCCTGCCTCAACATGAAACTCAAGCATACCGACCGATGTGACACAGGAAGGCACTTTCATTCCATCTTTGGTGCCAGCGACTGTCCGAGGAAATGAGAACCCCAGGAAGCGCCCCATTCCAAAGTGCGCACCGTCTTGTTCCTCATTTCCCTCCACCCACACAGGCTCTTCCTCCCTCGCAGCGAGCTCCGGGGCCATGGAGGAAAGTCAGAGGCCATGAACAGGAAGCACTCCACGTGCTAGCCAAGGGTATCAAAGGTGCTGAGAAATGAGAAGTCACTACAATGCACAATTCAGCCTCAGTAAATCGCCTTTAAGTTTCATGTCTGAGCCGGTCCTATCAAACGATGAGGCCCTGGGTTCGAGGCTGTGTTTATCCTGCAGCACTCATGAGTTTCATGCTGACTAAGAAAAACTACGTCAGGAGGCAAGACTGAGTCGTAGCTATTCGTGGTCTCTTGGTGAGACCCACAGCTGAGACACAACCTGATCGAAGGAAGGCAAGAGACAATCAAACGCCAAGGACTCCAGAGAAGCCAGCTGCCACGGTCCACCACGCCAGCCAGGCCACCAAGGTATAACTCGATGTTGGAACATTTGTTATTAGAATGGTCAACTTCCTGGAGCATGCGTTTACTGTTTTTCCAGCGACATGAGCTAAAATGCTATTGTATCCCACTTAGGGGTCACAGAGAGATAAAAGGCTAAGCAAACCCTGTCTTACACAAACTCTCCGTTTGTCCGCAAAGTGTTGCCCGGGGTGGTGGACCCTGCCCCATAAATGTAATGTGCTGTGATTTGGAGTCTAATTTATTTATAAGATCTAGTTTGTTTCTAAGGCTCAGAGGCCTGGGACCCTTGGCCAAAAGTCATTCTTTTAACTGACGGTATAATCCTCTAGAATGGGTATGTGTGGCCGGGTAGGACTCACACAGGACCAAAGCAGGAACTGCACAGCTGGTCCGCCAACCTTCAGCACCCAGGATGCGGCAGCGAAAGGCACGGACCAGCGCTGACAGCGGGTTCTGGTGCGGCGAGCCGATCGGGAGAACATCCGTTCATTGGGGGCTAGGACGGACTGCAGCAAACGATTAAAAAAGCCGTTACAAAGGCTCTCATTTGGGGCCTACGTGTGAATTTTGTCCCACTCTATGATAATCCCAAAACTCAGACTGCCACAGAAGTGACTCACTGGGAGACGGACAGAAGGACAAACCCTCGCACCCTCCGCGGTGCAAAGTCCCGCCGCAGGCGGGAAGGCAGGAGACCAGGGGAAAACAGCACGCCAGGCAACTGGGAAATAAAGTTCAGGAAACGCAAAGCTCGCCCGTAATTTCCACCTGGAGCCCGTCTCTGCCCCTTTTCTGTCTGCGGCCAGCTGTGCTGTTTAATAGGACAATTATTTGCTATTCAGATGTATTCCAATTATTTCTTTAAAAAAAGAAAAGAAAAAAAAAAAAAACCTTCTAGGGGATTATCAAGTTTCTCCTTCCTGGAAAATTTCTCTTCACTTTTTATTGCCTCATGAGGCCTCCACCAAGGTGATTTTGATTATGTAGAATTAAATTATTCATTATTAATAACAACCATTCTAAGGAGTAAAAACGTGGAGTGCTTATTGCTTTAATTCACGTATGGACAAGGAGAGTCAAATACCCTTGATATAAATTGGAAATTGGGCGGTGTGGGTAAAGGCCACAGGATAAGCAATTTCTGGCAATATGAACACGGAATGAAAGATGCGTGTCGGAGCGCCGGGGTCGGTCCCAACGAGGAGCAGCCCCGGCCGCCTCTGTGGAAACGAGTTTATTAAATTCCAGCCAGGGCCCCAGCCGCTCATTAGCTGGGGATCCTCTGGAGAGAAACACAGCGCTGCTTCTTTATCGGTTCTTTAAAGAAGCAAAAATAGGGTTTTGAATGTGATGGGTATAGGGGATGCCGATTTATTCAAAGATTTTTTTTTTTAATGCAAGCTCTTTGTGCTTTGGGGAGAAAGCACTCTGAGAGGTGTGTGTGTTTGACTGTGTGAGTGTGAGTGATGTTTTGATGCAAAATTCCCCATCGGGAAATGCCTCTTCTATTTGCAAGTACAATCGGCGTATCGAACGTACTATTTGCAAGTACAATCGGCGTATTGCACGTACTTGATGCCAGTGGTCTATCTCCAAAATTAAACTATTGCTCCGGCATTTGTTTCCCATCCTCCTCTTCTAGTGGAATTATTTATCAGGTATAAAAATGACTTTCTTGCCTGCGAACCAAAAGATTGAGGTTCGATTCCCAGTCAGAGCACATGCCTGGGCTGCAGGCCAGTTCCCGGCAGGGGATACATGAGAGGCAACCACACATTGCTATTTCTCTCCCTGTCTCCTTCCCTTCCCCTCTAAAGATAAAATAAATAAAATCTTTTAAAAAATGACTTTCTTCAGCTGATTCATTTTGCCTCATCTTTAGACAGGAAAAGCACTGAATCCCTCATGTGAAAGCCCAGGGCTGCTTCCCTGATTATGACACTTACACACCTCAGTATTCCTTCCAGGCCGACGATGAGTCATGTTTTCTATTTTTAAAGGTGCCCAAAAGGCAGGTGAGACCCCATCTGCCTCCTGGCACTCACCTGGAGGGAGCGGAAGCCAACCGTCCCGCCAGCACACCCTGGGGACTAAGGGTAGACCTGCTTCCCCCCAAACCAGATGATGTTTTCTTCGGTCCTCTGTCTCCCTGACATTTTTCTGATACACCTCCCTCTTTCCCTTGCAGAACTGCTTCCTCTGGTTTACACGGTAACACACTCACTCGGTCTTCCTGCCTCTAACGCAATTCCGGCTGCGCCCTGCCCCTCACGTACTGCATGCTGCCCTCGTGCCTGTCCCCAGGCCCAGCTGCACGCATCCTCCAAATGCGATCACTGGTCCGCCAGTCCTCTGTCATCCTCTAAGAAAATGCATCCTTGATTTAGTCTGCTACCACCTGTGTGCATCTGAAAATCAAATCTCTCTTGACAACTCATTCTTCATCCAATTCTAGGACTGTACCTTTACCATTCTATCCCGTAGATTTTTCTAGAAAAAAAGAATGGGGTTGTCACTTTTAACAGAACTAAATGCCCAAAAGATCAGCTTCCCAAATGCATTATTTGCTATCGCCTCCAGGAAAATGGTAATGACTGGGACATTAGTCAAAACGGAGGTAATGAACTATCAAGTTTTACAAGTGATTAGAGCATATTTTTCTTGGCTTTTGCCATATCTATTTTTTAAATAAAAATCATTAAGGTTCCTTCCTTGGTGGTGTACATGTTCCAGTTTTTATAAAATTTCATAGATGGGTTGTATGCCCTAAAACTCCCTCTCTCCTCTCCTGGCCTTGAAATCAGGAATTACCTGTGCTTACTCTGCACATTTCGGCAACACTCAGCAACGCTCGGTTAGCAGTGCCGATGGATGGATGAACAACACATGTATCTGTACAGAGAGCAGTGTGGCCAGGCCCAGGAAAGAGAAATTTCACGGTGAGTAACTTCAATTTCCTACCTGCTAACAGGACCAGCAGATGTGGGAGCCGGTGACCTCTCCCTCAGGCAGGTACTCTAGCCTAGAACTTCAAGTTGGGGTACACTAGGAAATCCAGGCCCCCCCAACAGGCCTGGCCTGCCTCTGACTTGAACACACAGTATTCCTGCCATAACCATGCATTTGGCAAATAACTTTGGTGCGTATATTTAATATGTCAATTACTGTTCTTACATTTGAAAGGCAACGTTTACATCTTCAGAAGGCACAAAGAGGGGGGACCATTTTAGTGGCATTTAAAGGATTTTATGAAAGTTCCTTTTGGGGCAGAACTGGTGTTTCACTTTAGGAATCTAACAAATATTTTAGAATGGCATTTCATTTGTTTTACAATGACATTTGGAATTAGAATAAAAGATCTGGAAAAGGAAATACAAGAAGGTTCCCTCCGCTGCCCACCAGATTCCTTGTATTTAGAGACGGACTGATCTATAATGTTCACAGAAGTCACAGAAATCATCATGGCACAGCACGGGGTCCGAGCCAGGGATGGCGGGCTGAAGCCCCCTGTTTGCCTCCTGAACACGCAAACCTACGGTGGATGCTCCACGGCTTCCAAATTCCTTTATTCAACGTGTCCTATGGAATCATATCTCGGTCTAGGCTGCTCATTATCATTCCATGGGCAGCCGCTGGGACAGGTGCCGTTTCACATGTGAATAAGAAATCAATGATATAGAAAAATGATAGAATTTTTAATTAAATCCTCTTTTTAAAGAGTCATTGGCTTTAAGTCCTTGAATGCCCGGGACACTCAGCCTGAGGTCGTTGCTGGCACCACCGTCCTCACGGAGCAGAAGCAGGTGGGACGTGGAGGCCAGCAGGACCCAGGGGAGGAAGCTGGGCAGGCCCCCCAGGCAGTGGGCGTCAAGTCAGAGTAGGTGTCAGTGTGCCTGGGGCGGAAGCCCCCTTATCATCGAAGGCCTGAGGGTTTGTCAGGAGTGATGCCACAGCCGCACAGTAGCCTCATGTGGGCACTGGTCTCGCCCCTCACTCCCCACTCCCCCTGGAAACCCTGAGAACCTAAGAATGCTCAGCTCTGTTTTCTCTGCTGGCGGGGGGTGCTCCATTCCGAAGTTCATTAACCCCTATTTCCAAAGCTGTTTGGAGCTAACATAAAATGAGGTCCAGCCACAAAACAAAATACCAGAACATTCGAGGAATGCATCATGCCAGAATTACAAATTCCAACAGGCAATGGTATTGCACTCTATGAACCAAAAACCTTAAATTACTGTAAGGTACCTATTAGATGTACGTGAAAAGGTCTTATCCATAGGGAAAGAATAAAAGGTTAAAGAGAACCAAGCAGAAGTCTCAGGTGCAAAATAGAACATTAAAATAAGGGGCACACAACAAGGGTGTGGTCGCCAGATCACGGTGTGCCCACCCTCCCCACACTGTCAGGAACGAGTGCGCCCCCCACCCCTTATCTTTGGGCTCCACGTGGGACTTGTTTTGGCCACGGTGATGTTTTAGGTATGACTTAAACTATGTCTGTGTGGTCGATTTTATCTTCTTGGCCTTCTGCTATCAACAAAGCAAGAATGTGCTGGGGGTAGGCAACTGGCCCCAAGAGGAAGATGAAGGTACAGGTTTCCGAAGCAACAGCGCGGATTAGTTAACGGTAGCCCCGGTGTGGCGCAGCAGATCTCTGGGTCCACTCACCGTGCGGAACTGACACTTCACACCAGTCAAACAACATTCCCGTCTTCCCCCAGCAAGCTGTCTCCCGCTCCCGGGAGCTGGACTAGTTCAGATTCCTCCTAGACGTGGAATCGGCAGCGTTTGTCCTTGTGTGTCTGGCTTGTCTCACCGAGCGTGGTGTCCCCTGCGTTCACCCACACCGTTGCGCCCGGCAGGATCTCCTTCCTTTAGGCAGGGCGGTGTTTCCCCAAACGTATACATCACATCTGTCAATTCACCCAGCAGACGCTCAGGTCGTCTCTGTGCCTGGCTGGTGTGAATGATGCCGCCGTAGTCGTGGGAATGCGGAGATGCCTTCAAGATCTTCATTCCAATCCTCTGGGACAAGCACCGCCATGTGCCATAGCTGGGTCATACGTGATAATACTTCTGTTTCTAGTTTTTCAAGGAACCTCCATACCGTTTTCCACAGCTGCTGCACTATTTTACGTTCTCAACAATAGTGTACGTACAAAGTTTCCATTTCTCCACATCCTCACCGACACTTGCTACCTTTTCTGTTTTATTTTGCATACTAACCGTCCTACAGGTGCTTCTCGATGCAGTTTTTATTTTAATTTCCCCAATGATTAGTGACTCATATTTTGATTAAAATTGCTGCTCAGTAGGTCATTCTGCCTCTTCCATGAGGCAGCGGCACTCAGTGACAGCCCCCACCTTGTCTTCACTGGGTCCCCAGGTATCTGAAATGCCAGAGGTACCCTCCAACACACGCACCCTCCTCAGCCTCCACCTCAACCAGTACCCGCAGCTGGCCTTCACCACTGACCAGCTGCTGAGACCCGGGCCCTGGAGTCTGCGTCCAACTCCTTTAGGTCAGGCCGCAGAAGGGGAGACTTTGCGTGAAGTGATTGACTGAGGGTGTATCTCGGGCTGAGGGGAGTGATGGAGGCAGACAGAGCTGGGGGATGGGCGGGATCAGGCTCAGCTTGGGACCGGCCTCCTCTGCCCCCAAAGGGAGTGAAGCCCAGGCCCCACATCTTACTGTCCCGCCAGCCCCACTGGGGACAATGAGTCAGGGGCTGATGTTGGCCGGGGTGGGCGGGGAAGAGCTAGCCGCCTGGTGGGGCAGCTCTGGTCTGAGCAGCGGCCCCTCTGCCTCCACCGTGACAAGGAGCCCCGATGAAGCAAACACGAGGTCCCCTCTAAGTATGTTAGGGATGCTGAGAAGTCTGCCTAGTTGGCTAGTCACTGCTAGTGTGTGTGTGTGCGCGCACATGTGTGTGTGTGGACAAGGAGAAGACCATGGGGATGGGGAGAAATGGGGAGAGTCCTGGTCATCACGCTGACCCAGACCCCACACCGCTGGTACCTGTCTGAGCAGGTGAGGACCCAGCACAGGGAAGGCCCCAGAAGTGCCGCAAAGGTCCACTGTAATCATGGTCGCTTTCCTGAGGACGGTTACAGAAAGACAAAGAAGACAAAGGTGGCCTCTTCGTGAGGAGATACTCAAATCCCGCCCTCGGCTTTAACCTGCCCCCTACACCTGTCTGGCCTGCACGGTTGTCCCGCCCCCCCACCCCCCCACCCCCCCGGGAGCCGAGTGCTCTCTCTGGGCCTCAGTTCCCTTATCCGAAAGTCACAATTGTTATCACTTCATTGCACTGGGACGCTGATGGTTAAGACAGTTCTCCTGGCTGGAGCGCAAACATCCCCCTCGCACTCTCCGGCCGGGGAGGCTCCACATTCCAACCAGCTGCCTCAGTCTCTAACTCTGCGTGAAGACAGCACGGTAAATCCATGGAGTTGCGGCCTGGGACAGCCGGGGTGGTCAGCCTGCTGGGTGGTGGACCGGCGTGCTCTCAAGCCAAGCCTGAGCCCGCATCCTAGAAGGGACCACCTGAGCACACTGAGTCAAAGGTGCCAAAGGGATGGACACGCACACCCCGACACCTGCACCTCACGCGGCACGGACGGCATCTCCTATTTGTTTCTTGTCCACGCGTCCCCGCTGCCGGAGTGATTTACTCCCATCCGTCTGGTGGCCCAGGCGACCCTCACTCTGTCCCACAACCAAGGTCCCTTTCCTAGGAAATGTCCTTCCCACAATAACTCTTGCAGAAACAAAAAATACCCCTTTAAAAGTTTCTAACAAACTTGTATCCAACTTACCCCCCCCCCCGAATACTCTTAGTTTCATTTCTACTGAGAGGAAATCTCCAATGACCTTGGAGGATGGTTTCCCCGTCTCTCCGCCTAGTGAAGTGGCTACCACACACCCCACTTCCTTTTTACCTGAACAGGTTGGAAGTGTCTCAGAGCCCAAGGGTATGAGCAGAACATCAGTTTTAAAAACACAGCCGTACAGTAATGTTTCATGTCATGCTGAAATAATGTCTTTTAAAAATTAAGTAAATGTGGTTTTACAAAACTGTATGATAGTTTCTCCTCATTCCCACTTTGGGAACTTCTGAAACCTTCCCTATATAATAACCTTTGACTTCTCCGAAAGCTCATTTGAAAAGCATGGTTGCTCTGTATTTGTGTTTGAGGAAATATTCTAATACAGATCTCCGCACAGGCCTTAATGAGCGCCCAGGTGGCTTCAGATGAATGTCAATCAACGTTCCTTCCTTCCCATCAAATGCTGACACGTGGGCGTAAGCAAGGAGAAGGAAGTCGAGGTTTTCGGTGACCTTCTCAGCAGCTGGGCTAGCTTTCATCCGACAGCTCGTTAGTGCAAACAGGCTGGTGGACAAGGTTACCCCAAACTGAGAAAATGAGCCAAATACATCATTTGCATACTAATTTAATGATATTCAGTGTGCCATTTGGTGTTCCTAGAGGGACAGAAGAAGAAGAAACTGCAATTGTCACAATCATTAATGGTTTAAAGGAAACCGCAGATTCTTGTAACACTTGGGATGCTGAAGGAATCTGCATTTAGTGCAGAACAGGAGGCCAGCTCTGTGGCCATCTTACCTGAGGTTACCTCTTCAAGGGGCCAAGGACCTTCCATTGCAAGGGTGACACGCTGCAGAGCTTCTCACCCTGATGACATCGTCATTGCCCATGACGATGACAATCGGGTGTGTGGTTTACTCCTTGGCGCGTCGATGTGGCTGCAGGCCAGGGTGTTGGAGTGTAACTCTCCTCATCCCTTGGCACCCGAATCCTGCAGCTCCCATGGCTGGGCCTGCTGACCCTCGACTTCTGCCCAGATCCCACGGTAGATTCTGGGCTGACTCGGCCCCTGGCAGGGGGACTGCGTGGGTTGGCATAGCGTCTTACCACTTAATACTCAAGCAGCCATATTATTAGTCTCGTTTTCCTTTTCCCACAGGGTCCAGGAACCAGGTTGGATGGCTTTCCTGAGGCTGCCGTGACAAAGTGCCACTCACTAGGTGGCTGAAACCACAGAAACGTACCTTTCTGGAGAACAGCAGCCCGAAAGCAAGGTGTGGGTAGGGCCACGTTCCCTCTGAAGGCTCTAGGAAGGAATCCTTCCTGGGTCTTCCAGTTCTCGTAGTTACTTAAATCCTTGGTGCCCTTGGCTTGTCGCCGCATTCCTCCAACCTCTGCCCCCATTTCCACGGAAATGACATCTCTGGGCTCCTCTGTGTCATCACATGACAGGAGTCATTAGATTTAGGACCCACTGTTATGACGCTGTCTTAGCTAAGACTCTCTTTCCGAACAAGGTCACGTTCTGAGGTTCTGAGTGGACATGAATTTGAGATAAACACCCCCACCCTGCGCGCAGGTAACCCCTTTGTGCTGGTGGCACTCACTTCACTAACAGGTCCTCTATCTCGCTTCTTTGGGTCCTAATTTCTAGTCTGGTTTCTTCAGACAAATTTGGCCTCTTTCTCTGAGGAGCTGAAGAACCGTACCTGACCCTCAGCACCAGGGACCAGGAGCAGGTGCAGGCCACTCCCTCTGACATGCACCAGCCTTCTGAGTCCAGCCTCCAATGCCACGATCTCCAAGCACGAGACCGTCAGTGCAACAGAGGTCCTTGGGGACTGCGGACATCCTTGTCATCGCCTGCCCACCCTTCAGACTGCGTCATGTTGCTTTGCGCTGAGCTCAGCTCCGCTGCAGCCCCTGCCGGCCCCAGCCTCTGCTGCCCCGTGGCCGTCATCCAGGTGGAAGGCCGCCCAGAAAGCGAGAAATCCCAGCAGGCCCCTTCGACGCCATCCTTTCCATATAGTCTCTCCGTGAAGGGCTTCCTAAGTTTTAAAACTGAGCTCTGAAATACTTCAAACAGGCAGAACATTCAACGCGTACTTGAAAATAATCCATGTGCCCATATGCTCTAACGGTCTGCCTCTGCACATTTACATCTGCCCACGGAGGGGAAGGGAACCTTTGTCTGGGCCTGGGGCAAACCCATGGTGGTCAGGGACACCCATGTGGCGCTTGGTGATGAAGACCTCATTTTGTTTTTTAACATTACGTAGTTAGAGTAGGAAGAGTAAGTACTAGGGAAGTAGTAGCCAAGGTGTTAAATATGAAATAGGTATAAAATACCCAGCTATTATTCAAATTATAAATGAGAATTTTGAGGCTACTATGGCTGTACATTTCATGTTAAATATCAGGCTGGGTGCTGGAAATATCTGTATGCAATTCCCGAACAAGAACTTTTAATGTCTTCAAATATTTGATAGTCACCTTTGAGAGTTACCTTTGATAGCAACTTCAGTAAAAATGTAAAGCAACTTTTCTGAAACCTCAAAAATGTGCAACAGTTGGAATTTGGAATTACATTTGAAGAACTTAACAGCATCTCCATGTCTTTCCTGGAGAAATGTCATATTGAAATGTCTCGAGATAGAAAAAGATTCTAAACCTCCCTGACCTTTTTCCCCATCGAGCACTTCAGAATCAAGGCGAGCCCTCCTTTTCAGGACCCACATGCACCGCCGGAGCAGTTACTCCATGGCCAGCGTAGGCGGCAACGTTGGAGGCACTTCCACCACAAACCGGGAGAATCAGATACGGATAGGCGTGTGAAGAGAGGTTCAAAGACGCCTCTAGAGGTTGTAGCCACTCAGATTCCTCCCCTCCAGCTTGTGCCTCCCTGCTGCCCCCAACCGGGTACGCCCTGGGCTACACCCACGCCACTCAGGACACCAGACACCAGCCCCCGCAGGAGCACTGGGGGAAGCACTCGCCACTGTTCCGCTGATGCAAAAGTCACATCCAGGCAGCGGGGGTCTTCCCCTCCTCACGGCTGGGCTTGTGGGGACCACAGAGTGCCCAGCAGGAACCTGCCCCCTCACCCCCCACTCAAAGCAGCCGGCGGGGAGGGGGAAGCCTCTCGGGGCCATAGCCACTGACACCTTGTATAGCTAATCCTTTTTACAATGCTCCTCACCCAGAGTCGTTTGTTGGAAAATGTTCTGAGATTTTTCTAGACAGCGTCTCTATTTGCCCTCCCTTTAAATTGTTGTTACCCCAGAAATAAAATTCCAGGGGGACTGTTATTTCCTCTGTTACTCTAATCATTTTCCTTTATAGGTAATCTGTCTCTTCTCTGATTTAAGACTTTTCTGTCTGTCTTTAACATTCTACAGTTTTCCTTTGATTCACCTAGCATGAATTCATTTTTAACATATGCTGCTCTGGGTTCAGAAAACAATTTGCTAATTTTTTAACAAACTATTGTGTAATGTAAAAATAATGAGATGCATGGATCTCAGGAAACCTGCTGAGTTCCGGCACATGGAAAATCCACTCTCTCATCACGACGAGGAGCAATTCCAGCCCCACAGGAAGCTCCTCCCTGCTCCCCCCAAGTCACTCTGTCCCCTATGCAGCCACCACTGTGAAGCCCGTTGCCACAGCTGAGTGCCGCCTGTCCCGGCATCTCTTATCAATGGAGTCACACCGCTGTGCGCCTTGGTGGCTGGCTTCACCTGCTCACAATAATTTTTGGACGTGGGTCCGTGTTCTGTGTTTATCGGTAGTCCATGGCGTCTTGTTGCTGACTCCTTATTCACAATATAAATATGCCACAACCTGTTTATTCATGTTGATGGACATTTGGGTTGTTTTCTTTTCTTGGCTGTTATAAATTCAGCTGCTTAAACATTCTGATTCAATTCATTTTTTACGGACATCTGTTCTAGTTTTCCTTGTGTAAATAAATGCCTAGGAATTTTAGGGTAGAGAAATGTTTAATATCACAAGAACCTGTCGAAAGTTCTCCAAGGAGGTTACGCCAGCTTGTACGCTCATCCGCCAAGTACAAGTTACAGTTGCTTCGAATTCTCACCAATATCTGCTCCCATCAGTCTTTTTAATTTTAGCCATTTCTGGTGAGAATGGAAAGACACTTTATGGTTTAAATTTGCATTTCAATGATGATTCATGATTTGAGCATCATCTTATGTATTTATTGGACATTTGTATAACTTATTTTGTAAACTGTTTCAGTATCCTCATTTCTAATTAGGTTCCTATTTTTATCAGTCCAAATTCTTTGTATACTTTGACGTGATTACTTAGACACTGCAAAAACTGCCTCCTAGCCTGTAAGCTTGGATCCATTTTCTTCATTATAATTTTTAATGGGCAGAAATGTTCACTTTTGATGAAGTATAATTTACCAATTTGTCTTCCTTCATTGTTCTTCTTTTATCAGTCTGCTCCTTCCAGTTCTTTTACATTTCCATATATATTTTAGAATCAATCATTTTCTGTCCCCAAAACAAAAGCCTGCTGCAAAGTTCACAGACATATTTTATTAGCTGGCTCTTGAGTATCTTTTGCTTTTTTTCATTCTAATATAACTAGTATTTTTTTAATTTACTTCTTTACATGTAGAAACAAATTCATTTTTAATATTGTGCTTATTAACTGAACCTTTAAGTTCACTTGTTAGCTCTATGAGATTTTTAAATAAAAACATTTCTACCTCTTCCTTTCTGATCTGAGTGACTTTTTACCTCTTCTTCCTCAATGTCACTGGCTCAGACCTCCAGGACAATGAGAATAGAAGACACAAGCATGAACATCCACAGCTCATGTCCAATCTTGGTGGAAGGCAAGCAATATTTCAACATTATTAGGTTAGTTATAGCTTTTCTTTTAGCTGCTTTTAATGCAAATGAAGAAAGTCCCTTCTAATCTGACTTTACTAATTGTTTTGTATCATAAAGAAGTATTAATTTTGTCAAATGCTGTTTATGGATTTTAAAATCACATGATTTTTCTCATTTAGCCCATAAATAAACAGTAAGCTGTTGCTCATCCCTGAATGGCTCTTCTGAAATTCAGGTTTTGATTTGGGGTGGGACAGTTATTTTTGCTTCTTTGTTTCTGTTTTTTAATCAGTTATATATACACACATATATAGATTATGGTCTAATATTAGTGTGCTGTGAAGAGGTGAGTTTTACATCACCTTAGTCCATCCTGCTGCAGGAGTTTGACTTGTCTGTAGAAGTTTACATTTTGGGATGCAAATATTTCCTGAAAATAATAAGTCTTTTTGGCAATTGCTTTGGCCGTTTTAATCAGGTTGTCCCGAACAAAGCCTATCCACGAAGAGGTCCCGCAGGGGCCACCGCTGTCATTCAGAAGGTCAGTGAGCAGTGACATGAGCTAATCTTGTCCAGTCTGATGGGTGAGACTGTTTTAGGATCAGAACAGTCAAGAAGAAGATAAACAACCTCTAATTTTTCCTTTCTTCAGGGGCCAAAATCAATTAACAGCCACATGCCCACCAACATGGCGATATTCCTCTAGTTCCCATTAATTAAATGATGTTATTTAGGAGTTGAACAGGAACATTTGCTAAGCACCGAGTAAGTGCCAAGGGGACCTGGGTCCTTCAGGCTGGAATTCACATCCTTCCATAGAAAGGTAGGGGTGTCTGCAAAATACTGATATAGGAACTAGTGCCAGAGGTACCTTGTACATGTGACTTGAAATAAGGAGGGACTGAGATGTTCCTCGCCTCTCGGAGCAGAGGTCATACCGGGAAGAGTGTGCCTCTGTGTATTGAAAATAAGGAAGTAAGGCAAGGGCATTAAACACTTCCTAAGGCTGCTTCTGGTTCTGACAGTGTGGGATTCTGGAAGGTTGTCCCAGACAACTTCAAGATTAAACATCTGCAAAGAGGGAAAAGGAAGGAAAATGAGAGAGGAGATTCACGTTGAGACGGTCCGTGTGAGGCTCCGTGGCTCGAGGTGTGAGTCCCCCGACTTCTCTGCTACCTTCACAACAGGGATTCAAGAAATGTTCTGGGAATCTATACGGTGCCACCCTGCAAATTCACTGCAGGTTGAAAGAAGCGACTCATATGGTATTTCATGCTGCTGCTCACAGCAGCATTGTTGACAATAGCCAAATGATGGAATCAGCTCAAGTGTCCATTGGCAGCTGAATGGATACACATGGTAAAACACCATTCGGCCTCAAAAACGAAGAAAATCTGACACGCGTTACAACATTGCACAAGGTGAAACAAGTCTGCCCCAACAGGGCAAACACTGTGTGGTTGTCAAGTTCATAGAGATAAAAAACAGAATGGTGGTTGCCAGGAGTCAGGGGGAAGAGAACAGCAGTGATTGCTTACGGGTACAGAGTCTCAGGTCGGTAAAATAAAAAAATATTCCGCAGATGGGCAGAGTTGAGGGTTACACAACAACAAAAACTAACTCAACGCAACTGAGTAGTACACTCTAAAGTGGTTAAAGTTGTAACGTCTATGTTACATGTATATTGCCACAATAAAAACATAAATAAAATTTTAACACAAAAATAAAAGGGTTTTATTGGGATACACTCACTTCCTGGAGGTCTAGTTAAAAATGTCAAGATTTGAGAGGCATGTGCAATCGGGGTGTTCAGCCCGTCAGCTGAGCTGTTTCACCTCTACCTTCACGGTACAGCTGCCTGACACGGCCAGGTGGCTTTGAGCGACTGTATTGCCTAGTTCTCTGTGAAAGCATTTTATTAAAGAGGGAACGCAGCCAAGGTCCATTCCATTAATTTGTTCTTTATATGATTGCCTGCTATTTTTCAGGCACAAAAGTGTACAAATAAAATGACAGAAACCTTTTTTGAGAAGTTCAGTCAGCTAAGATACTTCTGTCCCCTGTGTCACCACCATCGCTGGCTTGTGACTCTCCCAATGCAAACACATGTTTTCAAAAGGAAGCTTGAAAACTACCTGTCACCTTTCCAGTGTGCCTACATGCAAGACAGATTTTAGCCTATTTCAGCCAAAAACACTTTCGAAGCAGAAAACCTGATAATGTGACGAAAGGAGCGGGTGTGTGAATCCTTTGCAGCATTTTTCACAACCGCGGCATCCTCGGGTGCAGAAGTTCTCTCAAAATGTCAGCAAGGATAAAAATCGACATTTGTCAGGCAGCCCCTACTTTTCCAAAAACAATGCACACTTGTAATATGTGAAAATGTCTGTTAAATTACCATTTCTGAAAAGTGTTGTATTGAGTTACAATGTCTACACCCTATCTGTGAAATGAATATACCCAAATTCTCTCTGCCACACTGCGGGTGATTCTACCAGGTGGGTGTTTCAACTGCATTAACATTGCAGTGACGTCAGCTTCATGGTGGCATAAGACGTCCCTTGCGTTTGTACCCGCCCCCCCCCACTGCTCCCACAACAAATATTCAGCATCCACCCATGGACAAAATGCCCCGAGGGATCCGTGGGCTGTACCCAGGAGTCTCACCCACCTGTACGCCTGGCAATAAGCGTACAGAATTGGGTCACAGCTGTGGACCCCCAAGCGGCCCATGAACCAGTTCCAGCCTCTCTCGGCCACGGTCCAGGAGCCCTGGGGGAACACTGACTTAGAATCAGCCACAGAGGAGAGCCTCGGTGGAGGGTCAGGCCCGCAAAGGGAAAGATTCAAACACCATTGAAGCAAAAATGCATGAGATTGGATGCAGTGAGCAATTTGTAAGAGGAGCAGTTTGGCCTTTCCCACGTCGCCCCTCCCCAAAGGTGGCGCAGTTTAGGGGAAAGAGAAATGGATCTTTCTCTGAACCTGATCTCTCCCATAGGTGAAGGGGAGAGGGTGTGAGTGAGCACCCTCTTCCCCAGCTCTATGGGATGTGCCAAGGGGCTCATTTCTTTCTTGCCCCGTCCAAAAAATAGACTCATGAGCTGCCTGCAGGGACCAGGAACAGGCGGGGAGAGGGGCCAACAGGACTCCAGAGGACATTGAAGGGACACAGAGAGACCATCCCCACCACAGAGTCAGTCCATCAGGAAGCCTGTCCCAGAGCCAATGGAATGCCTCACCTACACCCCCCCACCCGGGGCCAGCCTCCTATGGGCACACTGCTGATGGGGGCGGCCAGAGCAGGCTTTGACAGATGGCTGGTGAACACGCCCAGAGAGCTGTCTGAATGTGCAGGCAGTGAGAAATCACAAACGTGAGCTCAGTGCTGCCCGGGAGGAAGCAGAGAGGCTGTCAGCACTCAGCCCAGTGTGGGGAGGTGCAGAGGGGGCAAGCAAGTTTGGAAGGCCTGCCACGGAGGGAGCAAGAAGCATGGGGCAGGTAGCTGCGCTAACACAGGACTCTCTCCATCAAAGATGCTCTGGTGGGGGGGGGGGGGAATTGTACTTGAACAACAACCAAAAAAAAAATTTTTTTTAAAAAGGTGCTCAGTAAAGATCCGTGGAGGGATTGCTATTGCAAGTGTGAGCACAGCAAGCCCACACTTCAAGGAATGTGAAAAACCAAGATAGCATGAAGCCACAAAAGGATCGCAATTCTGGTTACCAAACAAAAACATGGAGATCTGTATTTACCTGCTAAAGAACTCAAAATAGCTATTTTAAGGAAACTCAATGAGCTGGCAAAAAAAAATAATAATAATAATAACAGAAAGACAATTCAATGAAATCAGGAAAACATGCACAAACAAAATAAAGATTTTGATATGAGATAGAAATCACAAAACGAACCACACAAAAATTCTGGAGCTGAAGAATACAAGCGATAAAGTGAAAAACTCGGTAGACACTACCGTTGTAATAACTGTGTGGGGTGCCAGGTGGGCACTGGAAGTACCAAGGGGAGCACTTTGTCAAGTAGATGACTGTCCAATCACTTTGCTGTACACCTGAAAGTAATACAAAGTAAGACTGAATGTAAACTGTAATTGAAAAATAATTTTTTAAAAAATGCAATAGAGAACATCAACATCAACTGGATCAAGCAGAAGAAAGACTCTGTGAGGCTGAAGATGGTAACTTTAAAATCACCCAGTCACAGGAGAACAGAGGAAAAAAATGAAAGAGTAAAAACTCCTGTGTGATCTATGGGGCTCCTTTAAAAGAATGAATATGTGAATTATTGGGGCCCCCAAAGGAGAAGACAGGGAGAAGGAGGCAGAGAGCTCTTTAAAGGAATAATGGCTGAGACTTCCCAAGGCTGGGGTGGGATTTGGATATCCACGTTCATGACATAGGGTGGCTGGGTAAATTTTAAGAAACAAGGCGCAACTATATGCTGCCTTCCACGGACTCACTTTGACCAAGGACTCCCCAGGCTCAGAGAGAAGAGGTGAAAAAAGAACTCCCAGGTAAGTGGAAGCCCAAGGAAAGCAGGGGGACCTATATGTATATCAAACAACACAGGATTCAACCGAAAACAGGAACGAGAGACAAAGAAAACCATCATATAATGATAAAGAAGTCAAGTCATCAAGAAGTTATGATAGTCACGGATATATATGCGCCCAACATCAGAACACCGGAGAACTTTAAGCAAAGAGTAACAGTTCTGAAAGAACAAATAAACAGCAACACTACAACAGTAGGGGACTCCCTCCCCCACTTTCAACAACGGACAGATGGCCGGAGCAGAAAACCAGCAAGGACGTATCGAACACTCTCACACTGTGGGTGGGGATGTAAACTGGTGCATCCACTACGGAGAACAGTGTGGAGGTACCTCAAAATGTTAAAAATACAAATACTGTATGATCCAGCAATCCCACTTCTGGGGGTCTATACAGGGTCTCAGAAAGACGTGGGCATCCCCGCATTCACTGCAGCACTGTCCTCGGTAGCTGAGAGGGAAACCACTAAAGCATCCGTTAGCGGATGCATAAATGAAAAACACATGGTACGCACACAGAACGGGAATTGACTGAGCCATGAAAAGAAGCAAATTCGGCCATCTGCCACAACACTGGAGACACCTTGAGGGTGTATGCTAAGTGGAAAAGTCAGATGGAGAAAGACAAATATTGCAAGATCTCAGTGACGAGCGGAATCTAAAAAAAGCCAAACGAATAGAAGCAGAGTAGAATGGTGGTGACGAGGGGCTGGGGGGTGGGGAGTGGAAGTGGGTTAGTGCTGGTCAAAGGGTTCCTGCCTCGTTTATCAGAAAAATGAGTTCAGGTGACGCTATGTAAGCATGGTAATTAGAGTTAATGCAGTATTACACCCTGGCAAGTTGCTAAGACGGTAAATTTTTAATGTTTTCATCACACAAAAAAAGTAATTCTGTAACATGATAGAGTGTTAGGTCACACTATGGTGACAATCGCTTTGCAATATATATATGTATGAAATCAATGCATTGTACACTTGAACCTTACCTGGTGTCATGTGTCAGCTGTATCCCATACAGCTGGAAAAGTCATTTCATATATTGCTTCTCTGTTAGTAACTCTAAAACATTCTTTAAAGCTGATTTTAATAATTTTAGTCAGCAAATGTAATTATCCATCGTGATCCAGATACTAAGTTAGATACAAATTATTCAAAGAATGACAGATTCTATTGTGTATGGATTAGAAGTATTTTTGTACAAATCTGGGAAATTAATATAATTAAGTGATTCTTGCTTCATGAATAGTGAAATATGAAAGTAATTGAGAGACCTTAGTGATGTCAATCTCAGCACTATATACATACATTAAAACCACTTTAGCAGAATAGCTAAATTAATTGCTTGGTGTTTTGTTCTTTTCTGTTCTCACTGAACACTCTCTGCTAAAGAACTAAAAAAATAGCCAAAAATTAGCAGCCAGGAGCTTAAGAAGGAAAACCAAACAATATAAAGAAACATTTCAGTGAATTTTAAGTCAGAATGAAGATTATCTCTAAACCTGTTTACAAAGACACTTCTATAAAGCACCGAGTCACACCGCAACCTATTTTTACTAATAGGAAGCTTCCAAAAAGTCAGCGTTTCCAGAACAGCAACACTTTAACTTGAAAGCACAAGCTCCTTTCTAAACAAAAATGTTTCTTTGTTGCTGCTCTGGAAGCACAAGAT
>PVKU01000934.1:0-35000 GCA_004027475.1 Anoura caudifer
CTGACACCAAAGACATACAGAGAATTGTAAGAAAATATTATGAACAGCTATATGCCAACAAACTGGACAAAATGGACCACATGAATAAATTCCTAGAAACACACACTCTTCCAAAACTAAATCAGGAACAATCAGAGATTCTGAATAAACAGATTACACCTAATTAAATTGAAGCAGTAATGGAAAAAAGTCCCAAACAAACAAAAGTCCTAGACCAGATGGCCTCACAGATGAATTTTACCAAAATTCCAAGACAATCTAGCACCTTTCTTTCTCAAACTATTTCAGAAAACTCAAGAGGAGTGAAGGCTTCCAAGGTTATTATACAAGGCTAGTGTTATCCTAATTCCAAAACCAGATAAAGACACTACAAAAAAATTATAGACAACTATCCCTCAACAGAGGGATAAACAGAGATGCTAAACTCAACAAAATACTAGCAAGCCAAAAACAGCAATGCATCAAAAAACCATACATCACAATCAAGAGGGATTTATTCCAGGAATGCAAGGTTGATACATCATTCACAAATCAGTAAATGTGATTCACCACGTAAACAAAATGAAGGATAAAAACCACATGAGCACATCAATACATGTAGAAAAAGCATTTGATAAAATCCAGCACCCTTTTATATTAAAAACTGTCAGCAAAGTGGGAATAGAGGGAACATACCTAAACATAATAAAGGCCATATATGACAAACCCACTGCCAGCATCATACTCAATGGGCAAAAGCTAAGAGGGTTCCCCTTGAAATTGGGAACAAGACAGGGATGTCTGCTTTCCCCTCTCTTATTCAACATACTACTGCAAATCCTAGTCTTAGCACTTAGACAAGAAGAAGAAATAAAATGTATCCAAATTGGAAAGGAAGAAGTAAAGCTGTCTTTATTTGCAGATGACATGATAGTGTACATGAAGAACCCCAAAAATTCCACCAAGAACTATAAGAACTGATAAATGAATTCAGCAAAGTAGCAGGATACAAAATTAATATCCAGAAATCAGTTGCATTTTTATTTGCTAGTAATGGACTAACAGAAAGGGAAATTAAGAAAATAATCCAAATTATAATTGATTCAAAAACAATAAAATACCTAGGAATAAACCTAAAGAAGGATTTGAAAGACCTTTACTCAGAAAATCATGATGCTGAATAAGTGGAAAATATGCCTTCTTCATGAATAGGAAGAGTTAACATCATTAAAATGTCCATACTACCTAAAGTAATCTGTAGATTCAATGAAATTCCTATCAATATTCCAATAACTTATTTCATAGAACTAGAACAAGTATTTCAAAAATTTATATGGAACCACAAAAGGCCCTGAATAGCAGCAGCAATTCTGAGAGAGAAGAACAAAGTTGGAGGAATCATGCTTCCTCATATCAAATTATACTACAAGGCCATAGTAATCAACACATCATGGTAATGGCATAAAAACAGACACATAGATCAATGGAACAGAATAGAGCCTAGAAATAAGCCTACATGTTTATAATCAATTAATATTTGATAGAGGAAGCAAGCACATACAATGGGCTAAAGATAGTTTATTCAACAAATGGTGTTGGAAAAATTGGACAGATACATGCAGGAAAATGAAACTAGACCACCTTCTTATATCACATACAAGAATAAATTCAAAATGGATTAAAGACTGAGATGTCAGACCCAAAACCATAAAAATCATAGAAGAAAACACAGACAGCAAAATCTCAGCGTTTGCTCGTAGAAATACTTTGTTGGATATATCTCCCCAGGCAAGGGAAACAAAAGAAAATAAATAAATCGGAGTACATCAAATGAAAAAGTTTTTGCATAGCAAGAAAAAAATAAAAAGAATAAAAGAAAACCCATGAAATGGGAGAACATATTCACCGATACATTTGATAAGGGGTTCATATCCAAAGTTTATAAAGAACTTACAAAACTCAACACCAAAAAATGAACAACCCAATTAAAAATGAGCAAAGGATCTGAATAGACATTTCTCTGAAGATGACATACAGATGGCCAATAGACACATGAAAAAAATGCTCAATGTCACTTATCATCAGAGAAATGCAAATTAAACCCACAATCAGATGCCATCTCACACCTGTCAGAATGGTTATCATCAATAAATCAACAAACAATAAGTGCTCCCGGATGTGGAGAAAGGGGAACCCTTTTGACCTGTTGGTAGGAATACAGGTTGGTGCAGCCACTGTGGAAAACTGTATGGAGATACCTCAAAGAATTAAAAATGGTCCTGCCTTTTGACTCAGCAATCTCACTTTTGGGAATATATCTGAAGGAACCCCAAGCACTCATATAAAAGAACATAAGCACAGCTATGTTCATTGCAGCAATATTTACAATTGCCAATTTATAAAAGTAGCCCACATGTCCATCAGTAGATGAGTGGATAAAACAACTGTGGAACATTTACACAATGGAATACCAGTTGGCCATAAAAAAGAATAAAATTTTACCCTTTGCCCTGTATGGGTGTACCTGGAGAACATTATGCTAAATGAAATAAGCCAGTCAGAGAAAGACAAATACCATATGATTTCACTATTATGTGGAATCTAATGAACAAACTAAACTAACAAATAAAATAGAGACAGACTCATAGAGAACAGGATGACCGCTAATAAGGGAATGTTAGGGGGAGGTAGGAATGAGCAAAAATAAAAAAAGGACTCATGGACATGGACAACAGTGGGGTAACTGTGGGGGTGAGATGGGTATAAAAGGACTAAGTGGTAATAGAAAAAATACAGTAAAATATAAGAAACAAAAACAAAGTCTTGTACCTCTTAATGATACTCATTGCATATATTAACTTTTTAGAACTTTTTAATTGAGTTTATTGGGGTGACATTGGTTAGTAACAATATACACATTTCAGGTGTACAATTCTATAATACATCATTTGTATACTGTATTGTGTGTTCACCATATTTTCTTAAGATCATCATGCAAATTTTCTTTTTAGAAATTTTGCTTTGTGAAGTTGCCTATTTAGCCTGAATGTAGAGGAAGAGACCCCTTCCAAGGCAATTGCTTTATTACTCATTTGTTATTCTTAGTCATTATTTAGACATTGGTGGAGATGCCCCTCTCCCTCTGTCACCTGTGCCATCACTTTTCACCAAATTGAGAAGACCCAATTGGGCCTTTATCCTTTCTGAAAATTCTTACTTTACTTGCTTCAATAACTTGCTCAGAATGTTCTTTTATACCTCAGTTTCTTCATCTATGAATATGGCATGCTAATTAATACCTGCTGAAGAGGGCTTTTGGGGGAAGTTACATGAGATGTTACATATGAAGATAACATGTTGATACTTGGCATGGAGTAAGTGTTCAAAAAGGATTAGTGTAATAGGAATCAAAGCAGCTCCTGTTATGAACTTCACAGGATGCTGAAATTCATAACACCATGACCACTCTTTCATTTTGACATCTCAGCACTTCTGACTTTGGTTTCATCTCTTCAGCACACATATAATGGAATTTGTGAGTCATTAATTTAGGTGGTGGGGATATGAATAGACAAGAAAGATAAATTTTTTTGACCTCATTGAGTCATATTTTTTAATAGGGAGACAGACAGAAAACAAGAGAAATAGGAAAACTTATGGCATTTTAGATAGTAAGTTCTGAAAAGGAAAGGAAGCAGGAGAGGAAGAGCGAAAATAATGAGAATGAATTTTTGATTTATATGGGGAGACCAGGGAACTGCCCTGAGGAGAACAGAGTAAAGACATGAAGAAAGGACCAAGTCATTAGAACACATTGGGGAAAGGAGACCCAGGCATATGGAAGGGCAAATGCAAGATATCTGAGGCAGGAGAATAATTAGCAAGTTCAATAAACAGTGTAGAGGGTGATGTAAAGTGTTTTGATATCCATAGGAAAGTCTGGAAGTTTTACCAGATGGATCTGCTTCACATATCCTCGGGATCCAGCTCTTTCCCAGTTTATCTTCCTTCATTCCTAGGGAGTGATCATTATCCTCAGAGTCCAAGATGGCCCTATCTACATTCTTGAATCTAAGCTTAGTGGAAAATTGAAAAAAAGAAAAAGAAAAAAACAGCGTGTGCTCAATAGCTGTACCTATGGAGAGTTCACAGAGACTGCCAAAGCAATGTCTACTTCTCTGCCATTTGCCAAAACTTAGCCTGCTTTGCTTCACTACAAGGAATAAGCTCAGATTTGAGTAGTTCTGCCTAGATGGGAAGTGGAAGAAGCAGCAATCTCCAATCTCCCAAGAAAGCTGGTATTTTTGGCACATGCTCATGCTCAGTTTTGCAAACTCGACTGGTCTATAGAATATTCAGATAAACATCTGAACTTTTGTTTTGATGCTTGAACTCTGAACTATCTGAGATTTACCCATTCTTAACTTTATGTGTCTCTTCGCTGAACACTACTTTGGAAGAGGAGATTGGCCTTTTCATGATCTAGTTGACTTTCCACCCTCTGATTCAAGTCCTATTTCCCATCTAATTCCATATATCCAATTTAACAGAACCCTGTAACTCATGTTTTGAATGCTCCACTAACATTTAAGTGTTTTCTATTCATTTCTCCAATTGTTGGTAATTCTCTTTTCAGAAGGTCTGTAATTTGGGGGTAAGGTAGAATAGTTTGTTTTTTCTAAAAACATTCTCAGCTCTTAAGAGTCCCATAATTGAATAGGTCTTGGAATAGAATCAATTCTTGGAAAGGTTTTTTAATGACTTGTTTTATTGTTCTTGTTTTGCTGTTGATGTAAAAGACCCAAACCCCAAATTTAGGTTCAATAATGTTCAATTGTCACAGATTATATTGTAATGGCTCTGCACAAAAGGCCTACAAAACAGAGTATATTCTTCTACAATGTTTAGCCAGCCAGCCTTTTAGTAGTTACCAGGAACTTTTTTCTTTCTTTCCCCATTAGAATAAAGGTTTTGTCTTTATCACTTTGGAAGTGATACAAAGTTAGCAGTTAAGCATAATTTAGTCTTTTTGACCATAGATGTCTTTGCTCCTTCCACATACTTTTTGGCTTTTTATAATCATTCTTTGTCAGTTTGATTAAAATATCCTTTAAGGATTGTTGAGCCACAGTGTGGTGTTTCCAGTAAACATTGTCATTAGAATTTGTGCCAGGTTGAGATGAATTTAATGTGCATTGTTTAAACATCCAGTATTGAAGTAGATGGGTATTTACAGAGAGCTCATTGACCTGCAGTGTTAGCCTTTAGTGGGGAAAACATTTAAGTTCACTAACTGACATAGCTCTGTCCGCATTGATGGTTGGGTGTTTACGAAGAATAAAATGCTGTGCTCCATCAATCTCATATTTACTTGCTGCCATACTTAGCAATTAAATGTTTTTTCCCCTTTTGGTCTTGGTGATATTGTTATTTTACAAAATATTTTCTCCTTCTTATTACAAAAGAAATATCCGTCCATTATGGGGATTTTTAGAGAATGAAGAAAAATTCACAGATGAAAATAACAGTCTTGTCATTCAGAAAAATTATGGCTGACATTAATGTTACTGTAATTTTCAGTACAGTTTTACCTTTCTGAATTACTTCTGTTTGTTTTGTTTTTTGATTTACGTATTTTTATTTTACTTTATTTTTCAACTACAATTTACATTCAGTACCATTGCATACCCTTTTCAGATGTGGCCGGAAAACCATGTAATCTACAGAGCAGGTCCCCACTGCCCCAGACACTCTCCTGGCCTCATACCCAGTTACCTCAACATTATTGGCTAGATTCCCCATGCTGCAAACTGCATCTCTGTGGTCATTCTGCAAGTACCAATTTGTACTGCTTACTCCCTTCACCTTTTTCACCCAGCCCCCCAACCACCCTCTCCTCTGACAGCTGTCAGTCTGTTCTCTGAATCTACAAGCCTGTTTCTGTTTTGTTTGTTTGTATTTTGTTCATTAGATTCCACATATAAGTGAAATCATATGGTATTTGTCTTTCTCTGACTGGCTTATTTTCTTTAACATAATACTCTCCAGGTCCATCCATATTATCACAAAAGGTATATTGTATAAATGTACCACAACTTTTTTATCCTCTCATCTACTGATGGGCACTCAGCTGCTTCCAAATCTTGGCTATTGTAGGTAATGCTGCAACAAACATAGGGCAGCATATATTCTTTTGAAGTAGTGTTTTGAGGTTTCTTCAGATCTATTCCCAGAAGTGGGATTGCTGTTCTATTTTTAATATTTTAAGGAAATTCCATACTGTTTTCCATAGTGTTTGCTGCAATCTGCATTCCCACAGACATTGCACTAGGGTTCCCTTTTCTCCACATCCTCGCCAGCACTTGTTTGTTGATTTATTAATGTTTATTAATGATGGCCATTCTGACAGGTGTGATGTGATAATATCTCATTGTGGTTTTGATCGGCATTTATGTGATGATGAGTGTTTTCATTTAAAAATATTATTTCTTCTATAATATGGCTTTTTGTTTTATAGACTCAAGCAGAATACTTGGGTTCAAATCCTGGCTCTGATACTTACCAACTCTATTCGTTTGAGCAAGTTTCTTAAACTGTGTTTTAGTTCCTTGATTGTAAATTGGGGATAAAATTTGACCTATTTTATATGGTTATTGTAAGGAGTGCATAATACAATTAAGGAATTACAACAATGCCTGACCTATGCTAAACACTCAGTTGTTTGCTTTTGTTATTATCATACAGGAGGAAGAATAACTACATTTATCATTTCATATTTTATTAAGCAGAAGAATATAACTAGATTTTGTTATAAAAAGGATGGCCCAGTATCCATTATCCTTTCCCTCTTTATTAATCTTAGACTATCGAAAAGCTGTATTACCCAGTCATCCTTGTTGTTAGGGATAAATAATGAAATATTAGAGAAAGTTATTAGGTCAGATTTCTGGGGAAACCCTTCTGTCCTGAGCCATCTGCTTCCCTTCCATTTCTTGGAATGTGGATGTGATGACTAGAGCCCCAGCAGTCCTATTGGATCCTGAGGCAACCTTAAAGATGGTGGAGCAGAAAGACTGAAAGACCCCAGACTCACAATGACTATGAACAGCTAAACCAGTTTTGACCCATCAACTTCATGACTTCTTTAATGTGAGAGAGAAATTAGCCTAGATATCTGTTGCTAAGGTCAGAATTTACTTTCTAATTTATACATTGAATAAATAATCAGAAAATGAGGTTTTTTAGATTTGTTTCCATGACTCTTTCATGACTCTTTTCAGTTTTTGTTTGACAATAAATGGCATTGCTTATAGGGGTCCATTGATTGTCTTTCCATGTTTTCTGAAAGTTTCATCTGTTAGGCTTGTGTTTTTTCTATTTTGCCTCAAGTTCTAACAGGAATTCACTGGTTGAAGAATTACTCCTGTCTTATTAGCAGTAAGTAGTAACACATTCTTACCTCAGACCCTAGGTATTAAATTTCAATTTATCACAAAAATTTTTTTGAGTCTGTTGTACACATCCAAGGAATATATGTCAAATCATCATGTTATCTTAAAATTCAGTAGTGTAATAAACATCTTATTTTAAAATGTTTATTATGGAAAGGTTATTTCAAATGAGATGTACTCTCTGTTGATTATTTCCTTTGCTACTCAGAAAACGGAGGTCTCACTTATTCATTTTTGTTTTTGTTTGTTGCTTTTGGTGTCACATCCAAGAAATCATTGCCAAGACCAATGTCATGGAACCATTCCTGTATGTTTTCTTCTAGGAGTTTTATAGTTTGGGGTCTTATGCCTAAGCCTTTAATCCATTTCAAGTTGAATTTTGTATATGGTTTAAGATAAGGGTCAAATTTCATTCTTTTGCATGTGGTATTCAGTTTTCCCAACACCATTTGTTGACGATACTATTCTTTCCCCATTGTGTATTCTTGACAATGTTATAGTACAAAATAAACATATGCCAATAAATATTTGTGGATAAAATGATCAAATGAATGAATGAATGCGCAAGGCAATGAAATGGTTTTTCCTTTTTGAAATGTCTAATAGCATTTTCAAGTTTCTTGAATTTTCTCAACTTATTAGTTATAACCTCTGTGACTATTAAACCATTTGCATGATTTTTTTAGCCTCACTTGTTGA
Organism: Anoura caudifer; assembly: GCA_004027475.1. NCBI lineage: Eukaryota > Metazoa > Chordata > Mammalia > Chiroptera > Phyllostomidae > Anoura > Anoura caudifer. The sequence continues at coordinate 8,130 of PVKU01000934.1, forward strand.
ATCTGGCTACCTTCAACATCAGTATTAATTGCATGGTTAGTATATAGTAGATTAGGTCAGACGTTCGATATTGAGATTTATATCTTGACATTCATGTATTTTTATTAGTGAAACTGGAAGAATGCTTTTGAACTTTTATGACTTTTGGAGATTCTGCCATGGATTATATTTCTGCTTTTTTCTTTCATGATTTATTTCAGCTTGTTAAGATATTTTGTGTTAATTATTTTGTACATTCATTTTTATTATGCAAAGTTATTCAGAATGAAACATGCATATTCTAAAAAAAAGGTAACATGCGGACAGTGTTGCAAAACTCCAGGTGGGAGCTGTGACTGTCATGTAAAAATGACATATGTAAAAGTTATAAAATATACAACTGGAGTGTTTGAAGGAGAAAGGTGTCATTTGGGGGAGATTTATTCTCAAAGTCATAAGAAAAAAATGGGAAGCGGTCCACCTGTTCCTTCTACAGGCTCTCATTGCATTGCTATGTTTAATGGCAATTTACGTGCTGTATTACAAACAATTTAAATTACAAAAAAAAAAAAGGCAAGCTCTTGCCTTCTGGAAAATAGACCAGTTACAAAAGTGATGCGCAGTTGTAAATTAAATATGTTCAGTGAGTTGTTAGAACCACTTAAGTTCACAGATAGTGATCTGGGAAGGCCCATAAAAGAAGCCATACTTCCTTTGGTTTATTTGCATGATATAAGTTAAAAAATATTTAGAATATATGTACATGTACTCCTTTCGAAATAGAAGTAATGTACAGTGAAGTGCACACATTTTAGGTGTACAGTTTGATGACTTTTGCCACCTGACCCCCACCCCGTGGAGAGCAGGCGTTGTCATCGTCCAGGCAAGCGCCCTCCTGTCCTTCCCGGTGAACCATCTCCTCCACCCAGATGTGGCCGTTTCTCTGATTTTTAAAACTATTGATTTAGTTTTGCTGAATATTGACCTTCGTATACATGGAATTGTGTGCTGCTTTGTGTTTAGCTCTTTTCTGCACAGCATTGTGTCTCTTAGATTTATTCATGTTATTGTGCATATCAGTAGTTTTTGCTGCTGGGTAGTATTCTGCTGTAGGAATATACTAAAATTTGCCCATTTTCCCCTTGCTGAAATTTGAATTTCCAGTTTTTGCCACTTATGAGTAAAGCTTCTATAGCATTCTTGTGCAAAAGGTTTTGTGGAGATATGTTTTTTATTTTTAGTTTTTGGTAAATATCTAGAGGTGGAATTACGGGGCAAGAAATTAGGAGTGCATTAATTTTATAAGAAACTGCCAAACCTTTCCCCAAAGTGGGGGTAGTATTTTACTTCAAGTTAACCATTTATTTTTATTGTTTCTTAAAAAGGATGTAGACTTCTACAATTCATAACAGAAAACAGACCTTTGAGGAGGAGCCAAAATCATTCTGTATACACAAGGTAATTTTAATTGTTGTCTTAATGAACATCTACTGTGTTTATTGTCTCCTGAGAAAGAAAAGTGGGGTATTTCTTATTTCCTGTGGACCAGCTATGGAACAAAATGTTTTTAAAAATCTACGTGTTAAAAGAGTACTTGAAACCCACTTATTATGTAAGAAGATAAGAAAGTTTTGAACTATGACTATTGTGGGATGATTAATTGAGTTCACAATTTCAATTTTTACCCCTAAACTTTTTTCTTTTTTGAATCTAGCACTATGTAACAATCTTCATTATTTGTGTTTCTAGACACTTCTCTAAATACATTACAGAATGGATTTCACATTCATTTCCTGTAAAACAAGACAACAAAGCTCTTTTCAAATAGCATGAGAAAAGCATTCTTAAAACTATTTCCATTACATGTGTTTTTAAAAGCACAAAACATGGAACACTTCACGAATTTGCATGTCATCCTTGCCCAGGGGCCATGCTAACCTTCAAATCATTCCGATCTCAGCATGGTACTGCCCATGCAAACAGCCCCTCGCCCTGCCTGGGACTTTTTGGATTCATTAAACCCAATATGTATTGTAACAAACCACCTTCAATTTTTCAGCTCTGTATTTGACGGACTTTTCAAACCTTTGTCATTCAATTCATCAAAATTTTGGTTTTTTTGAGTTATTTAATGTTGAGAGAGCATAGACATTTCTGAAATCCCTTTTCCTCTCTGAAAGAGGCTTGAAAGGAGTTCCATTCTCTAAGGAGTAAAACTCAGTTCTGAATGTGCTATCCAGAAGACCTAGCACAGTCAACTGTCCTCACCCTGGCTGGGCCCCACGTGGTGCAGTGGAGACCATAAAGCTAACAGTAACCTTAAAATGCATATGCTTTCACAAACCTATTCTCATCTACAATGTTATATTTTTCCTCAGAAACATATTGGTGTTTGAGAAAAAGCAACTTCAGGGCAAAATTTTGAGGGAGAGTTGAAAACAGGTACCATGGAAAATATTATTATTGATTTTTATAAAAGTATTTGGCAGTGCATGTGTACTGAGTTGTCCAATGTAAGCATCCAGGATTTTTTTTTTTTAATATTGGTAGTATAGTAGACTCCTCTTTCAGTAAACATTTGCTTTTGGAAAATATAAAAGGTCAGTTTTGGACAACTGCATCAGTACTTACTCTGCCATCTGTAAAAAATTTAGACTTTGCCTTTTTGAATGACCCTTTAAAAATACACAAGACCTAATTCTATCCTTTAGTCCCATAAAACTCCCATCGGACTTCAGTGGGAACATTTTAGTTAAGTTCTGAGGAATAAGGACATTTCACAATGCCTTCTTGTGAGAACTTCCTTGGGCAGAACTTGGCCACCTCATTCCTCCCGAGAGTTCCACGATCTTACTGGTTTCAGAGCTTCAAAATAGGCAGCTGTGCTTCTTCCAGACAGGTATGTGACTGCGGCATGCCCGTCAAATTCCCAGGCAGTGAATGTCCAACGCCAACGGCTCTTGGTGCTGCCTCTCGCAGGCACGCGCTCACCACTAGGTGTATTCGTTCTCAGTTCCCTACGCCACGCTTCTCTAGGGCTCTAGTATAAACACAAAACATTGTGAGTCCTCCACTGTACTAACGCTTCACACACACTTTTTCACTTAATCCTGTGAATCACTGTGGAGAAACTTAGGGTAGTTAAAAATGGCCTGAGATCACACAGCAGAGCCGATACTAGACCAGGCTTTCTCCGACTCCAAAACAGCAGGTCTTAATTGTTGCCCATGTCGCTTCCTACCGCAATGCTGCCCTTCGCACACCTGCACAAAGGGATGGCCATTGCTTCGGCAGGGCCTGGTTTATTTACCTGTCTCTCTGATGAGCTAGACCAGCATGAGAAAGGGTTCTTATCTTCATCTCTGGATGGCTAAAGCAGGATCGATTGGATTTTAATAAACAAATCTTAAATTTAAAAATGACCCTTTCTTTGTGACTATAAAAGTTCACATCCTTTTTATAGAAAACTGGACAAAAAAACCCCACAAGAAAACAAAAACTAAAAGCTATTTAAAAATCCAATTATTCAGAAATAACTGACCAAATGTTTGATAAACAGGCAAATTCCCCCCAAATTGTAAAAATACCTATGGTCTTGTTAGTTCCTAATATCAGTTTATAGAACAGTGGCACACCGCATGTAACTGATTGCTTGATATTAATTAAGCATGATTACTGCAAGATAAAGTCTTTAGCTTCATAGAGCTTAGAGATGAAAAAGAAGGAAAATAGCAAATGTTTCCATGATAAAACTATTTTAGTATCACAATATAAACTTCCTAAAACAGGATTATCTTTGTGAATATATACTTTTGAGTCAATTCATTTGGCACTATTCAACTGACCTGAGATACATATTTAAAAATTATCTTTCTTATGATCAGAAGTACTTTTCAGGGTTAATAAAAACACTTTTTATCTGTCCGCTGGGTCACCAGGACTTTCAGAGCTACAGTGGAAAGCAGCTCATCGGTGAGAGCCCAGCCCCTAGAGGACAGGGGTCTGGCACAGGCCCGCTCACTGTGCCAGGGAGGGGCAGCTCGGAGCCCTGCCTGCTGAGAACGCCAGGGCTTCAGGTTGCAACTGTTTTCAGAACTCGATGTTACTATTCTCTTCTCTTTTACTTTTTCCATAAAATAGGCCACAGATGTATGTGCAGCTTATAAGAACTTTGTGGCATTTGAATGAATACTAAGACTTTTCTATTCTGTTTTCTTAGCAGTGATTTTCTTAACTTATTAGGGGAGTAAAAACACTAAATTTCTTCCTTCTCTTGCTCTTCCCTCCCTCCTTTCCCCCTTCTACTTTCCTCTCCCTTCCCCTCTCCCCTCTCCTCTCTCCCTTGACCTTCTGTTTTCATTTTATTGTAAGTACTCAACAATTAGGCAACATTAACACTTTTTTTTTCAGGATGAATTTAGATTGCACTTAAAACTTTATCCATAATATATAAACACACACAGACCCTTCATGAAACTGACTATTTCTTTTATAACTAAAAAAATCCTTCTCTTTAGTAACGTTTTTCTTTTATAAGTACAAGATGTAAAAAATGAGAAAACATGAGTGAAAAATTAAACACCTAAGTAAGATAGAATGACCATATTTGTGAATGAAGTAACACTGAATATATAGTATCCAATTAGAAAGTTGTGATTTTCTTAAGTTTGTAAAGTCTTTCCCATTCTAAGTATTTTTATTAAACCTATTTTATGATTCAGAGAAACTACATAATTATGTTTTTCTAATCACCCTGTTGATCCTAGATGTCTGCTAAGTTTTAGAAACAACCCAGAAAGATGGCATTTGAATTTCAAAGGTAGCCAATTCTGCTCTGCATGTTCCAAGGCTTATATGGAAGGATGCAACTGGGGGTATAACACTCACAAACTGCAGTGACATGCAAGATAGAAACCTATGGAAAATGGTAGCTCTGTTTTACACACAATAAGTTGTTAGAAAATATATAAATATTACAATAATTATAACTCTTTACTTTGCAGCAAACCTGAAGTTTGTCTGTGGGCATTAGAGGGGTTGCAGCTTGTAAGTCACTGTGAAGTGGTGGCAGGAGGGTTACCTGAAATCACATGGGCAGTTTTAACGCCAGATGTGGGTGGGCGTGGCTCACAGCATGGGCCTCGGAATGCAGGTAGCAGGTGGTTTGAGGTGTGTGTGTGCTGTGTGTACCAGCCTGGTTTTGATCCAGTGGGTGCAGTTTTCTGCATTCATCTAGTGTTGCCCGTGGATGAGATGGTGCATAAGCAAACATTAAACTTGTATTGTCCTCAAATTGTCCCTACTGTGTCAGATGCATCAGAACCAATTCCCATTTTCCAAACAGGAGCAGAACTGATTGCACTCTTTTCAAAGATCTGAAAAAGAAGAAAAAGGACTGATGTGGAATAACAATGATGTAATGTTTAAGAGATGGTATAAAACATTGCCCATAAGCTGTTCTAGACTTTGTTAGCCCCTGTGTGGTATATGTTTGGCTGCTACCATCGTCAGCACAATTACATTTATTTATTCCATGTTGCTTTCAATCACACTGTGGGTTCAGTACAATGTAACTTGTGCAGGTATGGGTCTTAGTTTCTCTTTGAGGTCATGCTTTCTAAAACCTTCAGCAGAAAGCTGTAAGGGAAAATGGATTGTAGAGTCTTTTTTTAACTTTATTATTATTGATGACCCTGTTACAGATGTCCCCATTATCCTTCCTCTGCCCACATCTACCCAGCCCCTGTACCCCCTTCCCTCTGGCCATTACCACACTGGTGTCTGTGTCTGTGGGTTCTGCATGTGTGTTCTTTGGCTAATCCTTCCACTTCTTTCATCTAGTCCTCCCCTGCTCCCTCCCCTCCGACAACTGTCCTTCTGCTCCAGGTATCTGTGCCTCTCTTTCTATTTCATTCGTCAGTTTAGTTTGTTGATTACATTCCACATGTAACTGAGATCATATGACAGTCTTTAAATTTCAGCTGTAATATAGGTGCAAATGGAACATATAACTCAGTAAATAAAGGGAGGTGGCACTGTCTCTTTAGTCAGTTAGGATTAGTTTCACCAAATGCTAAAATTTCAGAAGACCAAAAAATGAGTTTTTAAGTATTTCCAAGTTAGAAGAATACAGATGTCTCTTATTCAGTGCATGTCATCAAAATAAAAGTACCATAAAAGAACACTTGATTTCTCCTCTAAATTTAAACCTAAGTGTTCTGAATTCAATAAATAAGCACCAACATAGTTTTTCAAGCCAAAACCAAGAGTCATTTTTGATTCCCATCTTTCTCATCCTCACCCTCACATCCATCGCAAGTCTGCCAGCCCTGTCTCTAAAATACATCCAGGGACCGCCCATCCCTGATGTTCCCATCATCTCTCACCCAAGGCAGCAGCCTCCTAGCAGTTCTGCTTTATGCTCTTTCTCCTCTCTCCATTCTTCACCCAGCTGCCAGGGTGACTGTTTAGAATTATAACTCAGATCACATCCTTTCCCACTTTGACCTTCCAATGGCTTCTCATCTCATGGAGGATACAATAAAAAATTAACCAGGGCCCGTAAGGCTCTACCCAGTCTGACTCTTGACTCTATCCCTGACATCATCTCCCATTCTTTGGTTCAAGCCACTTCAGCCACACCGACCTTCTTCCTGCTCCTTGGCACCAGTGTTTCTCTCTGCTGGAGTGTGTTCTACCTGGACTTGGCTGAACGAGCTTCTTAGTCAGACCTCAGCTTGGACCTCACTTCTGGAGTATCACTGTCCCACCACGACCCTGCCCCTACACCTGCCTATTCTATCACTCCATTCATTTTCTGCACAGTTTGATTACAATTTGATATTATCTTGGCCATTATATTTGTTTATGGGCTTATTTTCTCTCTTCTCTAGAATTAAAGCTTCTTGGGAACTTCTCTCTCTTGTTCAGTAGCACATCCCTGGCTCATCTTCTAGGGCACAGCACATGGGTGCTCAATGTATGTTCATGAAGTGAATGAATTGAGGTTGGAAAAAATTAAAAAATAACCTTTTCCTAGAACATAGACAAATGTTTGGGTTTAATAACACAAGTATTTTCAGACTTTAAAAAATAGTATTGAACCTATGTGGTTTTTCCAACCCACTTAATAGGAATTAAGGGTGGTGAGCATTTAGAGATGACTTACTATCTCCAAGGCACTATCCTAAGTCCTTTTCATAAATTAATTTATTTAATCCTTACAATACTTTTTTGAGGTAGGTACAATTATCTCAGATTTAAAAGATAAGAACATTGAGTTTCCTGGTGGTGACGTTAGCAGGTGTGAGGGCTGGGATTTGAATTTAGGCAGCCCTACTAGAAAGAATTTGGCTTGGCCACTGTGCTGTCTCCATGGGGCGTCGGATCACACAGTCATGCTTCTCACTATGTGAGCGACAGCTTAGCACCTAACACAGCCCAGAACGTTTCTCTTTGACAGTATAAAAAAGTTAACAATCAGTTAAATACAAGAACCATCACATACAAAGTATTACATATATACCTAATATCAGTGTAAAGAGCACTCCCCTACCTCCCAAATGCATTTGCTAGACTTTTGACAGAACCTCAAATATGAAGCCATATATTGATCAGCAACATAGGATTTGGGAGGGAATAGCCAGTCAAGCTTCCTCTGGATCAGCCATTGACTATGTTCTCTCAGTAGCTTATAGCTTTTAGGAAAAGCATCTGGAAAGTGGCTTGAAATTAATTTTAGAGCTCATGATGCCAACCTTAGCCTAGCCTACGGATGTGGAAACAAAAGAAAAAGGGATTGTGACTTTCAGAAAGTCCAGTGGAGGGAGAGTGCTGGGTGAAAACACATCTGCTAATAATGAAGGACTGCCAAAATCTGGGAGGGAAGCAGTAACACTGAGACACAGTTGGCACCTATTGGAATGCTTGCTGGGTCTACTGAGTCTACCAAGTCAAAGCATGGTGACAGAAATCAGGAGATAAAGTTCTTGTCTTTCTCCTGCAACTTTGCATAAGCCAGCTGCATGTCAGAATCTTAGCTGCTGTATATGTAAGTGGTGATACTACATTACATATAACAGCTTACCTGTGTGGAAGCAGAACACTGGGCTATGTGTTCTCTTAAGGAATATTCTAAATTTCATGGACATGATGATAACACTTTGTAGTTCAGAAGAAGAGGAGTGGAACAATGGCTATGAATTAATTCAGACAGAATTGCTAAAGGGTATACACTAACACTTTAATTTGGGAAAGCCTTGAGATGGAGCATTAGTCTTTACTGTCAAACACAATTTATGTGTAAAAGCAGTAGGAGAAGCCCATGAACAACTTCTGGGACTGTAGAATTGTGGGGCCATGTAACAGCTATTCTGTATTATTCTTTTAATTTTAAAATGTGAAATTGCAAAGGGCCAATATAATGCAGTTCAATATGTCTTTATTTCTTCTTTTAGGTTAAATATTGTACCCATGTAATTAAATTCAGCATAAGGAAAATAAATATTAAAATTTTTTCTACTACTCAACACCAGATTTATGTTATCAAATGAATGAGAGACACACATTCCATTGAATGAGGATGTGGATCTAAAGTGCTCTGCATACAATGGAAGTGAATATTTAAAAATTTCCATGATGGTTTGGGGAGAGAGGATTTTGTGAGTCCTAAAATGTGGAGTAGAGGGAGGTATCCAGAAAGGTAGCAGCTTTGCAGGAAATCAAGGTCTGAGATGGTGGGGTGGGGGCAGAGAGGAGGTCAGCAAGAAATTAACTTTGGCATATGGCCAAGAAACTTCTGAGAACAGTAATTCTTAACTTCAGCTTAAATTATTCCCTGATCTACCCTGTGCTGTGATCCTTTCTTATTTCACCTAAAATTTAATAAAATTTACAAACTGCATTCTATTTTGAGGAGTAGAAGAGGATAGCCCAAGTGGTATGGCAAAAAGATAACAGCTGCGGAAAGTGAGAAGGTAAGGGATGAAAATAGCCCCAGTGAGAGGCTGAGGAGACTCCAGTCCCCCCATGAGAATATGTGGAATATTTTGGAAGAGTTCTGGACTTCCCTAAGGACATAGGATGGAAACTTAGTTCATTTAATTTGATTATGATAGCAATACATTCCCCAAAGCCTAGAAGACTTGAGAGTATCCAGGTGGTATACACTTTGAATTATATATATATATAGTAAATACTTTTATTATGGAATTTTTGGAAGACTTTAAGCAAAAGCACTATGTAGCCCTAAAGAGAAGTGAGTATGGGAGATGTAAAATACAAGAGAATGCATCTTCTCTGAATCCATTCCCTGACTTTTGCCATTTGGGGGATCTATTCCTTCCCTTGTTTGATCCATTCATTTTGGTAGAGCATCTGCAATTTCTCTAAGGATGGAAAGTGTGATTTAGACCTGAGCCAATCAATAAATTTAGTCCTCTGACCACAGCAGTTGATTAGAAATATATGTGCTGACCCAAACTGGCACTGATGAAATACAAGAAGTCTGAGACTTCTAAGAAACCTTCATTTGGACTTTCCTCCTAGGCATTGCATAGGCTTTATTTTCAGGACCCATAGACGCTGCTGCAACATTTTATTACATGTGTAGCCTAAGGAAGAGTAATAGCAATGCAACAAATAATGGGAGCACAGGAAGAGAACTTGAGCAAGGGAAGGGAGAACAGAATGGAGAAACTCAGAGAATTTAAATACCCAGTGCTACAGTTAGGCTACCTGTCCTATTTTTTTTTATCCTCAAAGTAATTAATATTTTCACTTGGCAGATAAGGTACTTAAGTCTTAGGGAGACTAAACAAATTTCCCAAATAAGGAAAAAAGACTTGAACGCGCTAATGTTTTATCCCTTCCCAGGCTCTGATGTTAACTACCTCTGAAATTCTAGAGATGAGAAAGAAGGGAATTTTTGTGGGCTGATGGGTTACAGGAATTTCACTTAGAGGTTCAGATAAAAGATAATTATATTCCTTGATTCTCTGGGACTCCCTATACTGCTTCCATCCTTCCAATCCTCCTTTTCTCTGCTGGTATAGAATAGGAAACACAAGTATATGTATTTAGTACATTATTAAAATGTGCATACCAGCCAAAACACTCTATAGATTCGGTGCAATTCCTATCAAAACATCAATGGCATATTTCACAGATCTAAAACAAATATTCCAAAAATTTATATGGAACAAAAAAAGACACCAAATAGCCTTAGCAGTCATGAGAAAGAAGAACAAAGTAGGATGGATCACAGTAACTGACATAAACTATACTACAAGGCCACCATCGTCAGGACAGCCTGGTAGTGGCATAAGAACAGATACTTAGATCAATGGAGCAGAGTAGAGAGCCCACCCTTACTCCATGTCCATGAACTAAGGGGGGGAATACTAGTGGAAAGGGGGTGCAGGGTGAAGGGGGATAAAGGGGAGAAAAAATGGGGCAACTGTAATAGCAAAATTAAGAAAATATACTTAAACAAACAAGCAAAAGAATAGAGAGCCCAGGAATAAACCCATGTCTCTATTGCCAATTAGTATTCAACCAAGGGGGCACGAGCACACAATGGAGTAAAACCAGCCTCTTCAGTCAATGGTATTGGGAGAACTGGACTGATACATGCCAAAAATTGAAACTAGACCACCAGCTTACACCATACACCAGAATAAACTCAAAATGGATGAAGGACTTAAATATAAGTTGTGATACCATAAAAGTCCTAGTGGAAAACATAGGCAGTAAAGTTTCAGACATCCCACATAGCAGTATTTTTGTTAATATATCTCCTAAGGCAAGGGAAATAAAGGGGAAAATAAACAAATGGGAATGCATCAAATTAAAAAGTATCTGCATGGCTAAAGACACCATCATCAAAATGAAAAGGGAACCAACTGTATGGGAGAATATATTTGCCAATGACACATTGGACAAGGGTTTGATTTCCAAAGTATATAAAAAATTCATAGGGCTCAATACCAAGAAGACAAACAACCCAACTAAAAATGAGCAAAGGATCGGAATATATACTTCTCCAAGGAGGACATACAGAGGGCCCATAGACATATGAAAAAATGCTCAACATCACTAGCCATCACAGAGATGCAAATTAAAACAACAATGAGATATCATTTACCACTTGTCAGAATGGCCATCATTAATAAAATCAACAAACAACATGTGCTAGTGAGGATGTGAAGAAAAGGGAACCCTAGTGCACTGTTGATGGGAATGCAGACTGGTGCAGTCACTGTGGACAACAGTATGGAATTTCCTCAGAAAACTAAAAATGGAAATGACTTTTGACCCAGAGATTCCACTACTGGGACTATAGTATAAGAATCACAAATCACCAATTCAAGAGAACATTAGACCCCCTGTGTTCATAGCAGTGCTATTTACAATAGCCAAGTTCTGGAAACAGCCTAAGTGCCCATCAGCAAATGGGTGGATCAAAACACTCTGGTACAGTTACATAATGGAATACTATGCAGCAGAAAGAAAGAAGGAACTCCTACCTTTCCAACATCATTAATGGAACTAGAGAATATTATGCCAAGTGAAATAAGCCAGGTGGTGAAAGACAAATAACACATGATGTCACCTACAAGAGGAGTCCAATGTCATAGTACTGTTATATGGTTTAACTGATGTCCTTCAAATAAAGTGCTTATCACAGTGCCTGGAACTCAATAATGTACTATATTTTTATTATAATTCAGTACTTTGTAATTATAAAATATTTTTCCTTAAATCATCCTGAATTTACCTTTGCATATGAGTTAGAAATCTAATTTTATTTTCATTTGGAAAGACACCCCATGGTCAAAATATATTAGTCATATGGTTTATCTTTTCTTGCTCATTTGAAATGTCATCTCTATTATATATTTTATTCTTATGCCAACATGAATTTATTTCTGGACTTCATTTAATTTCCTTTATCTATTTCTTTATTTGGGGACAAAGAGATGCTTTGGGATAAAGCACTGCTTTAATGGTTATTAGGGAAAGTATTACTCATTGTTCTTTTTCAAAAATCACTTGGCTATTATTTCCAGATTTTTATATTTAGCCCCTTCCTCCCTCCCTCCCTCCCCTCCTTCCTTCCTTCCTTCCTTCCTTCCTTCCTATGGTGGTGGTGATTATTGTCTTGAATTTTGTACAAGGACTTCATTCAATTTATAAATTAATTTTGAATGAACTGATAGTATTGCCTGGGAATACAGCATAATCATTTGTAGGAGTTCTTTATATATTCTACATGTAAGCCTCCTTTTTCTTGTTTATTGTGTTAGGTTGAATAATGTCTTCCTTCCTAAAGACATCCACATTCTAATGCAAGAATGCTATGAACATATAATTTATGTGGCATAAAAGAATTTGCAGATGTAATAAATTAAAGATTTTGAGATAGTTCATTGTGGATTATGAGGGTTGGGCCAATGTAATCACTGAGTCCTTATAAAACAGAGATAGGAGTGTTACTTAGAGACAGAGACATGAGGACCAGTGCAGAGGTCAGAGAGATATGGGGGCATGAGATGTAGAGAATGTGTTCCGCCTCTGGAACCTGGAAAAAGTAGGAAATGGATTCTTTTCTAGGGCCTCCAGAAAGAACACAGCTTTGCTACCATCTTGAGTTTAGCACTTTAAGATCCATTTCGGACTGTTGATGTACAGAATTGGAAAGTAATATGTTTGTGTTTTAAGCCACTAATTTTGTATTAATTTCATTAGAGAAGCTATAGAAAACTAAGCCTGCATTGTAACATTGGAAATTTACTGCAAAAATATTGCAATTTATGGTATTAGCTATTTTGATTGCGTGGAGAAGATGTCCATATAGTTGATCCTATGCATAGTTTCCAAATCTTTCTCTATGGCTGCTTTATTTATAATCTCATTGAGAAAATGAACAGGAGTAGCCAAGGAAGAAGCCTGACTGACAGGTTATCCTTTTCACGTAATTATTAATAGCTTGCTTTTGAAGTAAGAGTCTTTTAGTGAACATTTGTACAATATGAAAGTATCTCATTCCTTAGGCCAATTCCAAAATATTAACAAATAACATGTTATTAAGCAATGAATGGGCCAACAAAGGGATAAAAGAAGAAATCAAGAGATACCTTGGAACAAATGAAAATGAGAACACAACAACCAAAAATCTGTGGGACAAAGGAAAAACAATCCTAAGAGGGAAATTCATAGCATTACAGGCCTATCTCAAAAAACAAAAGAAAGTTCAAATAAACAATCTAATTTTACTGAAAGGAAGTGGAAAAAGAACACAAATTAAGCCCACAGTGAGTGGAAGGAAGGAAGTAATAAAGGTAAGTGCAGAAATAAATGAAATAGAGTCTAAAAAATGATACAAATGATTAATGAATCCAAGAGCTGGTTCTTTGAAAAGATAATGAGATTGACAGACCTTTAAACAGACTCATCAAGAAAAAAAGAGAGAGAACCAAATAAATAAAGTCAGAAATGAGAGAGGAGAAATAACAACAGACCCCACAGAAGTACAAAGGATTGTAAAAAAATGTTATGGACAACCATATGCCAACAAACTGGACCAAATGGCTAAATTCCTAGAAACACATAGTTTTCCAAAATTAAATCAAGAAGAATCAGAGAATCTGAATAGATGTTACCTAATGAAATTGAAGCAGTAATCAAAGAGCTCCTAACAAACAAAAGCCCTGGGCCAGATGGCTTCACAGGTGAACTTTACCAACATTCCAAGAAAACTAACACCTCTCCTTCTGAAACTATTTCAAAAAATTCAAGAGGAAAGAAGGCTCTCAAGCTCATTTTATGAGACTAGCATTATCCTTATTCCAAAACCAGATAAAGACACTTTAAGAAAAGAAAATTACAGACCAGTATCCCTGATGAACATAGATGCTAAATCCTCAACAAAATATGAGCAAACAAAATACAGTACTGCATTAAAAAGATCATACACCAAGATCAAGAGGGATTTATTCCAGAAAGGCAAGGTTGGTACATCATTTGCAAATCAATTAATGTGATTCACCATATACAAAAAATGAAGGATAAAAACCACACAAGCATATCAAAAGATGCAGAAAAAGCATTTGATAAAATCCAGCTCCCATTTATGATAAAAACTCTCAGTAAAGTGAGAACAGAAGCAACATATCTAAACATAGTAAGGGCCATATATGACAAACCCATGGCCAGTATCATACTCAATAGGCAAAAAACTGAGAGCATTCCCCTTAGGATTAGGAACAAGACAGGGATGTCTGCTTTCACTGCTCTTATTCAACATAGTAGTGCAAATCCTAGCCATGCCAATCAGAAGAAGAAATAAAAGGCATCCAAACTAGAAAGGAAGAAGTAAAACTATCTTTATTTGCAGATGACATGATACTATATATAGAGAACCCCAAAGATTCCACCAAGAAACTATGAGAACTGTTAAATGAATTCAGCAAAATAGCAGGATACAAAATTAATCTACAGAAATCAATTGCATTTTATATGCTATAAGGAACTAACAGAAGTGAAAATTAAGAACATAATCCAAATTACAATTGCTTCAAAAACAATCAAGTACCTAGTAATAAATGTAATGAAGAATGTAAGACATCTTTACTCATAAAATTATGACACTGAATACATAAACTGAAGAGCATACAAATAGGGGAAGAATATACCATGTCCATGGATAGGATGAATTAACATCATTAAAATGTCCATACTATCCAAAGCAACCTATGGATTCAATGAATATTTGTATCATGATCCCAGTGACATATTTCACAGAATTAGAGCAAATATTTCAAAAATTTATATGAAACCACAAAAGGCCCTGCATAGCAACAATGATCCTGAGGAGAACAGGGTTGGAAGAATCATGCTACCTAATATCAAAGTATACTCTAAAGCCATAGTAATCAAAAGAGCATGGTAATGGCATAAAAACAGACATAGATCAATGGAACAGAGTACAAAGCCCAGAAATAAACCCACATCTTTACAGTCAATTAACATTTGACAGAGGAAGCAAGCACATACAATGGGCTAAATATAATTTATTCAATAAATGGTGTCAAAAAATTGGACAGAGTGGTGTCCAGAAGAATGAAACTAGGCCACCTTCTTATACCACATACAAGAATAAATTGAAAATGGATTAAAGACTGAAATGTTAGACCCCAAACCATAAAAATTTTAGAAGAAAATATAGACAGCAAAATCTCAGACATTGCTCATGGTAGTATTTTATTGGATATATCTCCCTAGGTAAGGGAAACAAAAGAAAAAATAAACAAGTGGGACTACATGAAACTGAAAAGTTTTTGCACAACAAAGGAAAACATAAACAAACAAACAAAAAAGACAACCCATGGAATGGGAGAACATATTTGTCAATATATCTGATAAGGGGTTAATACCCAAAATTTATAAAGTACTTACAAAACTCACCCCCCCCAAAACAAACAACTCAATTAAAAACTAGGCAAAGGACCTGAAAAACTTCTCTAAGGAAGACAGACAGATGGCCAATAGAAATTAAAAGATGCTGAAGTCACTAATCATAAGAGAAATGCAAATTAAAACCAAATGAGATATCATCTCACACCTGTCAGAATGACTTTCATCAACAAATCAGCAAACAACAAGTGTTGATGAGGATGTGGAGAAAGGGGAACACTTTTGCACTATTGGTAGGAATTCAGGTTGGTGCAGCTTCTGTGGAAACCATATGGAGATACCTCAAAAAATTAAAAACAGATTTGCCTTTTGACTCAGTGATTCTACTTCCAGGAATATAATCTGAAGGAACCCAAAACACTAATTCATAAGAATATACACACCCCTATGTTCATTGAAGCATTATTTGCAATTGCCAACATATAGAAGCAGCCCAAGTGTCCATCAGTAGATGAGTGGATAAAATAACAATGGGACATTTGCACAATGGAATACTATTCGGCCATAAAAAAAGAAGAAATTTTACCCTTTGCCAATAGTATGGATGGACCTGGAGAGCATTATACTAAGTGATATAAGCCAGTCAGAGAAAGACAAATACCATGTGATTTCAATCATGTGGAATGTAGTGAACAAACTGAATTAACAAGCCAACTAGAGCTAGAGAGCAAGATGTCAGCTAAAGGTGTGGTGTGTGGGGGGGGCTAGGGGTGGAGCAATTGAGCAAAAAAGGACTCATGGACATGGACAACAGTGTGGTGATTGCTGCAGGGAGGGAAATAGAAGGGGACTAAATGGTCATGGAGAGAAATAAAATAAAAAAATGAAAATAAAATAAACATCCACTGTCAACTAAGAGATAAGTGCTGTTCACTTCTCAGTGCAGTGAAGATTCAAGTAAGCAGTCTTGAATAATAACCAAAAAAGGTAATTTTTTTTTTTGCTAAAGAGAATGTCTCTGTAATATTTAGCAGCAAATAGACCCTTCATATTTCTTTATAGCTTTCACTTATTGGAAAGGGTAAAGTAGTACTATAGGATGCTGGAGTTTATTGCTGGAAGAGTATCTTTTAAAATAAAAATGGTATAATGACAACCTCATAATATACAAAGTTTTTGACTGTCAATTTAATTAAGTGCATGAAATCACACCTGTTTATTCAGTATTGTCTGCAATTTTAGGTACACCATTGAGGAACTTTAAAATTCTGCGGTAGATTCT
The DNA here is from genome assembly GCA_004027475.1 of Anoura caudifer. Taxonomy (NCBI): domain Eukaryota; kingdom Metazoa; phylum Chordata; class Mammalia; order Chiroptera; family Phyllostomidae; genus Anoura; species Anoura caudifer. The sequence continues at coordinate 24,805 of PVKU01000934.1, forward strand.
ATGTTGCATCATGTGTCCTCTTGCGAGAATCTAACATGCTAAATTAATACATAAGGTGACGATTTAAAACTGTGCATCAGTGAGTCTAGGGACATAGTTCCCTGGAGTTACTGAAAACCTCTAATTGCTTAGCACTGTAGAGTTCTCAAAATGGATACTCTGTGAAACTCTTTGGGGTGCAGTGAGAACATAGAAAAAGTATGGTTTAAATGGATATTTAACTTTGTCTTTTGGCATTCTTAACTTTAAAATTTCTACATTAAAAAATAAAATAAGACTATTTGAAAATATATAACTGATAAATTGATAAGGTTATTCAAAGACTCTAGATAGAATGCTCAATGAATTTATATTTTTTATATCATATGACATGTAAAAGACACACATTGTAGCCTAAGGAGATATGATAAATCATCACGTGTTGTTATTTATTTTGGAGAAAATTTGTGGTATGGATTTTGTCTAAAGAGCTTGTGAGCTATGAGAAAAGTCATATATATTTATAAATTAGATCCATTTGAGAAGAAAAGTAATTCCATATTACTTTGGTTTTGCTGATATGGTCTTTAGCTTTTAACTAAAGGCTGCCTCAAATATCAAAAATAAATGGCCTTTGTTTAACAAAATTCCTCAACTGTGTATTTGAGTCTATTTACATTTAGCAAAGGCCAGCCTTTACCGATGCAGTTCAGATAAATGAGAAATAGAAGGAAAGTTTGGACTTCTTTTTGAAATAATGTAGACAATAAAAATATAGTTATTTGTAAAATTGATTCAGTTGGCTGCATTATTAAATTAATTGTTTCAACACTGGCAAACAAGGTCAATTTTGGGTCATTATCTGGAAATAAGGAAACGTTAGGGAAAAAATTAGGACAGTGCAAAGACATTTGTTGTGTAGATACTTGTGAAAGAGTATTTCTCAACACTCCAGATTTTTCCTCATTAAATTCTTCCTGAATGACAGACTTCACTCAGGAGGTAGATGATTAATGTTAATTTGTGGTTTTTCAAGCAAATATTTCATTTTTTACTATAGGCTCTCATGCACCATTTTCCTTTATGGAATATTGTCTTATGCTATGAAATATACCCATTAGAGGAACTGTCTTTCTTATAAGTAATTCTATCCATGTAAAACATCTCTAAAAACCTGAATGTGTTTCATTCCTGTTCTTTATTTTTGAATATTTATACCAGGGAGAAAATCAGGATATTTATGAGAAGATTACTGTCTCTGGATATCCTACTCAAAATTTAACTAACCAAAGGGACAATACAATATCTCAGAACATAATTTCTTCCTGTAAAATAATAGTGAAGTTAGTAAACTTATTTCAGAAATCATAACATGAGCCACCAGTTGCAATCAAGTCTAGGAGCGGAGAAATCTTGAGTGCAGGGAGTTTTGGTATGTGTGCACCGCAATCACTTACTTAGATGTCTTAGAGAAACAGCGGACTGTGTCCCAGAGAGAGAGTGATGGCCGTAAATGTGAACTGAAGTGGAAATTAATATCATATTGTTGTAGGTGTCAGTTTGCTCAACAACCTTTGGAATGAAAAAATATCAATCACATTCCTATTCCCACTATTTGGGCAATTTGTCTTCTTGCCTCAAATCTTGGATCTCATACCCTCTTCGATATTTCAGATCTGTAGTCCATGAGCCTATGATTTGGGAAACCAATTCCCTTGGAACCAGGAAAACTTAGAGATTCAGGAAATGAAACCTTGGCTTTTCTTTGAGGATGATGGGTAAGGGACAATTTTTTCAATGTTTGAGTTACTTACAATAAAGAGACCAAGATAGCAATTAATATTTCAGTGGATTATTTTTATGTAACATGTTCATAAGACAGTTGTAGGTATATTAACAATATTAAAGAATGAGGTAAGAATAAGGCAACAATAATTATTTCCAAACACTATCAAGCATTACTAAATGAATACCAGATATTTATTAGCTCATTATTTTTATGGCATTTGGTTTCATTGTAATATTATGCTTATTTGCCATTGTTTTATTAACTTGGCAGAATTTTTCAAAATTCAACCACTTAGAAATTTAACAAAGTAATTTTTTTGTAAAAACATTAAATCTGTACCAAATCAACTACAGTACAAAATGTACTTTGAAGACTTTTAGGAATAAATGGAAATGAAAAGGAAGGAACATTATCATTTTTTATAAAATTTGGAGGATATAAAATACATTTCTTATTTTAGATAGAAAATAGAGACAGGGCAGCATTTGGGAACCACGAATTAAAATATATTTATTGGATATGAAAATTCCTGCAAATTTAAGTGTAACCCTTTTAAAAATAAAGATTGTAAAAAAGATTTATATATTTGATTTCCTACTTACCACCCCCAAATGAGATGAAATCAGTTGAGGTCATCTTTCTTCTGAAAAACTGAGTTAGCACAGCCCAGAGGCCAGGAGTGCTAATGACTCCGCAGCAGATGCTATTTGGGTTCACAGTATAAAGTTACCATTTATGCTGGGTTCAAGTTGGAATTTCTAGGAGCAATGCTATGTTCATGTGGGCATGTGTTATGTAGAAAAGGCAGCTAAGAGATGGTGAACATAGGCTGTAAAAATGTTTTACAATCAAATCAATCAGTGTTCATGCTAGGTTATGTTTACATTCAAGTGTCAGGGATCTCTTAAGAGCAGCTTTCAATTGCATAATGCCTAACACATAAATTATGTGCTTCTGAATGTCCTTCCTATATTATTACATAAAGGGTTACAGGATTTGCGTGGTCCAAGGGCAGCGGCACCCCTACAGTGACCCCAAATCCGACACATTTCACCCGCCTGCGATGCCTTTTAGTGGGCTTTCCCACTTTAGGTGGACTAGAAATTGGGGCCCTTTTTTTCTTTTCTTTCCCCCATCTTGTTTGTACTGATATTTGTTTTGGTTGCTTTAATGTGACTAATGGATTTAGAGACACTTTATTTTTCTCTGTATTGTCAATATTTGTTACTGTTTCACCCAAATTGAAATTAAATCTCCAACCTATTTGATAAACATATTGAGAGGTCTCTGTGCTCAGTTTAGCTAATAGTCACTTTAAACCAAAAGGTATTTTTCATGTGCCTAAGGCTACGAAATGTTTTGTGGAACATTTGTGAAAAAATGTAAGATGGGAGAACTGCATCAGGAACTTAAAATTTTTTATCAAGAGCATTTGAAGCAGTTTGAAAACAGAATATAATTATATGGCCAAAATGTGTAGTATTCAAAGAGAAGATCCATGGGGATTTGAGTAACAAAGAATGTTTCATGAGGGACTTTTAACCATACCATTGTAAATGAGTGGAATTTAGATAGAAGGATGGCAAAAATGATAGAAAAAAATTGAAGTTAGTTTGCATAGATTCCTTCCACAATTTAGTGTTTCTCTTTTATTTTGTTTTCCCACTAATTTTTCTCTATTGGGACTTAGTTGATACTTCTCTTTCTCTATTAAAACAGCATGCCAGGAATTGGGTCTACACCATAATGAGTTTACCTTGTATTTCCAGGCAAAACTCTACAATTTCTTATTTGTTATTGAAATGGGTTGTGGAAGTCCATTTCCTTTCCTAAAATCTTGTGGCTTTATTGGGCTCCTAGTGAGGGGCATAGAAACAGTGGAGATTTGTGGGTGAATGGTGGCAGAGCAGGAAATTAAAATTTCTAAGACTAGCTCTCTTTCAGACATGCCAAATGATCATTTCCACTGAGGTATTATTGGGAAGAGATAACATGAAGAGTATGGAAACACTGAGATGGTTAATTTATGCAACAAATGTTGCATATTTTCCTTTTGGTGGCTACCATGATCAACACTGAGGTGTTCAGAAAGTGGGTCTTGTCCTTGAGAAGCTCACTAATCAATCCAACCTCCTAATTTGTACCTGAGAATACCAATATTTACATAGAGGTTAGGGCTCATCCAAAGTGATATAGACAATTAATTGCATGGTGAGAATGCAATTATAGGTCTCTTCAGTCCAGGGAGACAGACAAAGCACATGGGGTCAGTCTCTTTTTTCATGGACTCACATGAATTAGGAATGTATAGTTAGCTACGCTGCTACCAAATGCTTCTACTCAAGAGCCTCTACATTATCCAGGTTGGCAGAGACCAGGAGGATTGTCCACAAATTCCAATTTAATGAATACAGAGTAAATGAATAATATCCCACACAATAGTTTTGCTAACTGGTGTTCTGTCCTCTCAAATTCTATTGATGTTTTAAATGTTCTACTTTATTAGTTTCCTTGGCTGCTAACAAATTACCACAAACTTAGCGGCTTAAAAGACTACACATTTATTATTTTACAGCTCTGTAGATCAGAAGTCTGAAATGGGTCTCCCAGGCTAAATCCAGGTGTCAGTGGGACTGTGTTCCTTTCTGGAGGGTATAGGGGACAATTCTTTTCTAGCCTTTTTCACTTTCTAGAGGCTGCCTGCATTCCTTGGCTTGTGGCCACCATCCCTTTTCAAAACCTGCAATTGCACAGCATCACTCTGACACTCTGACTTTTCTGCTTCCTCCTTTACATTTAAGGGTTTTAGTAACTACATTGTGATCCACAGATAATCTTCTGCCACTAGTGTAGTTTCATGATACAGTCTTTCCTATAAATCAGCCAGGCAACTGCTTGGTCAGCTGCCTTCCAGGCAGCCCAGCACCAAGAATAGAGAAGAGTCACACACAGTAACTATGCTATTCTCTAGGCTTTTATTGAATGTAGGTTCCTCCAAAATAGAACATTAACATACGTTAATATCCCACCCACATTCTAGCAATTGAAGAGAAATATAACACACACACACACACACACGCACGCACATACAGCAATCGATGCAGAATAATGAACCCAAGTCCCAGAGTCTAAGTCTGTGGGTCCAGGAGACAGCATGGTGGACAATGGAGTTGTCAGTGTTTTGCAAGGCAGGATCACAGCAAAACACTGAGCCAGGTGGGCAGCAGGGCAGTCAAAGTCCTCAGTCCAGCAGGGCAGAGCCTCCATCAGCCAATGCCAAGGGCGATCAGCGTGGCGAGGAGCAGCACTCTGGTGTGTGGAGCTCAGCTATCTCAGCAGTGGTCTGGAGTCTGCCTCAGTCATACCTTGAAAGTGGTGTACTCCACCCTCTGGGTCTCTTGATAAATCTCTTGGTGCCCTTGATGGCAATTGGGGAATTTGTCTGGGAGCCTATCTATGGGTGGTCCCACTCTGCAGACATGGCTATTCTGATCATGTGTGCAGATATCTTAGGTGTGTCTCCTTGCCAAATGTGTCTGCTCTGACTTAGGTTGTTTCCCCCTTGAACCAAAGTGTCATGGTTACCTGGCAGCCATCTTGGTTGACATGAGTGACTCTACTTTGTGTTATATACTTTGTGCTATCTTGACCAGACCAATGCCATTTTATTGGTCCTGCTCTCCACATCTTCCAATCTTAAGGCCAGCTGTTTAGAAACCTTAATTCCATCTGCTATCTTAATTCTTCCATGCCATGTTAAATAATATATTTAAAGGCTGCGAAGTTTAGGACATGGACATCTTTGGAGGACTATTGTTATGTGTACCTATGGATGCTATTATTCAAAATGCTGAATGATACTTAGAACACCTTCTTGCTTCAAATACAGCCTCAAGAAAACCTCAGTAACTCAAAGCCTGAATAGCTCTCCAGTGACAAGCCTAAAGCAACCTTTATTTTAAATGCATATTGTATATACATCTGTTAGATCTCACCATATAGTTTATTTCTCTTAGTAGTCTACTGTGTCTCATTTGACACTATTGACATTTTGGAACAAATAATTCTGTGTTGTGGGGGGTGGTGCTGCCCTGTGTATTGCACGATATTTAGCAGCATCCCTGGGCTCTACACACTAGATGCATATAGCATACACCAACTGCTCTGAATTTGTGACAATCAAAAATGTTTCCAGACATTGCCAAATGTCCCTGGAGGCCCAAATTGCCTCTTGTTGAAAACAACTGCTATAGATTGTGAACCTCTTCAGAACAGGGGCAATATCTTTGTAATACCAGTATTCCTATCATAGCACTTTGCATGTAGTAGGTACCTAGTAAATTTTTTAAATGAATGAATGAATAACTATAAATCTCAAAATTAATCATCACCATTAGAAATAGAATACATCTGTTAACTCTACAGTGCATGTTTAAAACAGAGTCCAAGCTCTAGAAAATATTGCACATAGACAGTATGAAGCCTGAATAAACACTTTAAAATTCATTATCACAATGACCACCAGCTAGTGAACACTTCTATATACCTGGGATGCTCTACTATCTGCATATTTTGTTCATATGACCAGGACTTCACTTAGACCTGGGCAAGAGTTGCCCAGGCTTTGCATCCCGTGTGTTAGAGAGCCCCACGTATCTCAGACACGAAAACAAAACAAAACTGACTCTTCATTCCTTAGATACTTTGTTACTTTCAACATTACATTGGACAGCAAACTCCTCAAGGACAGACACTCTGTGTGAACACAGTAGGGCCCTTGGCCGCAACATCTGCTCTCATGCCCCGGAGCCATGTTTGCCACGCCTCTCGCCCTGTGTCTCTGAAGTGAAGGGTGGTGCTTCCAAGTGTTGTATAGAGGTGTTAATTGCGCCACTGTTGGCCTCGGAGATAAACAGTGCTTTGGAGTATTGGTGAGGTTTGGAACAATGGGAAGACTCAAGTAAAGGAGAAGACCAACAATTAATTAGTGAAATTTTCATCTAATAGCATAAGTACAAAGATTCTTGCATAACAAGCATTGCTTCCCAGAAGTATTGAACTTCATTTCTCCTTTTTGTGTTTTGATTGGTGGATCCAGGAGTGGTCATCAATTAGCCCAGATTGTGTAGCACTTACACATGGAAACATTTTGTCATAAAACAAGCTATATTACCTTTAAGTTTGTGTGTGTGTATATATGTAACATGATATGAAATATATTATTTATATTAGCAGTTACATTGATAGACCACTAGAATATATGCTTATTAAAATATTTAATAAGATTTTACTATATTTTTCAATTAGTTTTTATTTTTATTTATTGATTTTATACAGAGAGACTGACATCGATTTGTTGTTCCACTTATTTATGCATTGCGTGTGCCCTGACCAGAGGTCAAACCCGAAACCTTGATGTATCGGGACAATGCTCCAACCAACTGAGCTACCTGCCAAGGTCTATTATATATTTAAAACAAAAGTGTTCATTTCTATTAAATGATTTTGATTTATAATTTTGATTCTTATTGCTATTAATTTTAATTGATAAGTAAATGTTTGAAGGTAATAACTTAAAAATATGAAAAAAATTTAATTTGATTTTCATATTTATTTTAAATGTCATCTGATTAGATATATTTAAATTTTGTATATAATTTGAATTAAATTATAATTTTAAAGAGTCTTTGGGTTATTAGAGCCAATAGAAAATAAACAATGTAAAAATCTTGATTTTTAACAATGTAATCATTTTGCTAAAATGAAGGCAAAAATAAGTGTTATGGAATAAATGGATCATAATTTGCATTATGTAAGTTTTTATGTTATTACTCATCCCAAAACTGCTGGCCCATCAACACAGAAGGCCTGGTCTTTGGTATTTGCCAACTTTTAGTCCTATAAAAAATCATAGCTTTACACATATTGTTTTTGATTTTGTCGTTATGAAGGTATATTTGTCAAGGTAGGAAGATAGAACATATTTTATTTAACAGTTTGTTGGCTTGATTTATAACTTTAAAATATTTAGACATATGGTATGTAGGCCTCTATTTGTATTCTTGTCCCAGGCGGGCCTACATACAATACATTTATGAGGTAGATGTTATCATTCTCATTTTTTTCTTTTTAGACAAGGGACCTAAAGCTCAGAGGAATTAAATAAATGGCTTGAGATAAAACTCAGTAAGTGAAAGAGCTGGCTTTTCACCTTGGTCTTACAGCCTTCCAAGCCTCACAAAGCTACAATATCAAGTCAGTTGCCGAAGGTTCTGTCTCTTGCTTATGGTTTTTATGAGGAAAACCCAGGACTGAGAGCACATTAGCTGCCTTCCCACTCCAGAAACATTACACTACCAAGATAGATCTGGCATCTCAGAAATGCGTGTGTGTGTGCGTGCGTGTGTAGACATGTGTGTGTTAGAAGTTGAGGGTAGAATTAGAAATTGATGCTATGCTGGTTTTTAAATAGCAAAACAAGGTGGTCTTTCCTTACTTGAGGACCAAAGGCATTCAATTGTTTTCAATACAAAATGAAATTGCCCTAAGTTGGGATATAATATCCCATATTATTTTATAGAATGAATCACTATCTAGTAATAATTAGACTCAGTAGACACTGTACAGAAAATCTCCTCTCTTCTTGCTCATTAAAGGAAGAATTTGTTTACTTTCTCTCTACTACTTTGCCTCCTGATAGTTTAAGATTACAGGTTATAGGTTAATGTAGCAATTAAGATGATTGATTCTGGAGACAAACTGCTTGGGTTGCAATCTTGGCTCTATCACTCATTGCATGCGTGACCTTGGGCAAACTACTTAACCTCTCAGAGCCTCAATTTTCTCACCTATAAAATGGGAATAATAATAGTCCTTGCTTTATATGGTTGTAGGATTAAATAATACAGTACATATAAAAATTGGGAATGACGCTTAATGAGCATCATGCATGCATTCAATTATTGCTTTCTAATGAATACTGATTTGAAGATTTTAATAGTCAATTATTGAGATTCCAAAGGATTAGCATATTATTATTCACCAAACGACACTTAAGGAAGTTACAGAAGTAAATTATTTTAAAATGATTCTATCAGGTCAATGAACAGTTAACTAAAGATGTTTAAATAATAATTTTACTTCTGTGTGTAAGAACAAATGAGAATTCACAACGTTTCTAAATGACATGCTTTCGTAGTCTCCTACGAACACATGAAAACCAAGTGAAATGGTCTAGATTCGTGTTAGTTGGCTGCTTCTACCCAAAAGACGCATTACCATTGGGTGGTTTTCCTAGTTCATCCTATCGAATACCAGGAGCAGAGAAACCTCATAAGATCCAACCATATGAAATTAGTATGAATTTCAAATAAAGCAGATACTAAATAATTTTAACATATCTGTGTTTTCAATAACATGGATGGGACATATTTATTTGATTTTTAAATTTTTGCAGAGTGTCAGAGAGGTAAGTACATATTAACTGTGTACCCATTATGGCAGAATGCATCTTGAATCATTTAAGAAGTCTTAAATATCATTTACGTGACCTGTTGTGGTTGAAGATCTTTTTCTGGGAAAATGCATATCTGTGGTTAAAATAAAGTCACTGCAATTCATGATTCACTACATAGAGATTTTCAATTTATATATACCTTTACAGGAAAATGCATAATTGTAAAATGAGGTTTGGCTGCATTGAAAAAAAGAGGCATTTTGGAAAAAGCACTTTGTAATATATAAGTTCTGGAGTCAGAATTGTAGCATTCTAAATAGCTACAAGAAATAAACATTGGATCACCACAGTGCTTCTTGAAAGTACTCTTTCTTGTGCCCCAATTTAATGGGAATTTCTACATGCACTTATATACCTTCTGGTTTTCAGTTATCTGAAGCTGAAATGTTATTAAAATTCTTTTGAAGGATGGCATAAACCCTAAATATACACAATACAAAATATTCTGAGAATGGTACTGAAGAATGTACTAACATTTAGTATAAAAATGGTTTGGTGTCAATGGGAAAATAATAGTACATTTATGTATTATATTGGAGATCATGTTCCCCAAATTGAACAATATATGACAGAAAATAAAGTAATATGACATCTAGTTATTGTATGCTTGTTAAGCATTTGTGAGCAATGGCTTGTGTTTTCTTCAGTGTTTAGAATTTTATTAGATTGTTTGATATGTTCACTGTGTCTATATACTAGCAGAGGTGTGAAAGCAGGGAAGGTGATTAATAATATTTTTAGGGCTTTCTGTATTTCATAAATGCATCACTTGAGGCATACACCTTCCAACAGGAGAGAGTGAAATGGATGTGCACCAATATTCCCTTGGTTATTCTTACACAGGTTCAAGGAACATAAGTAATTACATTAGATTGTATTTTGAGGTTTGATAATATATACTATGTTAGTAGC